>OU343161.1:212076576-212483455 GCA_910595825.1 Philhelius pedissequus | reverse complement strand
ATGTAATTTTTTTCCGCAAGGGGTTAGCCTTGATTTTTTTCTAAAATGTCCAAAAAAGTGAAGTGGAGAATTGTACAACCAATTATACAGCAATTGACAGGGGGGGGCTTAGTTGCGGAGATATCACCATCCAAAGCAAATCAAATGCAGTTGGGTGGAAAATCATGCGAATAAATTTGGATTGAAATATCTCAAAAACCAGATGTCGCAGATACTTTTTGTTCTCAGCTGTGGATAGGCATTGAACAGACCTTTGTTTAATGTATATATCGGTGGCTTTGGGGAACATTGTTGAAAATGTTATTTTTTTCCGCAAGGGGTTAGCCTTGATTTTTTTCTAAAATGTCCAAAAAAGTGAAGTGGAGAATTGTACAACCAATTATACAGCAATTGACAGGGCTGTGCAATACCTTCCGAGCACTGGCAGCAGCAGATTTTTGCGGGGCTCGGTTGCGGATATATCATCATCCAAACCAAATCAAATGCAGTTGTGTGAAAAATCATGCGAATAACTTTGGATTGAAATATGTCGCAAGATGTCGCAGATACCAACCAATTACAGAGCAATTGACAGGGCTGTGCAATACCTGCCGAGCACTGGCAGCAGCAGATTTTTGCGGGGCTCGGTTGCGGAGATATCACCATCCAAACCAAATCAAATGCAGTTGTGTGAAAAATCATGCGAATAACTTTGGATTGAAATATGTCGCAAGATGTCGCAGATACCAACCAATTACAGAGCAATTGACAGGGCTGTGCAATACATTTCGAGCACTGGTAGCAGCAGATTTTTGCGGGGCTTGGTTGCGGAGATATCAACATCCAAAGCAAATCAAATGCAGTTGTGGGGAAAATCATGCGAATAACTTTGGATTGAAATATCTCAAGAACCAGATGTCGCAGATACTTTTCGTTCTCAGCTGTGGATAGGCATTGAACAGACCTTTGTTTAATGTATATATCGGTGGCTTTGGGGAACATTGTTGAAAATGTTATTTTTTTCCGCAAGGGGTTAGCCTTGATTTTTTTCTAAAATATCCAAAAAAGTGAAGTGGAGAATTGTACAACCAATTATACAGCAATTGACAGGGCTGTGCAATACCTTTCGAACACTGTCAGTCGCAGATTTTTGCGGGGCTTGGTTGCGGAGATATCACCATCCAAACCAAATCAAATGCAGTTGTGTGGAAAATCATGCGAATAATTTTGGATTGAAATATCTCAAGAACCAGATGTCGCAGATACTTTTTTTCTCAGCTGGGGATAGGTATTGAACAGACTTTTCTTCAAATATATATATCGATGTATTTGGGGAACATTGTTGAAAATGTAATTTTTTTCGCAAGGGGTTAGCCTTAATTTTTTTCCAAAACGTCGAAAAAAGTGAAGTGAAGAATTGTACAACCAATTACACAGCAATTGTCAGGGCTGTGCAATACCTTTCGGACACTGGCAGCCGCAGATTTTTGCGGGGCTCGGTTGCGGAGATATCACCATCCAAGGCAAATTAAATGCAGTTGTGGGGAAAATCATGCGAATAACTTTGGATTGAAATATGTCGCAAGATGTCGCAGATACTTTTTGTTCTCAGCTGTGGATAGGTATTAAACAGACCTTTATTTTGATGTATATATCGATGGATTTGGGGAACATCGTTGAAAATGTAATTTTTCCGCAAGGGGTTTGCCTTGATTTTTTCTAAAACGTCGAAAAAAGTGAAGTGAAGAATTGTACAACCAATTACACAGCAATTTTTACAGGGCTGTGTAATACCTTCCGAGCACTCGCAGCACCAGATTTTTGCGGAGCTTGGTTGTGGAGATATCACTATCCAAATCAAATCAAATGCAGTTGTGTGGAAAATCATGCGAATAACTTTGGATTGAAATATCTCAAGAACCAGATGTCGCAGATACTTTTTGTTCTCAGCTTTGGATAGGCATTGAACAGACCTTTCTTTTAATGTATATATCGATGGCTTTGGGGAACAATGTTGAAAATGTAATTTTTTTCCGCAAGGGGTTAACCTTGATTTTTTTCTAAAATGTCCAAAAAAGTGAGGTGGAGAATTGTACAACCAATTATACAGCAATTGACAGGGCTGTGCAATACCTTCCGAGCACTGGCAGCAGCAGATTTTTGCGGGGCTCGGTTGCGGATATATCATCATCCAAACCAAATCAAATGCAGTTGTGTGAAAAATCATGCGAATAACTTTGGATTGAAATATGTCGCAAGATGTCGCAGATACCAACCAATTACAGAGCAATTGACAGGGCTGTGCAATACCTTCCGAGCACTGGCAGCAGCAGATTTTTGCGGGGCTCGGTTGCGGAGATATCACCATCCAAACCAAATCAAATGCAGTTGTGTGAAAAATCATGCGAGTAACTTTGGATTGAAATATGTCGCAAGATGTCGCAGATACCAACCAATTACAGAGCAATTGACAGGGCTGTGCAATACATTTCGAGCACTGGTAGCAGCAGATTTTTGCGGGGCTTGGTTGCGGAGATATCAACATCCAAAGCAAATCAAATGCAGTTGTGGGGAAAATCATGCGAATAACTTTGGATTGAAATATCTCAAGAACCAGATGTCGCAGATACTTTTCGTTCTCAGCTGTGGATAGGCATTGAACAGACCTTTGTTTAATGTATATATCGGTGGCTTTGGGGAACATTGTTGAAAATGTTATTTTTTTCCGCAAGGGGTTAGCCTTAATTTTTTTCCAAAACGTCGAAAAAAGTGAAGTGAAGAATTGTACAACCAATTACACAGCAATTGACAGGACTGTGCAATACCTTTCGTACACTGTCAGCCGCAGATTTTTGCAGGGCTTGGTTGCGGAGATATCACCATCCAAATCAAATGCAGTTGTGTGGAAAATCATGCGAATAACTTTGGATTGAAATATCTCAAGAACCAGATGTCGCAGATACTTTTCGTTCTCAGCTGTGGATAGGCATTGAACAGACCTTTCTTTTAATGTATATATCGATTATTTTGGGGAACAATTTTGAAAATGTAATTTTCTTCCACTAGGGGTTAGCCTTAATTTTTTTCCAAAACGTCGAAAAAAGTGAAGTGAAGAATTGTACAACCAATTACAGAGCAATTGACAGGGCTGTGCAATACCTTCCGAGCACTGGCAGCAGCAGATTTTTGCGGGGCTTAGTTGCGGAGATATTACCATCCAAAGCAAATCAAGTGCAGTTGTGTGAAAAATCATGCGAATAACTTTGGATTGAAATATGTCGCAAGATGTCGCAGATACTTTTTGTTCTCAGCTGTGGATAGGCATTGAACAGACCTTTGTTTAATGTATATATCGATGGCTTTGGGGAACAATGTTGAAAATGTAATTTTTTTCCGCAAGGGGTTAACCTTGATTTATTTCTAAAATGTCCAAAAAAGTGACGTGGAGAATTGTACAACCAATTATACAGCAATTGACAGGGCTGTGCAATACCTTCCGAGCACTGGCAGCAGCAGATTTTTTCGGGGCTCGGTTGCGGAGATATCACCATCCAAAGCAAATCAAATGCAGTTGTGTGGAAAATCATGCGAATAACTTTGGATTGAAATATCTCAAGAACCAGATGTCGCAGATACTTTTTGTTCTCAGATGGGGATAGGTATTGAACAGACTTTTCTTCAAATATATATATCGATGTATTTGGGGAACATTGTTGAAAATGTAATTTTTTTCCACAAGGGGTTAGCCTTAATTTATTTCCAAAACGTCGAAAAAAGGAAGTGATGAATTGTACAACCAATTACACAGCAATTGACAGGACTGTGCAATACCTTTCGGACAGTGGCATCCGCAGATTATTGCGGGGCTCGGTTGCGGAGATATCACCATCCAAAGCAAATCAAATGCAGTTGTGTAGAAAATCATGCGAATAACTTTGGATTGAAATATCTCAAGAGCCAGATGTCGCGGATACTTTTTGGTATCAGCTGTGGATAGGTATTGAACAAACTTTTTTTTGATGTATATATCGATGGCTTTGGGGAACATTGTTGAAAATGTAATTTTTCCGCAAGGGGTTTGCCTTGATTTTTCCTAAAACGTCGAAAAAAGGAAGTGATGAATTGTACAACCAATTACACAGCAATTGACAGGACTGTGCAATACCTTTCGGACAGTGGCATCCGCAGATTTTTGCGGGGCTTAGTTGCGGAGATATCACCATCCAAAGCAAATCAAGTGCAGTTGTGTGAAAAATCATGCGAATAACTTTGGATTGAAATATGTCGCAAGATGTCGCAGATACCAACCAATTACAGAGCAATTGACAGGGCTGTGCAATACCTTCCGAGCACTGGCAGCCGCAGATTTTTGCGGGGCTTGGTTGCGGAGATATCGACATCCAAAACAAATCAAATGCAGTTGGGTCGAAAATCATGCGAATAACTTTGGATTGAAATATCTAAAGAGCCAGATGTCGCGGATACGTTTTGTTCTCAGCTGGGGATAGGTATTGAACAGATCTTTCTTTTGATGTATATATCGATGGATTTGGGGAACATTGTTGAAAATGTAATTTTTCCGCAAGGGGTTAGCCTTGATTTTTTCCTAAAATGTCCAAAAAAGTGAAGTGGAGAATTGTGCAACGAATTACACAGCAATTGACAGGGCTGTGCAATACTTTTCGAGCACTGGCAGCCGCAAATTTTTGCGGGGCTTGGTTGCGGAGATATCACCATCCAAAGCAAATCAAATGCAGTTGGGTGGAAAATCATGCGAATAACTTCGGATTGAAATATCTCAAGAACTAGATGTCGCAGATACTTTTTGTTCCCAGCTGTGGATAGGTATTGAACAGATCATTCTTTTGATGTATATATCGATGGGCTTGGGGAATAATGTTGAAAATTAATTTTTTTTCTCAAGGGGTGTTAACCTTGACTTTTTTCTAAAATGTAGAAAAAAGTGAAGTGAAGAATTGTACAACCAATTACACACCAATTGACAGGGCTGTGCAATACATTCCGAGCACTGGCAGCCGCAAATTTTTGGGGAGCTTGGATTGGAGATATCACCATCTAAAGCAAATCAAATGCAGTTGGGTGGGAAATCATGTCAATAACTTTGGATTGAAATATCTCAAGATCCAGATGTCGCAGATACTTTTTGTTCTCAGCTGTGGATAGGCATTGAACAGACCTTTATTTTGATGTATATATAGATGGGTTTGGGAACATTGTCGCAAACGTAATTTTTTTCGCAAGAGGTTAGCCTTGATTTTTTTCAAAAATCTTTAAAAAAATGAAATCAGAAAATTGTACACCAATAGAAAGGTCTGTTCAATCCATTTAATACCGGAGCACCGGAAGCCTTCCTGACTCTTCTGAAAGTGTTTACATGGGAAAAAACAACAGTTCTGATTCTGAGAAGAAGAGAATTTTGCTTCAGGGTTTGGATTTAGAATCGAAATCAGGAGCACTCACACATTCATATACTTGAACGTCAAACTCGACAATAGTTCAACTTCTGCTACTTGGATGATTAATTCAGTAGTATATAAAATTTTTATTATAAAAACCTTCCTAAAGTTAAATCACAATAGACACAAAGTTCCATAATTTTTAAGATGAAATTGAGAGCATACCCAAGGAATTGGAAGAATTCGAAAAAAATAAAGTTCAACGAAGTTTTAGGAAGCGAGGAACCAAACAGAAAGGAAATGCACCCACCAACCATTGTTTTGGTTGGTCTACAAGAAGCAGCTTGAGAAAGCTGGGCAACAATTTATCTGGGATGATGAAGACACGTTTATAGCTCTGGTGCTTTCCCTTATATGATCTGCTGAATAAGCCTTCACAAACCAATCCGATCTTGATTCTGCGCCTTCTCGTATATTCAGGATGTGGTTTTTTAAATCTCAATTGTTTTATTTTTTGAGAAACTTTGATTAACTTTTCGAATGCAATTATTAAACCTGATTTAATAGAATAAAAAGTTCATTATTCGCACTTGGGCACTATAATTATAAATGCGTCAACTTATTTTCAATGCTAGATTCAAATAAGACAAATATACTGAGTTGAAACGCAAATTGTATATTTCACTTTTACTTTTTCTTTGTCTGTTTCTTATTCTTATTCTTTTTCGGTAGCTCAAGTTTTTGTTTCTTTGGACTCGTTGGAACTGCATTATCCATTGGTTCATCAACAATAGGCTCAGCACTGAATCCTTTAATGTAAGGCTCAACCATTTGAAAAACTAATTTTTCATGTTGAACGTTCCGTGAGTCCAAACTTAATCGTACTCGAACTGGGTCGAATGAGTGGAATATAAATTTGCCACAACGTTGGGTGTGATCCTGTTGGAAAGAAAATTGTGTAAGAGACAATGATGGAAGAATAACATCCATTCTACTTACATCTTCATTATAAACAAAGGCAACGTCTGAATCTTTTTTGCTTTCGTCTTTTCCATTCAAATAGATTGTACCTTCTAGTCCAAATTTTGGAATCAACACCTGCAAAGCATTCTTTCGAACAAACAAAATGTAACTGAAAAGCAAAATTAATTTTACAAAATAAACAGTAACACAATTTGTTACGTACCCTTCTTCATCTTGGGTCTTTCCACGGAAAAATAAATGTGTATTCATTGCGACAGAAGCTCGGCCAGCGTACTGTGCCATTTTATGACGGTAGTTCAAATTCTGACACAGAGCTTCGTTGGATTTTTTGTCTAGAAGTCCAGCATAAGTGCTGTCGGCTCCAATACTGGCAGCCAACAGACGATGCACTATGATATCAGAATACCTGAAGAACAAATCTTATTTAATAAATGTATGTACTCTCAAGTAAAACTCTAATAATTACCTTCGAATAGGTGAAGTAAAATGTGTGTAAATGGGAGCAGCCAACCCGTAATGGAAAAACTCTTCTCTAGCGACAGTTCCGCTAATGAAATACAAGGCCTGCATCATACAACGCGTTGTTAATATCCTTATCATTACATTAAAGTAAGGATTGTCTTCCTTCACTGCCAGATCCAAGGACGTGGCCAATTCTTTTCCTGATTCGGTGTTAATTTCAAATCCTTGATTACGCGCTGCCTTGATCAGAGGATCAAAATTATTTGGTGCTGGCCTAGGATGCCGACGCAGCATAGCACATTCAGCAAATTCGTTAGCAATGTGTTCGGCGACAGTAATATTAGCAAGTAACATAAATTCTTCGACCATAGAGTTAGTTTCTCTAATTTGCTTAACTTCCACTTCCAAAGGTTCGTGGGTTTCACTGTCAACTTGAAAACGAATTTCTGGTGATGCTAAGACAAGAGCTCTAAATTTATGAAATATTTATTAATTTCGTGAAAAATTTTACGTCCAAAGTTTTACAAAAATGAATGCTTTACCCATTATCCATTCGCTTTTGTTTAAGAATTTTTGCTAAATTATTAAGGTTTCTTAAAGATTTTGCCAGTTCATCATTTTGTTTTTTATCATCAATTATTAATTGGGCCTCCTCGTAAGTCATGGCTCTCTTTGATTTAATAACACTTTTATGGAAACGTTTTTTAATAATATTTGCCTGTTGGTCTAGTTCCCAAACACATGAAAATGCAAATCGCTCCTGATTGCCAACCAGTGAGCAAAGGTTAGAACTCAGAAGTTCAGGAACCATGTCAATACGTTTACCAACTAAGTAAACAGTTGTACCTCGTGAAGCTGATTCTTTATCTAATGCGTTTCCTGGTCGAATAAAATGACTAACATCGGCAATATGCACACCAGCTTCTAAATTGCCATTTGGTAAAAGACGACAATGTAGTGCATCATCGATATCCGTGCATCCTGGAGGATCAACTGAACATATGTATAAATCACGTAAATCAACACGTTTTGCATAGTCCTTGTAAATTAAAACAATTTAAATAAATAATTTAAGAAAAGACGAAAATAAAAAGAAACTAACTTCTTCCTTAATTATCCATGGCATTTTGGGTAAGAAACTGAGTACCTCCTCTGAGAACTTACTATGTGGGACATCATGCTCCAATAAAATAACCTCGTTTTCTGTCTCTGTATTACCAAGCGGTCCAAGAGCTCTAACGAAATGTCCATGAGGATATCGCGAAGATCTTGGCCAAGTATCAATTGCCACAATAATCCTTTGCATATACAACTTATCAGCTTGTCTACTTTCAATGCGTATTCTTGGAATCTTTCGATCGGCCGGAATAAAAACATGTCTCGTGGAGCCTTCGACAGTATTTTTTTGCAATATACCACAATATTGACGCCATTTGCGTCGAATTATACCAACAATTATTCCAGTTGGTTTTCCTTTTTCTCCTGTCTTCCTCTTTTCAAAAACTTTATCCTCTTCGACATCATCAAGATTGTCACCATGATCATTGTCGTCTTCTTGTAGTACAATTTCACTCGGAGCCGACCATTGATCCTCGGGCAAGAGTTCAACAGCAACAATGTCCCCATCGACAGCACGATTCAGTTTTTCACGTCCTTGAATTAAAATCTGGAAGAAATCATATTTGTCAAATTTTCCAAAGAATCTGAAAATTTTCTCATACCATACTATCAAAAGATTCATTACTAACGAATCCTTCGAGGTAATTCTCCCTGGACGCCATAAAAGATCCTTGAATTAGTTTTCCAGCTCGGATTCCTTCGTGGATTTGAGTTGGGCTCAAATGTGATGGAAACAATGGCAGTCGAATGTTTTCAATCTCGAAATCTTTATGTGCATATTTGTCTAACAGAAACGGGTGATCAATCAGAGACTTAATATAGTCTTTAGCTGAAGCAACGAGGATACCCTCAGCTTCTGCCTTTTCACGATTGCCTGCATCATCAGTGAGAAGAATAACACGAGTTCGATTGTTACCAGCTTTTCGTTGACTCTGGCGAAGATGTTCGTCATACCATTTGGCTGCACATCGAATGGCACGATCGTTGCGGTCGTTTTGAGTTTCTCCTGGCTTACGTTCCACGTAGGTGTCCCTTAAATAATTAAGATCGTTATTGTAATATGATACAGCCATTTAAATTAACACCTAATATTTTGCCACTTCCAGCGTCTGTGGTTCTAAACAAGATTATTTTAAAAATATAGGAATTTTTCTTCATCAAAAGAGTTACTCTTGTCTCGAAAAACTACTTTTCAGATTAGCCATTCATACTGTAACGTAAGTCACTAGATCCTGGTTCTCTACTAGCAGTTTGGCCACCCAATATATTTATTTATTTATCCGCTATGTTATTGTATAATTTAAAAACAATGTTTCTAGTATGTCAACTAGGTACTTCTTACGAAAAGATGACAATTTTTATGATAAACGATGGTCACTTCCAATGTCAGATTGATTTGAAGTTCTAGACTAACAAATAGTTTTTTTTTTAATATAGTTGATTCAAAAACTTGTAAATGACAAAACTTATATTTTTTTTTAAATTTGCATATGCGTAAGCGCTAGTATTAGATGAAATGTTTGATCCAGAAATAATCAATAATGAAATCCAAGCTGCAGTTGACAAAGCGCCCTGGGAAGATGATATCGTGGTTTTTTTTTCAAAAATGGTCGTCTTCCTTTATACAATCAGTTAAAGAAACTCTATAATAACATTTTAACAATAATTTCCAGTTTCATTGAAGAAATCAGTCATATTTCCAATCCATAAAAAAGGCGACCTTAGCAATCAATCCTGAAAACTATCGTAGAATTTCTGTGGGGTTCTTGATAATTTTTAAGTAACCAGTTTCTTTTTTGAAAACTTTACGTCCCTAGAAGTTTATAATATCATTATGAGGCTTAAGAATTTGAACTCTTCTTCAATGGATGTGGTTTCAAGTAAAGTTTAAAAAAAAATTCTTTCTTTCTTTCTGATGTTTTGAGTTTTATTTTCAATTTTAGTGTTCAGAGAGGTATTTTTTCTGATTCACTAAAACTTGCCCTTGTAATACCACTATATAAAAATGGTAATTCTGCATCTCTAAATAATTATCGTCCAATTTCCCTGTTATCTGTATTTTCAAAAATTTTTGAAAAAGGCATCAAGTCGAGAATTGTTTCTTTACTAAATAAAACTAAATTTTTAACGACTTTAAAATAGAACGCGTAGATTCTTTTAAATATTTAGGTATTACACTTGATTTTAAACTTAGTTGGAAAGAGCATACTTCATCTCTGAAGAAATATATGAACAATGTTATTAGACAATTTTATCACCTTAGCCTGTACTGCCAGTTACCTATTATTAAGTCAGTTTATTATGGTTTGATAGCTCCAAGCTACAATACGAACTCTCTTCCTGGGGTGGAACCAATTTCAGCCTAGCTCTGAACTTTTCAAGAAACTTAATATTCGTCCTTTGGGACATTTGTATGTCTACAAAGTACTTAAAATATTTTTTTCTAAATTCGGGATATGATATTTCTAGATTTTGACTATGACTATCATTCATAATCTTAGAGTATACGAGTATTTTGTTACTTTAACCAGGGCTTACATTTTTCTCACTTCTTTATCGCTAATGCCCCTCGTGTTTTCAATAAATTGCCGGAAGATGTTAGATGTGAGAGGATATTATCTTCTTTTATTCGAATAATTAAAATATGGCTTTTTACGCCAAATCATATTGACATGCTTATTTTATGGAATCCTTTGATTTAAACTGTTCGACAAATAGTTTTTTTTTTTGAAAATTCAATAAAAGCGATCCAGTCGTGCATTTTATTTATTTTGGAAAGGAATTTCTTTTTTCATCACGGCATGTTAGGGGGACATGCTGCCCCCTGCTTGACCAAATATAGGATTTGGGGTGGGGTCGAGTTGATGTATGCAATGTTTTGTTGGGTTTAAAGATTTTTGTGATCTCAGCGAAACTGCATAAGGGTTCTCCAAATTTTTTTTTCAAAATCGTTATTAATTTCTTTTTAAATTCGGTTTGCGGTTAATCTTAGCTTCTTAAGGCACTTAGCCGCAAATTTAATCCGTTTAGCCGACTCGATTTGCGGCTAAGCCGATTGTCCTAGCGACTTTTAGAAATTCATAGTCGTGATGTAGAGAGCGCAATCTTTCAATCGATATATCGCACGGTACAAAAACCAATTTTTCAAAACCGGCATATTTATCTCCTCATATATTTTCCATTTTCAAGCTCGATTTGCGGCTAATTTAAGCATCCTATAGAGTTAAAAATGACATATTTGTAATCTAGGGACTGCCACCTTTCCATCGGTCTATCGCACGGTACGAAAACCCAACTATGTATTATCTTTAATGCTTAAAATAAGTGTCCTAGAGGGACACAATGACACTTTTTCTCTTTAAGCTCGATATACAATTTGTGTGTGCAAAAAGCAGGACGCGTAAGGGGACAAGCTGCACTGCTGCTTGGCCCAATTATTGGATTTGGAGTTGGTCCAGTATAAGTGTATGCTAAGTTTTTTTGGATAAAAACATTTTTTTTGGGCTTAAAGACACTACATTTTCATTTCGTAAAATATTTTTTCACAGGTACTTAAGAAATAAAAAAGCTGTTAAGAAGAGTTATTTTTTCCAAAACTTTAAAAAAAATATCTTTTTAATAATTCGTAGTTTATCAATTATTGATAATTCCAAAAAAAAAACAAAAATCTAGCTTAAATACTTTTGTAATCGACGAGAAATTTCATTGGTTCTGTGAAAAAATCGTCCAATAAAAGCATGTCAATTGCCGGACTTTTTTGTCCCAGATGGAGCTCTGGGCACTTTTTATAAAAAGTTCTTATGAGTACTTCAAAATTTCTTCAAAGAGATAAATTATTTTTAAACAAATCAAAAAAAAAAATTCGGGGCAATCGTTACTCCGGCAATCATTACTTAATATTTCTTTATGCGGGAAACTATTCTGAAAAATTTCAAAAAAAATTGGCAATTGTTTTCCGGCAAAAGGTTACGCTCCTTTTTTATGATATATAATACCTATGGTGAAAATTTCTAGTTACCAAACAGGCATATAATGTAACTAGAATTTTCACCAAGTTTCCCATACTTGTTTTTTTTCCTATGGGTTTTGACAGCAAAATATGAAACATATATATACAGGGTGTCCCGCAAGTCAACGTTAAGCGGGCACAGGGTGATAGGTTAGTTTATGTCTATATTGGGAAAAGTAATAAAAAAAATACAATTCGCTTGGTTAAGTAATAATTGAAATATTTAGAAAAGTAATGAAAATCAATACCCTACGCCATATTTGTAAGTATTGTGGTCACAAATTTCCAAATTGTTAAGTGTTTTTATTTTTTACTTAATCCTAAAAATGCTATTAATGCTATTAAATCCAATCACAAATCCAAAAATAAATATTATCAGTTTCGTAGGAAAAATAAAGTTTTCCTAAGTCGTGGTTCAAACAAAAAATTGTAACCTAACTTTGACACTTCATATTTTAAAAAAATGTACTACTCTACCATCGGCAAGTTGTTTAAAAAATTGGCCCATTTTATCAAGATTTCAAAATGGTACAACACTTGGTACTTATTCATTCGCAAGAAAGGCGATGAGGCCAATCCTTCAATGTCGCAGATTTACACCAATTCAAATGATGCTGGACTCACTTCGGTGGCTTGACTGTAGACAGAGGATAAAGTCCTACTCTTCATCTTTAAAATTAATGAATCAGAGTTTCCGAAGTCTTCTTAGTGAACAACTTAGAACAGTAGCAGAAAGTCAGCCATACAATCTCCGCAATGCAGATGTTCATTTTCGTCTATCACTGTATAATAGAGCGGGAACACAAAATTCACTTTTATTTAAAGGCTACCAGTTATTTAATAGTCTACCAAATAATGTAAAAAAAGAAACAAGATTTAACTTTTTTAAAAAAGGATGTGTGCAATTTGTTAAGCAAACATAAGAAATTTATTTATTAATAAAAATATTCTATCTATCGATCTATCTTAATAAAATTATTGAAAAAGAAAATAAATAAAAAAATAATAAATCTCTTCCTGGGGTGGAACCAATTTCAGCCTAGCTCTGAACTTTTCAAGAAACTTAATATTCGTCCTTTGGGACATTTGTATGTCTACAAAGTACTTAAAATATTTTTTTCTAAATTCGGGATATGATATTTCTAGATTTTGACTATGACTATCATTCATAATCTTAGAGTATACGAGTATTTTGTTACTTTAACCAGGGCTTACATTTTTCTCACTTCTTTATCGCTAATGCCCCTCGTGTTTTCAATAAATTGCCGGAAGATGTTAGATGTGAGAGGATATTATCTTCTTTTATTCGAATAATTAAAATATGGCTTTTTACGCCAAATCATATTGACATGCTTATTTTATGGAATCCTTTGATTTAAACTGTTCGACAAATAGTTTTTTTTTTTGAAAATTCAATAAAAGCGATCCAGTCGTGCATTTTATTTATTTTGGAAAGGAATTTCTTTTTTCATCACGGCATGTTAGGGGGACATGCTGCCCCCTGCTTGACCAAATATAGGATTTGGGGTGGGGTCGAGTTGATGTATGCAATGTTTTGTTGGGTTTAAAGATTTTTGTGATCTCAGCGAAACTGCATAAGGGTTCTCCAAATTTTTTTTTCAAAATCGTTATTAATTTCTTTTTAAATTCGGTTTGCGGTTAATCTTAGCTTCTTAAGGCACTTAGCCGCAAATTTAATCCGTTTAGCCGACTCGATTTGCGGCTAAGCCGATTGTCCTAGCGACTTTTAGAAATTCATAGTCGTGATGTAGAGAGCGCAATCTTTCAATCGATATATCGCACGGTACAAAAACCAATTTTTCAAAACCGGCATATTTATCTCCTCATATATTTTCCATTTTCAAGCTCGATTTGCGGCTAATTTAAGCATCCTATAGAGTTAAAAATGACATATTTGTAATCTAGGGACTGCCACCTTTCCATCGGTCTATCGCACGGTACGAAAACCCAACTATGTATTATCTTTAATGCTTAAAATAAGTGTCCTAGAGGGACACAATGACACTTTTTCTCTTTAAGCTCGATATACAATTTGTGTGTGCAAAAAGCAGGACGCGTAAGGGGACAAGCTGCACTGCTGCTTGGCCCAATTATTGGATTTGGAGTTGGTCCAGTATAAGTGTATGCTAAGTTTTTTTGGATAAAAACATTTTTTTTGGGCTTAAAGACACTACATTTTCATTTCGTAAAATATTTTTTCACAGGTACTTAAGAAATAAAAAAGCTGTTAAGAAGAGTTATTTTTTCCAAAACTTTAAAAAAAATATCTTTTTAATAATTCGTAGTTTATCAATTATTGATAATTCCAAAAAAAAAACAAAAATCTAGCTTAAATACTTTTGTAATCGACGAGAAATTTCATTGGTTCTGTGAAAAAATCGTCCAATAAAAGCATGTCAATTGCCGGACTTTTTTGTCCCAGATGGAGCTCTGGGCACTTTTTATAAAAAGTTCTTATGAGTACTTCAAAATTTCTTCAAAGAGATAAATTATTTTTAAACAAATCAAAAAAAAAAATTCGGGGCAATCGTTACTCCGGCAATCATTACTTAATATTTCTTTATGCGGGAAACTATTCTGAAAAATTTCAAAAAAAATTGGCAATTGTTTTCCGGCAAAAGGTTACGCTCCTTTTTTATGATATATAATACCTATGGTGAAAATTTCTAGTTACCAAACAGGCATATAATGTAACTAGAATTTTCACCAAGTTTCCCATACTTGTTTTTTTTCCTATGGGTTTTGACAGCAAAATATGAAACATATATATACAGGGTGTCCCGCAAGTCAACGTTAAGCGGGCACAGGGTGATAGGTTAGTTTATGTCTATATTGGGAAAAGTAATAAAAAAAATACAATTCGCTTGGTTAAGTAATAATTGAAATATTTAGAAAAGTAATGAAAATCAATACCCTACGCCATATTTGTAAGTATTGTGGTCACAAATTTCCAAATTGTTAAGTGTTTTTATTTTTTACTTAATCCTAAAAATGCTATTAATGCTATTAAATCCAATCACAAATCCAAAAATAAATATTATCAGTTTCGTAGGAAAAATAAAGTTTTCCTAAGTCGTGGTTCAAACAAAAAATTGTAACCTAACTTTGACACTTCATATTTTAAAAAAATGTACTACTCTACCATCGGCAAGTTGTTTAAAAAATTGGCCCATTTTATCAAGATTTCAAAATGGTACAACACTTGGTACTTATTCATTCGCAAGAAAGGCGATGAGGCCAATCCTTCAATGTCGCAGATTTACACCAATTCAAATGATGCTGGACTCACTTCGGTGGCTTGACTGTAGACAGAGGATAAAGTCCTACTCTTCATCTTTAAAATTAATGAATCAGAGTTTCCGAAGTCTTCTTAGTGAACAACTTAGAACAGTAGCAGAAAGTCAGCCATACAATCTCCGCAATGCAGATGTTCATTTTCGTCTATCACTGTATAATAGAGCGGGAACACAAAATTCACTTTTATTTAAAGGCTACCAGTTATTTAATAGTCTACCAAATAATGTAAAAAAAGAAACAAGATTTAACTTTTTTAAAAAAGGATGTGTGCAATTTGTTAAGCAAACATAAGAAATTTATTTATTAATAAAAATATTCTATCTATCGATCTATCTTAATAAAATTATTGAAAAAGAAAATAAATGAGAAATTAGTTATCATTTTATACATTTTCCATTTTTTGATTGCATGAAGACTAATGGCGTTTTTATTTAGCAATCCGGAATCCCAACCATACACTTATACTGATTCCGAATTTTAATGTGTGATTGAATATGTGAAAATAATTGTGTACGTGACAATTATGATACAAAAAAATGACAACAGTCGAGTTTAACGTTCAAGTATATGGGTACATTCAAATGCCGGTACGATAGCCTATCTAATGGGGTTTTCGTTTGGGAAATTTAATTTTGATCTATAAATTGATTTTTTTTTCGTAAAGAATTAAATACGTTTTCAAATTGATTTTTATTTTCTACATTATTGCTGTATATTTGTGTCTGTAAGCCAGATAGCTGTATCAGCTGTCTTGTCAAATTGATGGCTGTCAATTATGATGCATAGTGGTGTTAGTGAAAGTGGGGTAGATCTGCCGAAAATTCCTGATCTGCAAAATTGATTTAAATCAAAAAATAAATCAATTTTGTTGGCCAATCGAATGCAAAAATTGTCAAAATCAGTTTTTTTACAGATCTAACTCAAACATAAATTGATTTTTTTTCCAAACGTAAGCCCTTTGGCTTATCCAAATATATCGGAACAATTATAAAAAGCCTATAATAAATAAATAAAAAACAATCAAAAAGTTGAAAAATTGGTATTGTGTGAATTTGGTTAATAGAAGCCAAAGATCTATTAGTATTATTCAAGTTTCAGTGTTGGGAGTGTTTCTTTTTTTTTATATTGTTTCAAAAAGTGTTTAAAATATTGCAGTACAAGGTTTTTTTTGCTGATGATAACCTCATTTATATTTGCGGATATAATAGCGAAATAATGTGCCAAAAGCTGAATGAGGATTTGAAAAATTGGTTAAATTAAAAATGTACAAATTAATTATAATGTAGACAAAACTAAGTGAATGAAATTTAGAGTAGATATGTTTCTTGATAACGTATCAATCAATACAGTATAATGTTTAAGATATCTAGGATTAAAAATAAATGAAAAGCTGAATTTTAAAGACTCGTTCCATGTTTGTGGACAATTTTCATAAAAAGTTTATATCATGAGTAGAATTCGAAAATATCTGACATTTTAGAAGTCTATTCCTTTGTATAATGCTCTTGTGTTGCCCCACTTTAATTATTGTTCAACTCTACTCGATATGGTTGTAACGCTGATGTTAAATTAAGTCTACAGAGACTGCAGAATAAGGGTATGAAAGTCATCTTAAAGCTGAACATATGTAATATGTATACACACCGATTAGTACAATGATAGATAGACACTCTAGTCCTAATTGGATGAACGTTAAATAAAAGCTGACTTATACTACGATTTCACCTACCACTTAATCCGGATTTAAGTGGATTAACCATACATCCTCTTTGAAATCTTCTGAATCTTGAAGAGTTCCCATATAAATTTTAATCTCCTTAAAAGAAGATTATAAATCAATCTCATTGAAATCTTCTTCGAAGTAGAAGATTGTCAAAAGAAACAAACCATATTTCGTAGAACTGACCTATTCTAATGTCATTTTCTCCATTGGCATTCAGCAAAAAAAAAACATGTCAAGCATAAAAAAAGAGCATGACAAAAACTGCCAATTAAGTTACTCAGTGGAACATTGGAATGGAATCGAAACCATATAAGTCGCAGGACAGTATTATTGTCAATTTCTTGATGATCGATTTTCTTCTGGAAATTGTTATAAATATTATCCTGGACAAAGTGGAGGAAAAAAGAAAAAAAGTTAAAACTCATTTTTATTTCTGGAAATAAAATTTCTTCACTGCACCGAAATTATTATTCTTGTTTCCTATTATTTTTGTTTGTTATATTGACTTTTGAGTTCAGAGGGATAACGGCAAACTAAACTTTTTTTCTCTAAATTGTAATGGTCTTTTTGAGTGGACGCATATAAATTATAAACCTAAATTGTAATGTTCTTTTTGAGTGGACGCATATAAATTATAAACCTGAAGTTTAAATCACGTAATATCTTTCTGTTCGTCAAAATCAAAATAAAAAGCAAATAATATAAAACTTAGTATAGCTTGCCCAATTCAAAGCCGGCGATATATATATATATATATATATATATATATATATATATATAAGAGTAATAATTAAAGTGTATTATATTGAATGTTAAGTCATAAAGAAATCTCAATAAAGTTACTACTACTACTACTACTACTACTTTTTTTCTCTGGTGAAAACACTTCAAGATTAATTTTTAATTTACTCAATTTAAACCGGATTATCTTTAAGTGAAAACTTAGTATTACGATGCTATGATGTTTATATTTAAAATGCGTAATGGAATACTTCATGATTACGTGTCTTATGAAATTTTGGTTAACTAGTCCCATCACCCTACATTTTTCATTTTTGATATCATGAAGAAAAGCTTATAGCGAGTTTCATTCAAGAAAAGATCTGGGTTGGCTTCTGGCTTCCGCCAAGAGCAGACGTGTTTTACCTCGTCTTAAAAAAAACTATAAAGTAAATTATTTGAATTTAATATAAATGTAAAAGGTTTGCCTGCTTTTTGAATAATTGCAATATAACGGATGTGCTTCTGCGGCGAGATTATACCACTGGAACAGCAACAAATAAAATATTCATCATTCGTGCGGAATGAAGAAGCCAACTAAAAATCATCCACCACAGTTCCTTGTCTCGCAGCATTTAGTACTCTAACTATGTATATGTACATTAATTATTATCCTTACCGTTCACTACACATCTTCTGCACGGAGATGATGCTGCTCCTGGGATTGAAAGTCCCCAAAGGATACCGCTGCATAATTCCGCTAGTAGCGGAAAATTAACAGTTAGTGGAACTACCAACACAAACCGAATGCTGGAAACCAACGGTTCTTCGAGCAATTGTACAAAGCCGACAGCTTGAAACATCAATCGTATTCGTAATACATCTATCGTAATAAATGTAAAGTATTGATATGTATATTCATATGTACATATAGCTATATTCAACTCTATCATCAAAAATGAATAAGTAACTTCTTTACATTAAAAGTCAAGTATATATAAACGTTCACATACATATTAATAGCACAGAGCTCTCGCTCTATCATTAAATGAACAGTAATTTTAAATGAAAGTTATTCTATAATAACAAATATGTGTTCATGTTCTCATGTTCATGAGAACTAATACCCATCCCTGTAAAAGAAAAGGCAAAAGGATTGCGTAAATGGGGACGTTCACTCAGTTATTCTCAGCAATAAGATTTTTTAAATCTAGTATTTAATGTGTTTTATTTGCTATACGTAATGCAAATTTAAAAATAAAAATTGACAACTGAGTAGCCAAACCACTTCTTAGTCGGCAGCATAAATTGTAATCTTAAGAATAATTATTATACCGTAAGTGAAATGTTAAAAAAAAAAAACTCAATAAAAATACATAAATACAGTTTCATTCCAACAAAAAGAGCAAATCTAGATACAATCTTAACACGAAAGATTGGATCTCTGATGTAAATGTACATGTAAAAAGTCTTTTCTGTCAATGGTCAAATGGAAAATATTTTGTTTTTAATTTGTTGTAAACTTATGAACTAGTGCCAATCCCTGCTAAAAAAAAATAAAGAAATAATGGACGAATAGGGTAATAATTTATATTTTATAAGTTCAGTGGAGTTTTTGATTGCTTCGTCTTCGTCTTCCTCGTCATCTGATGATGAAGGTGTTTTTTTTTCAGAAATGTGTGTGTCAGTCATTCACCAATACTACAATTATATCTAGAAAAAGTTATGGGGTTTTCGTTTGGTAAATTTATATTTTGATCTATAAATTGATTTTTTCGTAACAAATCGAATACGTATTCAGATTGATTTTTATTTGCTATAATATTGGTGTATATTTGTGTCTGTGAACCAGCTAGCGGTATCATCTGTCTTGCCAAACTGATGGCTGTCAATTATAATGCATAGTGGTGTTAGTAAAGTTTGGTAGATCTGCCGAAAAATCCAGATCTGCAAAATTGATTTCAAATCAAAAAATAAATCAATTTATTTGGACAATCGAAGGCAAAAACTGTCAAAATCAGTTTTTTAAAGATCTAAATCAAAAATAAATTGATTTGTGTTACGAAACGATAACCACATTAAATTGAAAAGATAAAATCTGGATTTTGAGAGGAGACCTTTGAAATTTGAATGAAACTCGTTATTAGTGAGATTAATAGCGAGTTTCATTCAAGAAAAGATTGGCTATTTCTATCAAAAGATTGGATCTTGTTGAATTTTGAGAGTTTCTTTACAACAAAAAGAGCAAATCTATATCAGATCTCAACACGGAAGATATGATCTCCGATGGGTTGGCAGATTTAATCTGAATGCACACATTATGTAAACGTCTTTTCTGTCAAACATCAAATGGAAAATATTTTGTTATTAATTTGTTGTGAAATTGTGTCAGTCAGTGCTAAAAAATTGAACTAACTTATAGCGCTTTTATTTGGCAATCCGGAATCCCTCTCCGATCCGGGATCCCAACTGAACACTTTTGTGTGATTCTGACGATTCTAAATTTTAATGAGAATGTATGTGTGAAAATAATTGTGTACGTGGAAATATTCAAATTCAAAAAAAATCTTTGTTGCATAATTATGATACAAAAAATGACACCAGTCGAGTTTGACTTTCAAGTATATGAATGTGTGAGTGCGTCTGGTTCTTATTCTGATTTCATATCCAGAAGCAAAATTCTCGGGAGATGGCTTCTGGCAGACGGACGTGTTTTTCCGTCTGGAAAAGTAAAAATAAGGATAGCTATATTTAATTAACTAAATTAAAAGTGTTATAGTAACATAAATAAATTGCATTTGTGCAATAATTATTAAATTTGATGCTTTACAAGTCGACAACACCAGGGAAATTGTAACTTGGAGAGGGAGTCAAACGAACGACATCCACGTGTATAGAAGCCATCCGAATTCCATCTACTCTACTATACACGCATACGTATAGGGACGTCGTATCGTCCCAGAAATTAGAAGCATCGTATGGATCGCTTATGTTGCAGCCCGTAATGGACAGACGCTGCATAATTCCGTTATACAGTAACGGAACCGATAATTGGAGAAACAACAGTTCTGATCCAACAACTAGAAGATCGCTATCGCCCTCTCATTCAAACGAAAGATGTAAAGTATAACTGACGAAAGATACGATGTACATACGCTTCTGTATTCCAATTCGTAATTGCACACATTTTTGGTTTTCAAGACGAGAGAGACGAGATGACTGTTTCTCTATCGCACCTAGTTCTTATATTTTAGTTCTTTTTTTTAATGAAATCGGAATGGCCTTTGTTGAGTGGACTCATTTTTTTAATTTTTTAAACTGCAGTTTAACAACTATGTAATTTTAAATTTCTTTTGTCTAATAATTAAAGAACAAAAATAATATAAAATTCAGTGTAGCCTGGCCAATTCGAAGTCGGTAAAATAATATATGTAATCGCAAAACATGTGTATTATCTATGGAAAATGTAGTTATAAAAAAATCTCAATAAAATTTACTTCTACTGACTACTACTAAGCAAAATTCTCTTCTTTTGAGAATCAGAACTGTCATTTTTTTCCAAGTGAACACGCCAAATAGAAACGACACTAATCTTGGTCATGGTTCAATACACGATAAAGGCACAAGAAGTTTTACGATTAAAATGAATCTGATGATCGACCGCGGCAAGTCGTGAAATAGCTATAATTCCAGCCGAAAATAATATGAGAAAAACTTGGTAGTAGCACACTCAAGTCGCTGTTGGTCATTCAAAATTATTAAAATGATACAAAAAGTGCTATTAAAGCAAATATGTGATCATAAAAAAATTGAAGAAAAATTAAACATAAATGTACGAAGAAGTTAATAATTTAAATTTTATAAATTTAGTGGAGTTTCGGATTGCTTCGTCTTCTTCATCAGATGATGATGATGTTTTTTTTTTCAGAAATGTCTGTCAGTCATTCACCAATACAAAAATAAATCTGGAAAATAGCTTCATTGAAAAGATCAAATCTCGGTTTGAGAGACCTTTAAATTTTGAATGAAACTCGCTATTAGACTAATCTGTTCGCAATGGCAATTTATATGTAATTTTCCACTACGATTGATTCTGGGATGGAATTTTACGTGATTCGGAACAAATTTCCGATTACGATGGAATTCCTGATAGACCTGAATATTCATTATGCACTAGTGTAAAAAACGGACTTACTTATGATGCTCATTGACAAATACATAGAAATTCCTAGCAGCATTATTGAAAATATCTCGGAACCTATTGTACACCGACGAGCTGCGATGTTTAACCTCTTGTAGAACTGTGGTTAGGACGATAACATTGCAAACGGCATCTTCCTCTAGCACATCTATCTGATCCAAAACAACATTAGTGTCCAAAACAAGGTAATGAGGGAAATTGAACAGGGAGGCTTTGGACTTGGTATTATTTGGCAGTAGAATCTCAGATTCGTTCTGATGGCAAATCTTACACAGGTGTGAACCACAGCCCAGGTCATCGCGAAGATAGTGTTCGCGAACAATCTAGAATAAAAGAAAGTTATTTTATGTTTTTTTTTCTCATAATAATATAAATACTTTTAAAATATTTCCGCGTTTTGTTTTACGCGTGAATTCCCGAATTGTCTGCATGTTTTGTTTATTCCGGACCAACAGAAAGTTTGGTTATGTTTTTGTATGACATTTCATCTTGTACATACAGCTCACTCTGCATCTGAATTATGAAAGAATGGAAGTTTAAGGTAGGAATGCAATTCAAAATGGCAGCATTCAAAAATCAATACTTTGCAACAGGCTAGGTTGGTGTTGTATAACAACCAAAATAATAACCTAAAACAGACTACATGCCTTATATGAATCTGACGTACACTTTTCCAAAATTTGTTATACCCTACTTGCGCAACCATGCACTGGCAAGATAGAGTTGTTCAGATTATTAACTTTTGTAAATTGCTACGCCCCCGTGAAGTTTTAATATTACTTATTGCAACATATATCACTAACATTTCATACATATATTAAAGCGGGTAGTCCCATCTTAAATTTGGTGTAGTCGCGATTGTAAAGTTTCCGATATAAGTATCATGCACAACCCGGCTGGGTAAATAATTTCGTAATAATCAGCTGTTCATTAACGTCAAACATTTTTAAAATATTTGATATATTTTTCTCCGTTTAACATTCTTATCGTTGTTTAAAAATGCCTAAGTAAACGGAATCGTAAATTAGTCATTATTACCATAGGTCTGATTATTGACAACGGCTTATGCATTGGAAAGGGGAAAACTGACAGAACGCAAGTATTTCTTTCCAATACCAATACAATATGTTTTTGTGTTAATTTAAAAATTAGGGCTAGCCGCATGTGCAATATGCAATGCCAATTACGTCGATATGTTGTTTTTTTTAAACATAAATGTCTGCCAAGTAAAAAAAGAGTGAAATGGAAAACCTGATATCTGTTGTCTCGCGACTTATGGATTAAAATAAATTGTGCTTCTACCTTTAACAAATCAATGGCCTCGTTCGGTGCGCGGCCGATAGGCTATGAAAGATACCTTTGTAGCGTATTTATTTTCGAACGATTCAGGTAGCTTTCTCGTTATGTCAGTTGTATTGCATACACATCTGAAGTTTTGAATCAGCTGTTTCCAAATGAATCGCAACGAATCCAATAATTTTTGGGTGGCTTGAGATTTGTGTTTGACAACATATGTTTAGTTCATCAACTGTTGTTTTCCTTAGGCGTTACAACAACACCAAGCAATCCGAATTGATTAGGTTGTGCCACGGAACGAGGCCAATTGTGTCGAGTTCACAAGCACATACTGTCAAATGCCTCCCATTTTGAAAACGTAAATACAAAAAGAAACATCATGGTGATGGTTGGTAGAAACCGAAAGAGGAAATCAAAATAAAATAAAGTGACGTCGTTAAAATTGACAATGCAAAAAATTAATTAGAAAATTTGTCTTTAAAAAAAATTTCTGTAAATTGTATTTTGTTTTTACTTAACTATTGATTATCATACTAAAATAAATACAAGTCAATCAGTGGGGGTAATTTACAGCATACAAATTTACTCTAGTTAAACAATTGATATATAATTATTGTCCCTTCTAGATGGACTCTAAGAAAAATACCATTGAATCTATGAGCAGGGAGGAGCTAGTTACCAAATGTAAAGGACTCTTAGGAATCGCAAAACAAGCTAAAAAAGCAAAAGATGGTAAATAATTGGAATCAATTAATAAACATTAATATATTGTACGTACAATTGTAGAATTGGCAGAAGAAAATCTTAAACTCAAAGAACAAATGAAAAATTGTGAGAAACAACGTGAAGCAGATAAAAAGTCTCTCCTCACAATGAAAGAAACGCTGGAGGAATTCACCAATAACAAACTTGAATTGACCTCAAAAATCAGTGATCTACTTTGTCGAAATAAGTCACTCGTGGAAGAACATACGAGTATTAGAAAAGATAAGGAAAATCTTGCCATTGAGAATGAAGCATTGCGCCGACAAGTAAATAGACTTACAGAAGACAACGAGAGCTTGCTGACGGATATTAATCAGATGGATGAGCAATTAAATCAGGTTTGTTTTTAACGATGTCTTTCTGGTTATTTTAAGTCTACAAAACCGCGAAAATAACTTTCTGTGAAGCCATCAAAGTTTTGGCAATGATATGGATTACAATATACAAATAATGACTCCATAGTTGGTTCCTCCACCGTACAATTCAATCCATTATAACAATATATGTAGATACTTGGGGGTGGCCGTGGCGCGAGAGTTGTGTGCTCGCATGTCAACCTCGTAGTTGCAGGATCGATTCCTGCCGTTGTCTATGTCTAGTCTAAAAATCAATTCTAAAAATTGTCATACAATAAGTTGCTGGTTTACTCATTACATGCTGTTTAGGCATAACACTAACAACATGTGGCTGAATAAACTAGTATACGCATAAATATGACAAAGATAGAAATAAAATAATGTGAATTATAAGGGACATTCATAAATAAGATACGGTAATTCTCTCCGCATTAGTTCAGCCGCCATCCCTGGAGATAAATCTGAGACAACAACCAGCTCGATTCTCGGAACATCGCGGCACACATCTTTCCTATCCTTCTTTCTTTTCTTTTGCCGGATGCCTGCGCTGTGTTAAAAACATATAAAGGGTATTCATAATCCCTTGAGCGCGTGCAAAATTATTAAAAAAAAAAAGATACAAGTGAACTCTTAATAGGTCGCAAGCTTAATTTCATTGAAAATAATTGGTCAAGCAATTGGGCGATGCTGATATTTCACATTTATGGAGCTAAACAAGACACTACGATCCATAGAACAAAAATGATCTGGGTGTCATTTTTGATCCAAAATTGACATTTTTCCTGCACATAGATTATATTAGGTCTGATCAACACTCTGCCAATTGGCACCAATTTCTACCAAAACCTGTTCTAGACTTACAAATTTGGTAGTTTTTGGCAGAAGAGAGCGCTCTTGAGAGAGTAAAATATTTCCCCTTCCTGACAATTTCTTGCCAATTCCTGCCCAATAAATGTTTGTGGGCCGAAAATTTACAATTGTCAGACTAACGTTTGTCATAAACGAAAAAAAAACGTTTTATAGTTGGTGTGGAAAAATATTTGTTGAACAAATAAATTAATTTAGAAACACTAAAATACAAAATAATTAGTTTGAAGAGAAAAAAATGTGAATTTACAGCAAATAAAGAAATAAAAAAAAACAAATGTGTTGACGTTAAAAATTGGCAGAAAATTGTGCTAAAGCTGTTCCAGACTTTTTCGGACTTTATTTTTCAATGAGAGAATTTTATCCCACTCTTCAAGTTTTGACAATCTGCCAATTTCTGCCCAAAAACAGTCTGGATCTGGATCAGACTTATTATGTGTGTTCAATGAGTCTGTTTGGAACACTTAAGAACAGGATTTTCTGCACTTGCTTTTTAGGTAGAACAGGTTAGAATAGATTTGTGAGAACTTGTTGTTAAAAAAAAACATTACGGTGTTAGATTTAACTTATAAATCATTTTCCGTATCGGTATCATTTCAATTTCATGAAAAATATTTGTTTAAATAAATTAACTCCATTTCAGATTATTTTTGTAGGTAAACAACAATAATTTTTTTTATAATCTGTCAGATGACTGACTAAGTTGTTCTATCTTGTTCTGAAGTTTCTCACGAATGTTCTGTTCTGTCCTGTTCTAACTTTTTCGTCACTGAACAGTCTTATTGTTGATAAATCAGACTCTATGCTTGGTTTTCTCAAAAGAAACTGCAATGAATTTACAAATCTGTATGCCTTGAAATTGGTTTATATGTCTTTAGTTCTTCCTCTTCTAGAATATTCTTCAATTGTTTGGAGTCCATCGATTTTAGTAGGTATCAATCGAATCGAAAGAGTTCAAAAGGATTTTACAAGATTCGTAGTAAAACAATTAAGATGGACGATTGAAACTCCATCGTATTCTTCAAGATGGCCATTAATTAGTCTTGATTCCCTACAAAAGAGACGATCTATTCAGTGCTTGCTGTTTATCCACGATGTCTTTTCTTATAGAATTAAAAGCCCTGAAATTCTTACAATATTCGAAATTTATGTACAAGTAAGAATTATGCGCCAACGTAAGTTTTTATATTATCCAAGGCATAGAACTAATTATGGTTACAATGAACCCCAATTCACAAGACTTTTTTTCTGTAATAAGATACAATTTATATTTTGAAATTTCTATTAAATTTTTGCTAGTAGTCTGTAAAACATATTAGTTTGTAGATATATGATAAATAAGTAAATAAAAATAGGAATGCGCCTTGCTCTTTAGGAAGTTACAGAAAAAGAATTCCCTATACGTACAGTTGGGAAATTGGAGGAAACATGAAAGGGTGGCGAGCAAGAGCCACACCAGCCGAAGGCGGAACAATTATACGCAAATTGACTTCCTAATTAGGTTAGGTTTAAGTGGCTGTAATCGTTGCAGCTGACACACTTAGACAGAGTTGGTCCTTGTGATACCACATGAATCCATAGATAATCTACCTATTCGTTGAACCACTTGGAGATCCTAATGAAACCAACGATGGGGAATAGATTCGACCTTTTCTTCGTTCATGCAGCTTGTGCAAAAATTGTTTGAATAAACTCTTAGCGTGCTTGTCTATAGGGCAAGTGTCCGGTTATGACAAGAATTACGGAGCTAATGTGCAATCTGCTTAAGGATATCAAACACTTGGTGCGTTTCAGGTCAAGTTTTGTCCAGAACTGTTTTGTAATTAGACAGGTGGTTGTTAGCTTTCTAATTACAGCAGTGTCTTTTAGCAACGACCAAATTAGCGTGTGACGATACCACACGCCGATATCACGTCTTTTTACTTACGATATGGGTACTATAGGGCAAGTTTTGCATTTGTAAAAAAAATCGAACTCGAGATTTTAATCAAACCTGACATTACGATGATGGACAACGCCAAAAAACTGGGTCCCGCAATTCCGCCTGTTTGTCTGTTTGTAGAGCAACGTTCTACAGCCTAAACGGCTATATCAGTTTTCTCAAAATTTGTGTAATAAAGTGTTTTGGGCGATTGTCTAAAATAAATTTTTGAATCGTTTTTTTAGGTCCAAACTAAAGGCACCTGCCATACAATTTTTTCTCTCATCTCAATTATCTCGAAAACAGCTCTAACGATTTTGATAAAAAAAATTTGTGCACTACCTGGCCACTGTAAACTGAACAGGCACGTAAATAACCTATGATAAATCTCATCCACTTCTGTAGGGGGGCGCAATAGATCTTAAGGTCGCAGTGCATCAATACCCCAAATTCATTCATTTATTAATTCAGCTACATCCTCTTTAAGTCTGCGAATAACTAGGCTACCTATCTACTAACAGCGTCGGTGGTTAGCTACACTCAAGTTGTTAGCTACAAGAGCAAGTTCGTACGATCCAGTCGTGCATTTTGTTTTTACTTGCGATTATAGGTACTATAAGGCAAGTTATGCATTCGTAAAAAAAATTCTAACATTCAAACATGACATTATGATCATAGAGAAGTCTAAAAAAAGTGATCGGCAAAAAATGTCTGTCGGTCAGTCTGTCCGTCTGTATGTATAACGAGCTACAGCCTAAACGGCTTAAGCGAATACCTTCAAATTTGGTATGTGTGATTCTTTTGGCATTCCTCATTTTATTTTTAGACCTAAAAATAACGGTACCTGCCATATAACCGATTTGTGTTTGATATTTGTCTATCAGATATTTGTCTTTTCAAATTGATTACAACAACACAAACCAATTCACATTGTCTTAGATATGTCATCGAATGAGGCCACTAACTCGCTTAGAAGTTGGTACAAGTTAATAAATGTAAAAATGTATCAGTCCTTCAAGATTTTCGTTAATAAATATGAATACACACTACAACATGACTGTCAATAAGCGATGAGAATATTCATTTAATATTAACACAACAGTGGAGTTTCTCGCAACTTGGATCTACTTTGAAATGTTTTTTTTTTTTAGATGATAAGAGTATAACAGTAACAATTATGTAGTTGTAATTCTGCTTATACGCGGATAAATTTACCGCCATGAAATAAGAAATCATTCCTATCTACTGAATTACATACATACAAACCCTATCTCTTTTCTAAGGTTAAAAGTATTCCTTGTAATAGCTGTAAATGCTTTGAAAGAGCAAAACATGTTTCTTCAGTGTGGTACACTTTTACCTAAATTAAATGCAATGGATTAATTCACAACCCTTATCAACTGAATGTACAGATAGATCTATAGAAAGCAGGTGTTACGAGTGTTGAACTTAAACAGATTTAAAAAAGGGCGTAGAAGAGTCGTTATTTTTTCAGTTTTTTGTTATCGCCCAGGCTATGAACTTTGTGGTATCTCTCCCTTACTTGTACCATTTAAAACTTCAATAAATAAAATTTGACCATTCAAAAAAAAAAAAAAGATCAGACAAATTTCAATAAATCAAGAATTGTGAGGATATGAATCCAAAATCAGTGTTCGTCAATATTTCTCAGTATATTGTTTACAGAAAAAAGATTGCTCAGATTCCTGAAATCTTATTTTTTGAATTACCCTTTTGTTTGCATCCCCTTTTGAAAAGTCACTACAGTTGTTCTTTAATTATTATTATAGTTAAATATAAAAATTCTAGAAAACATTAGTACTAGGGACCTAGATTGTATTTTATTTCTTTTTCTAATACAACAATATGAATTTTATTTTAAATCTAAAAAAATAATCTTATGCTCTTGTGTGTTCTTTTTTTTAGGTCAACATCCTTGGAAAAGAACAGAAACAACATTTAGACATACTTGAACTCGAAGTAGAAAAACTCAAGGACTACGAAGCATCCAGTAAAAAACTAGCAACGGAATTCCGAGATTTACATGAAACACATGAAAAACTCAGCCAATCTTATAATATCATTGAAAACGAATCAAAAGTTTTGGCAATACAATGTCAGAACCTAAGAGAAATTGACTCAGAACAGCGGAACAAATTCCAAGGATTAAAAGATAAATTAATTGAAGTTCACAAAAAACTCAAACAACTAAAGGAATGTAAACGGATATTGGTAGAGAGCCATCATGTATACGCCGATTCGATATCTAGATGGCAGTCAGAAATTAATCATGTATCAGGTCAACTCTGCAGTCATATACAATGCTTGACAAAAGAAAACGCAGACTTAAAGAACGAAATTCAGACCAACGACCAGGATGTGTCCGTAGCCTTACCCCAGCTACCAATATTAATTGAGTACTGTGAAAAGGCAATTGTGGAATATCGTCATCAGTGTGTGCTTATTGATGAACTTAAAAAAGAAAATGAAAAATTAAACAAAGAAGTCGATTTAAGAGCCCAATCTGGCGACGAAATAGATCATAAAGAATGTATTAAAGACAATTTGGAGACACTTGAGCATCTTAAAATAGAAAATATTCATTTAAAAGAGGAAGCTGCGAAAAGTAAATTAAAGGTTGAAAATGAAGTAAGGCAGCTTGAGTCTGAAAAATTACACCTTCAGGAAAAATTAGACAAAGTTGAACAAAACGCATGTGAAACTGAAAGCGAAATTAATGTTCTCAAATCCGAGGTTACAAGCCTGACAGAGGAGTTATCCAGAATTACAAAAATAAAAGAGAAGATAGAACAGGAAGCAACCAATATCAAATATTCAGTCGAAAATGAGATAAAACATTTAAAGGTATAGTAAACATAATGCTCGGTGTAATTATTTTTTAGAGTAACAGATTGATTGTAAACTTTTATTTTTCTTACAAACGTGAGTTTTGGGAAAAAAAAACTATGGGATGGGTACATTTTCTGAAATACTGGAACTTCTAAATTAATACTGCATATTCCTTGGGATTGTGCCTTGTGATTGTAAAAGCAAGGCTAATTGGAAATTGGAGTCGTCTGAAATCGAAAAATAAATCTGATGTTACCTTGAGAATTCTCGGAATCAAGACAACTTCACCTTTGTGCTTTCCTTTTAAAATTTTTGATTCCATTACATTGCTCAGTAACCTTTTTTGCTGCAAATCTTGCTCCATTGCAGCCGAGGTTGGTTAATATTGAGTAGCATTATTATCGGTGCGCCGGTGTGGTGGCAAACCAAGAGAATTTAAAAATTTTGTGGGATAATTCATGATATCATCTTAGTTCATATCTGTGCCGATCGATTTCAATTCAAAATGTCTTCATTGATATCGTTTACGTCTACATTTTTTTCTAGCCAAAATCACTCGTTCACTCAATCAATCATGATTATTAAATTGTGCTATATTTGGGAATACGCTTTCTATCAATTTTAACGAAAAACACTTGTTGCTGTTAAGTTGTAAAATTTGATAAACTGCGGCTTCCCCAGGTCGGAATTAATTTTGTTTTCCTAAACCATATACAAATGGTCCACTTTTATTTAAAAAAAAAATACACGACTTGACCGCACGTACTTGCTCTTATATTCGATCATATTTTATGCAAAACATTATTAATAGAAACCGCTAAATATATTTTTAAAGTAGTTTTTATTCAATTTGCAATATAAAAAATTTTAAAAATTTAATAATAAGAACTTAAAAACAAAATTTCAGAAAAAATGGTTCACCCATTTTCGAAATATTAAATTTAAAAAAAATATTATTTAGAATTCAAAGAACCTACTGTATAAAAATTTTGATCCCAACCCGTTGAGTCGTTTATGAGAAAGTCGACATTCGAAAAAGAAATGTATTATAGGTACCGTTATTAACGAAATTTATAAACAACATTTCCGAGCACTTGATTTCAATTTAGATATATTTTTTTTTGTTTAAATAATATTACTATTATTATTATAATTTTATTACATTGTAAAAAAATAGTGTATGATATAAAATTATGGTTATATGATTATATTTATAAGTGTTAAATGTTAGTATGAATATTTAAAGTTTTTAGGGTGGAATAAATCTGGTTAATGTTATCTATGGATGGCTGCTTCAAGATTTCCAGCATCGGTAGATATTTTCCTTATGTTGAGTTGCAGTTGCTGTCAAGTTGCGGGATGTTATTTTTACCAGAAAATTAGTTTAAATTCAATAATACTTCGAAATTACACAAAACAAATCAACCCGATGATTTTGACATTTTAATTATTTTAGTGCTTAGTGATTCTGGTTTCGAATCTGAATTAAAATCCAGAACCGTTTTATGATTTGGACATTCCAAGAGATGGGGCATAATCGAAAAATATAACTTCGATAAGAACTTCTGTAACGGGCTGGTCTGCTTTTCGGTCCTTGGTGGCACTTTATCATCCCATAACTCAACAATGAGTAAAAAGCAAACCAGTTGGGCGCCACTTTTGCAAAATTTTTGCTTTATTTTTATTTTATTAATAACCCGAACTCAATTGGAGTTATATTCGGCACTTTCGGCTACACTTCAAAACGGAGTTAAGTTCCAAAAAAGAGTGGGTAGGTGAGAATTTTAACTACACACTCAAAGCAAATGCCATCAAGTGGTACACTTGATCGAGAATAACTGAAGGGACTGATGCAGGAGTTTTTGGGCCTAGAACCAAACTCCCCATTCCATGGCAGTCTGCTACCATTATCGTAATCTCAAAACAATGTTTTATATATATATATAAACATTAAAAACATACTGTATAAGTAGGATAAGAAACGGAAAAAGTTAAACCGACTAAAAAGTTGTTTAGCTCTTCACTTATTCTTGCACTATCATTTACTTTATTGCCATTGTCTAATTGGATTTCAGTGTTGTTTTATGTAAAACATGTGTTTTCAATTGTTTCCACACATCCTTTTGAGAATATGCGTTTTCTACTTTACTTAACTTATGAAATTAGATTTACCTTAAAATAGTTATGTTTTATATGTGTTATGATATCGCATATATCTTAATTTAGTGTAAACTATATAGTTTTTTGCTATTCAAGACAATGTGTAAGAATGTGTGCATAACACATGTAACCTAGTTATTTGTAACGAACACACACTAAATTTATATTGAAAAACAAATTATTTTTAAATATTTAGAAAGTAAGTTTTGTGTATCTTTTTATGGGAGATGGTTTTGATACGAGTATGTATTGATGTTTTATAAAAATACCTAGCACAAAACCTCCTCTTGGAAAAGAAAATTCCAGCTGTTTAACTTACATAACGGTTTTCACGCATACTCCGTGCAAATGTTTTGTTTGAATCTCTCCACCACCGTCCTTATATCTTCTTAATGGTCTCGTTCCAAAAATGTAATCGATTCACTGATCTTTATAAAACATTAGATAGTGTATTCTCTAAGTATGTTTCACTTAGATAACAGTTTTTTTTAAGCCATTTGAGGATGGCATAAGGTGCGCTGGTACCATCCTTGGCGTCTATCCGTGTAAAAAAAGTAAATTGACATTTGTATTGTGTACAAACCAAGTAAGTAATATTTTTGTATTTTATTGTTGTTATAATCATAATAATATCGGTCAAAGTGACCGCTAAATGTGATTCGAAGTGTTATAAAGTTATACTGGCATGGTACCAGCACACTTGTAACAGTCTTGAAGTGGCTTCATCTTTTTTGTATGAATGCGCTACCCAGTGTTTTATGGAGATCAGTGAGTCGACTTGAAACCTAGTCATGTTTCTGGTTTCTGATTGGATATCTGCCAAAAAAGTCCTTGTTTAACAGCTGTCCAATCAGAAACCAGAAACTTGGCTATCTTTCAAGTCGACTACGTCCTTCTGAACGTGGACAATTATAGCTGCATTTGCTTTCAATATTTAAGAAGTCTTTCAAAGGGGCATTTGTTGTTTTCACAATATTATGGTTTATTTCTAATTTTTGCATAATTTTTTGCGTTTATCAAGTTTAAAAAAAAATTTTTTATTGCAGGACGAGAACACAAATCTCAAAGAAAATACAATTAATGCCGATGAAACGCTTAAGAGCCTACAATCAAAAATACAAGGACTTGAAAAAGAGCTGGCGAATGCTGCTGGTGATCGTGAATCAGAAAAGGACAAAAATATAACTTCATCATATTTACCCATCTTAATTGAGTGCTGTGAAAAAGCATTACTGGAACAACGACAACAAACCGACATCATAAATAGCTTGAATTGTAGAAATATAGAAGAAAGCAATGACGAACTCGTGTCCAACCTAAAGAGCGATTTGGAAAACATCACAAATACAAATGAAAAACTTAATGAAAAACTTTTTAAAGCCAAACAACATAATGAAGATATTCAGGATGTGTCTATTCTTAAAAACGAGCTCATTTCAAATAAACAAATTTGTGAAGATCTTCAATCAAAGTTGGAAAAGCAAGAGCGAGAGAATACTGATTTATTGAATGAAATGCGTGAGTTGAACGAAGCTCTTAAAGGTCGAGGAGATGTCATATCGAAACAACAAGCAAAACATCAAGAAATGATAACCGAAATAAAAAATACATCAAATGCTCTGTCGAAGATTGAAGCTGATTTACAATCAAAGGAAACAATAATCAAAGAGAAAGAAACAAAAATCAGTAAGCTTAGCGAAGATAACAAGTCAGCTCTGCAAGAAGTCAATCGTTTGCAGAATTCTTTACGGGAAAATGAATCCAGAATGAAGCAACTATCAGAAGAAATCATCGCTATTAGAGCTCAATTGGATAACCACGATACCCAAAGTGAAGCACTTTCCACATCAACCATATCACGGGCTGAAGAATTAGCACGCTTGCGGGAGGTTGATGAAAGTTTCGAAGAGAAATATAATAAACTTCGCACTTTAGCCGTTAAGATAAAGAAAAAGTCTCATGAACAATCAATCTGCATTGTTGAATTAGAGAAACAAGTTGCAGAATCAAAAACGAAAATAACAGACATGACTGAAAAGATATCATCGCTGGAAAATGAACGAGAAGCCTTGCAAATAGAATTGAAAACTTGTAAAAATCAGATAGAATCTTTGAAGACTGACGTTGGTAAGTTAAAGGCTTCGAAAAAGCAAAGTAATGTCTTAAATCTTGAAATTGAGGCATTTGAAAAGTCATTAAATGAAACCAGTGCCAAATTGACAGCTAGGGAAGCTGAATATAACCACATAAGTGAAAGACTTCAAGGAAAAGAATTGGCTATTGAGGCATTGAAAAAGGAAAACAAAATTCTTGAAGAGAGCAATAAAAGTGAAATTACCCATGCGGCTGAACTTAAAAAACAGATTGACAAACTTCAGACTCAATTAAAGGATGTCGTTCATAATAAGCAGGAAACTGCGGCAAGGCTAGATGAGTGTTTGTTTGAAAAGCAGTCGCTGCAATCTGAGGTAGAAGAGCTTAAAAAAAGTGAGTTGTTGCTATCTAAAAAACGCGACATGGAACGAGCGACAATGACTGAAAAAAATGAAAATCTTCTTCAGAAAATAAACTCCTTAGAAGTCGAATTGACGGAGTCAAATAATAGAATAAGACTAGCCGAACGATCCTTTGAAGTTCTCCAAAGTGAATTTACAAAGTATAAGGTAAAAGCCCAATCAGTACTCCGCCAAAATCAAACTAAAGAATCCTCAAAGGAGCGAGAATTAGAAGAGGAACTGAAACTAGTCAAAGAAGAAAACATAGACCTAACAGAGCGACTCCGAACATTATTAGAAAAATATCAAGTCAGTGAAAAGGCAATTGATGAACTTCAAGAAGACAACAGAATTCTTAGAAATCGCAACTCTGAGTTGCAGAGTTCGATTGTAGATATTCGTCAGCAGACGGAAGGTATTGCACGAGAAAATAAGAAACAACTCGAAACATATCAAGAAACTTTAAAAGGACATCGCCTTCAGATCGAGGCATTGGACTTATGTCACCTCCAACAGATGCAAGAATTGCATGCTAAGTATAACCGAGAAATTTCTGACTTAAAATCAAGTCAGAAAAAAGACTCCGAAAGTCTTATACCGAAACATCATGAAAAAAACGATTATATTCTTATGGAACGTGAAGATGCCGAAGGTTCGGAAGCCGAAACAACACAAACTCCGAAATACATGCAACCAAGGAAGCGATCAAACCATAATTTGATTCCACTGGAGGAATTGTTGAGCTCGCCAATAGTTGATAGTACGTATCCTATTTTAGAAAGGAGAAAATCCCTGTCACCATCGATTGAATTGCAAGAAACGAAGGAACGTTTGGCGAAACAAGAAAGCCGTGTAAGGCATTTAACTACATTGTTAGCGGAAAGCGAGCAAGATTTGGCAAGGCTGACGCAGTTGAATGAAATGTTAAAAGAAGAAGTCCGAAAACAAGAAAGAACAGTTGAAAGAGAGAAACATATGCATAATTCGGAATATTTGAAGAATGTCGTTTTGAAGGTAATAAGTTTAATTTAATTTTCATGTTAACACTTTTTTCTTAAAAAAAAAAAACTGGTTTACTTTGGGAATGGTCTAAAGTTATGCATTAAAAATTTTTAACTTCTTTAAAATGTGAAGAAGTAAAAAATACACATTTTGATGACAGAAAGGTAGATATGATATATATTAGATATGTACACTGTCCGAAAACTTATTAGCGCTACATCTAATCTTTTAGAGTAAATGCAAGTAACTCAGATCTTTAAATATGTATCATCAAATATCATCATCATTTTTACTTGCGATTATAGGAACTATAAGGCAAGTTATGCATTCGTAAAAAAAAAGAAAAATCTAACGATCAAACATGACATTACGATCATAGAGAAGCCTAAAAAAGTGATTGACAAAAAATGTCTGTCTGTCTGCAAGTCTGTCCGTCTGCATGTATAAGGAGCTGCAGCCTACACGGTGTAAGCGATTACCTTCAAATTTGGTATGTGTGATTATTTTGGCATTCCTCAGAGGGGAAATTGAAATTTTATATTTAGGCCTAAAAATAACGGTACCTGCCATATGACCTTGAATGAAAATCTTATTTTTCTCGAAAACGACTCCAACGATTTTGAAAAAAAATTTGCGAATTTTTTTGTTGGCAATAGCTATCATTTGATATGAATCGAGTGTACGGGAAAAGTCTATTAACGGTACCTTTCATATAACGGTTTTTTTATTTTTTGGTAACTGTCAAATTTCATATTTGAGAAGATCTAAGTAGCCAAACTAATTCTGCATATTAAAATTTTAAATAACTTTTTTTTTATAATTAAAATTAATTTTTGATTTTTTTTTTGAAAAATCAATATTTTTAAAACTAATCAAAAAAACTGATTTTAAATTTTCTAGTCACATGTATATTAATAAACTCTCAAAAAACTGCATACCAACATTTCAAAAAAAGTTTTGTTTTCAAAGAACTAAAAATAAAAAAACCGGATTTCATCAAAATCCGTCCTACAATTTTCGACATACTTTTTTATAAAATTTACATTTAACCGTGGCACCTAATGGTATACTTGTTTTTTTTTCGAGAAACTGGGTAAAGTGATGTTTTTGGCAGTTTTTATAAGTTTACCAACCTATACAGCATTCACTTTCGTTTATACATATATATGTATGTACATATTTACATACCTAGGTTCTTTATATATAGGTAGGTACATATAACCCTCCTAATTTTCATAATTCGAATCCATTTAAATATACATTTTTGTAGGTAGGTACCAATGTAACCATTCCTTGAATCATATGTATTCCAAAATTCATTATATTAAGAATCAAGGTAATCTTACCTACATCGGCTTTCGGCTTTAATCCTGCAAAGGATAACTAGACAAGCTATACCTACTAACAGCGTCAGTGGTTAGGTACACTAAAGTTGTTAGTTACAAGAGCAAGTTCATACGATACAGTCGTGCATTTTATTTTTTCTGATCACTCTAAAAAATAACTCCCGTTCTGGGAATGAACGGTTATTTTGTTTTGTTTTTTTTTTCGTTCACATGGTACAAGAATTAATTTTTTTTTGCCGATAAGCAACTCTACGCCTTAATATTTATTTTTGCGAGTAAGTATTCATATTTTTTTTATTAAAGTGATGATTAGTTTAATTTGAATTATGTTTAGAACATATGGGAAAAGCCGTAGTGTTAATTATGTCCGAAAAATCAAAAATAAAGGCTTATAGTGATTGTGGCCAACCAATCTATCAAACTTCCAAACAAAATTAAACGCAGCGGTAAAGTAAATGATTTCCTCATTCTTACGAAATGATCATAACAATGTAAAAAAATGAAGGGCAGGCCATCTTCTGTGCTAACAATAGCTGACAAGCGAATTATATTGAGGCACTTGTCTAATTCGAAAAACCGGTGTAAAAACATGCGTGCGATCTGTGCAAAGAATTAATTCTAATTCTGAACATTTAAAACTTCGAAAGACGTAACGCCTCGATTTTTGCTGAGCACTTATGACCTGGACGAAGGAGTTTCAGCGTGCTGTCTTTTCAGACGAAATAAAAATAATTTGTAGGGCATCGATGGATATGCTTACTACTTTCATGATCTTTGAAAGGAAGAGCATACTTTAGATCAACTGCAAAGGCGTATGCTGGTTTTCCCATGATATGGGGAGATATTACATACTATGGAACATGTTCTTACTGGTCGTATAAATGTCACAACATAGAACGGTGTATTAAAAACGGCTTTCCCTGCACTCAGATATTTTGTTGCCCTTGGAATGGAAGTTTCAGCAGGATAACGCACCTGCTATCCATACCTCTAAGCTCGTAAAGTCTTGGATTTAGCTCCAAGAGGTGCCCTTACTGACCTGGCCGCTATACTCTCCCGACCTGCATATTATAGAAAATGTTTTAGATGATTAGCACGCAAAGTATACGAATCTGGAAGGCAATATCCCACTGAATCGGAACTTATTCAAGAAATAGAAAGTGCCTGGGAGTCTAGTTCACTTAAATGTGTGTGTATATGGAAATTATAATGACTTCATACCCAACAGGATGTACGAAATCATAGTTAACCATGGTGGCACAACACATTATTAATTCTTTTATAAATAACATAAACTTATGGAATTAAAATATAAACAAATTAGTTGCGGCTACGTCTACCCAATTTCTTATGTTATTAGTCATTGTCAAATAAGGATTCTATTCAAAAAAGTGGAAAAGATTGAGTTACCACTGTATCTTTCATTTCTTTTCGCGTATAATGTTATAAACTTTCATTGGCAAAAAAATCATTTTAAACGTTTTATTTGATTGGCTGTTATTGAGTTTAAAAGAGAAGACGTATAGGAGGCGCTAATCGGTTGTCGTGCAGTGTTGGCATTTAAATCCGCTTGCAAAGAAAACCACATTTTGATGACCTTTTGCTTTTATTGGTCCATGTGGGCTTTATATCCCTTTGCCTATTTTTCATAATTGTTTCGGTGTCCTTGACCGATAAAATAAAATTTTAATACTTCTTTTACGTTTCACAAACAAATAATATAGAACTTATAACCAAACAAAAAAAAACACAAAACTCAAATTATGTCAATATTGCATTAAAATCGCTGTTTGATAATTTCTGAAATAAATGATAGACCACACACGATAGTGATTGAGTTATGTGAAGCAAATTATTGACGATAACGTTGCAAAAAAAAACTATATTCGTTTTAACAATTTTTCGGTTTTCTTGACAATCCCTAGAGTTCTGAAAAAAGACCCAAGGGGTTCCAATCGTGGGGCAAATTCCTAAACGCAAAATATGCAAAGTAAACTGTTTCTAAAGCCGACATATACAAATCTCTGCAATGGAAATCATTCCGAAACGTAGTTCATTCTTTTTTTACGCAAAATCCAGTACATACGTGCAAGTTTTTATGTTAAGAAGCCCACGTGTTGACTTTAAAAAAAAATTTATGACCTCTGATATTTAATTGGGTTTTCTTTTGGTAATTTCAGATTTTGATCGGAAATTTGATTTTTTTCGTCGCGAATGGTTTCGATTTCAGATTTATTTTTTATCAGGGTATTAGTATATATTCGTGTCTGTGGAACCAGAACGTATCTGATGGCAAATGATTTGAAAATTGTTTCTTCATTCATGTGTTTGTAACACGAAGCGATCTCAATGTTTCAAAAATGAATGTCGAAATTAATTTGGAGGCCGAAATTAATTTGGAGGATTATACAATTGTTAATACACAATTGCTATTATGTTTTTGAAATGTATGTATGTTTTCGAAGACTAATTTCAGCATTCACATAATTACTGAAAACAAAATCTTGTCAAAACGACGGCGGTCCATTGTTCTAATGGTGTTATGGTATTAGTAAAAGAGGGGTAAATCTGCCGAAAAATCTAGATCTGCAAATTTGATTTCCGATCAAAAAATAAATTGATTTGTTTGCCCATTGGAAGGCTTTGATTGTAAAAATCTGTGTTTTGACAGATCTGAAGGGGAAACAAATTAATTTTTGTTACCAAAAGAAAACCCCATAAAACTTAAATTTGATTTAATCTCTCTCTCTCTCTTTAATTTGAATATTCCTTAAATTTCAAAAATTGTAATTACATACGTTTCATGTCATTTTGACAATTATTTCCGTACCTCAAGTCCATCTGGCAAAGAATTCTTAACATTATTGGAAGTAAAAGTAGCTGTCAATTAAAATATTCAATATAGATTACAAGTTATAAGTGACATATATCACTTAACGCTTAAACACGATCACCTATGCTTATAGCTTATAAATGTTTGACATTGGTTTTCTTATTAGGTGCTAATAGCGAGTTTCATTTAAATTTCAAAGAACTGCTCTCAAAATGGAGATTTGATCTTTCAAATGAAACTCTGTGTCCAAATTTAATTGTAGTATTGGCCGCGTTCGGTGGCATACCTAAAGCAATCCCGATTCCTTTGTGTTGTTGTAACGCCTAAGGAAAAACCAGCTGATGAACTAAACATATGTTGTCAAACACAAATCTCAAGCTACCCAAAAATCATTGGCCTCGTTCGGTGGCATAACCTAACCGATCCGGATTGCTTGGTGTTGTTGTAACGCCTAAGGAAAAAACAGATGATGAACTAAACATATGTTGTCAAACACAAATCTCAAGCTACCCTAAAATTATTGGATTCGTTGAGATTCGTTTGGAAATGTGAGGAACAGCTGATTCAAAACTTCAGATGTGTATGCAATACAAATGACATAACGAGAAAGCTACCTAAATCGTTCGAAAATAAATCCGCTACAAAGGTATCTTGGATAGCCTATCGGCCGCGCACCGAAAGAGGCCATTATTAATTTGAGGAACAGCTGATTCAAAACTTCAGATTTGTATCCAATACAACTGATTTAACAGAGAAAGCTACCTGGATCGTTCGAAAAAAAAACCGCTACTAAGGTATCTTGGCTAGCCTATCGGCATTGCACCGAACGCGGCCAATGCTGAATGACTGACACACACATTTCTGAAAATAAAAAACATCTTCATCATCAGATGATGAGGAAGATGAAGACAAAGCAATAAAAAACTCCACTAAATTTATAAAATTTAAATTATTAACTTCTTCGTCTTTTTTAGTTTAATTTTTTAGCAGGGATTGGCACAATTTCACAATAAATTAATAACAAAATAGTTTCCATTTGATGTTTGACAGAAAATCTGCCTGTCCACCAAAGATGAGATCTTTCGTGTTGAGATCTGATCTACATTTGCTCTTTTTGTTGAAATGAAACTCTCAAAATTCAAAAGATGAAATCTTTTGTCAGAAAGATCAGATCTTCTCTTAAATGAAACTCGAGATTGATGGCATATTTGTTGTTGATTATGGTGTTTGTTTTATGGACGAGACTAGGGAAATGCTAATTTATTGCCGTTATAACAGTTTTATAATAGTTGTTTGCCCTTAAAAGTGTTAAATATTTCCCGCCCTTCGCTTCACATCTAATAATTTCAAACATCTAATTTTCGGAAGTCGAATGCCCTTTTAACCCTACGGGGTCGCACAATCTCTACTTTTCTTTCACACTGTTCTCATTGTATCGAGACAAGATGTCCACGTTTTATATTAGATCTATCAAGGAGCCTACTTTTTTTAATTTTTGCTTAGGAGCACCTACATATAGTTTTGTTTAAAGCGGGTTTTCAATTGCATTTAAATTTGCAAAACAGTAAATTTCGACAATAAAATTGTTTCAAATATAAAAAATGTACCAAACTAATTTTATGTTATTTCAACAGTTTATTTCTCTAACCAACGGTGATGAAAGAACACGATTAGTACCTGTTCTCAATACAATTCTCAAACTAAGCCCGAGTGAAATAGAAATGCTACAAAATGTGGCTAAAGGAAAAGGTATATTTATTACTTACATGACTGAATGCTTAATTAAAATACTGTTTACTCGATCTAGGTTTGGATAACAACAATCGAAGTTGGGGAAGTTTCTTACCGAGCTGGAACACTAGTTAATCATAACATAAATTAATTTGGAAGTATTTGTCTGAAAAGATTTCAGTATTTAGTATTTTTTTTTTTTTGTTAAATTGTTTTTTTTTTTTATTGAAGATATATTAATTTTTAAAAATTGTAGATTGTAGGTCTTTAACATTGTAAATATAATTATAAATGTAAATAATAAACAAAAATCATATAATTATTAATATTTAATGAAAATATAAACTAAATATTTATCTGTACTTATTTCAATGGAATCATATGTTAATTCTTTAATGCAGATTTCCTCGATTAGCAATAAAAAAGAAAACTTGAAAACTTTTTCTCTGAAAACATAAGAATAACAAATATTTAAAGAGTGTTGTATACTAAATTATGTTTAAAAGAAAACTACATATTGATGATATTTTCGATGAGTCTTTCTTGTGGCATTTTATATAAAAATATAAAAACGTTATTTTCTTCGATACTGCCGTAATAATTTCTTTGTCAATACATGTATGAACCATTAAGTAAAAGAAAAAAGAGGTTAAATATGTCGGCGAAGTGAGTGAACATTGAACATTATCTCAGCAATTTGTCAAAGGAACACATTTGTTATATTGTTCTCTTATTTCCTCGCGTTTCACGGAGCAAAATTGGTAAATTATTTTTTTTTAACAGGGCAACTGACAAAAGCGTAAAATATAAGATACTGGCATGATTAAAAAAAACTCTTAATTGGTATGAAGAAAATAGTTATTCAAACAAATGTGGCAATGGCGCTTTGAATAAGTGCTTGAAAATGTAAACAATACAACATTCTCTCCCATTCCTCCAGTTTTAACTGAATACTACCCGTAGGTTATAATATTCATTCCTATTTATTTGTTTTATTTTTTCTAAAACGGCTCCAACGATTTCTATTTATATAAGAAGTTTTTTTTAATAATACAAATTCTATATACTACTGAAATACATCAGCCAAGTAGAAGACTTAGAACTATAATATTTGGACTTGTTGAATTATTGATTCAAAATAGCTTTTAACGGCCTTTAGTCCAACAAAAATTGGCGTTTAGACTAAAGGCCGTTAAAAGCTATTTTGAATCAATAATTCAACAAGTCCAAATATTATAGTGCTAAGTCTTCTACTTGGCTGATGTATTTCAGTAGTATATAGAATTTGTATTATTAAAAAAAAACTTCTTATATAAATAATGCCAGGCCATGGGCAAAAACAAAAATTTCCAATTTAATGATTAGGAATTCTAGTCTTGTTGGATATAGTTCACACTAGATGTTCTTCACGAAATCTATGTTAGATGAACTGAACTTGGCAAAAATTGCGTATTGACAAAGGTCCTCACTAGTCAACTGATGAGTCCATGTGAGATACCGGGACGAAACGCCAATTTTTGTTGGACTAAAGGCCGTTAAAAGCTATTTTGATTTCTATTTATTTTTGGTTTTCGATTTTCTAGAAAACGGCTCAGTTGATTTTTTTTTATGAATAGGGTGATATTCTGTATCGCAAAAGCGATCAAACGTTTTCGTGCGTGTGAACGATTTGCTTCATGTAACTGCAAAAATGATAAGAATCATTCGGACGTGCGAAAAAATAAGATGGTAGCAAATTACTTGACATTTTTTTAATATTAGGTAATAAAATTCGATGTGTTGTTTGAAACAGACGAAATAAAATTAATTAATATTGAATCTGAAATCAAATTAATAAAAATCGAGTGAAAAAACGAGTACATTTTTAAAAATCAATTGTAAATACAAAAAGAAACATCAAAATGACCCAAAACGATTGCCACGAGGGATGAGCGCCCTTCACACACTTCGTATTTGCTACACATTTTACCTCTTATGAAATGTCACCACATATAAAATAATAATAATTGTTTTGTTTTTTATTGAAACAACTATATTAGCCGTGTTTTATTATCGCCAATAACCCATATGGTTCACCCTGTGATTATAAAATGATCTGTGTTATGTACTTAAATGTACCCTCTGTTCGCTAAATTTAATATTTAATGCAAACCCAGGTAGAAACCTGGATCTCGTGTTGTTTTTGTAATACGTGTTAAAAGAATAACCCCGACCCAGACCCGTATATAACAAAATGCAGCTATTAAGTTCGAAAATGAAACTTAATTATTTTCTAAATTTATTGTGAAAGATTTTGTTCAAGTTGTGCATAATTTTGCATTATAAATTACATATTTATTTACACTCTTCGACCATTTTTCAGTGTTCAGCTAATTACTATCCCAGTATAGCTCATCTCATTCCTAACTCAATTTATTAATTAAGAGTATGCAATAAGTGTCACTTAAAAGTATGCAATGTACAACAGAGGCTCTTAAGCTTAAGCGAATGAATCGAATGATTCTAAAAGACTGAACCGTTTCCAGAAACTCGAAAACCAAAAATAGATAAAAATCGTTAGAGAAGTTTTTGAAAAAAAAAATAATTTTTGCATTTTTGGCAGTTATTTTTGGTTTTTAAAGGGCACACCAGCATTTATTTGTGTGAATAAAAAACTTGAAACCATTCAAATCGACTTGTATTGTGAGTTTCGAAAGTAATTTCTAATCCAACAAACTTTAGCTTAACTTTTGACATTCAAATTATTGAGTTTGTTCTAAGTGTTTTAAAACTAAAATATTCAATAATTAAATTTTAATTTACATTTAGCACTATGTACATATTTTTCCTTCAATCAACCCACTATTCCTTCACAAAACAGCAATCGTTCTGTGTTATTGATAAAGTGAAGTTTTTGTAAAGATGGGACACACTAACACTTTTCTGATTAAATATTAAATAATATTTATGTATATTTAATTTTTTTCTTTTATTTCTTTTCCAATTTAATTAATACATAATTTAAATACATTTCTATTTCATTTTATTTTTATTTATAAAGTTCAAAAAAGTTATTGCGATTTGAACACACAAGCAATTTTGTTCTTCTTTCAGTCAATTTGTTACTATAAAACTTTCACTTAAATCATACTTAATATAAATTTAATTATATTTTTATCAGTACCCGGTTTTGTTATCAACGTTTATCCATATATGTATAGATCATCAAATATATCAGAATTTTCACAGCAACATGTGATCATGTGATCTTGAATATTATGTTTCATTGTATGTACATGCGCTGTTTTTTTTTTTATAATCTACACGCGTTCAAGGGATTATACTACCCTTTAAATGTTTCAACACAGCGCGGGCGTGAGGTTAAGGAAGAGAAAGAATGACAGCAAAGATGTATGGCGCGATGTTCTAACTGTAGGTGGTTGTTGTCTCAGATTGTATCTCCAGGGATGGCGGCTGAACTAATGCGGAGAAACTTCAGTGTCTTATTTATCTATGTCCCTTATAATTCGCACTATTTTTTTTATTCTTTGTCATATTTTATCGGTATACTAGTTTTACTAAATCACATATTGTTAGTTCTATGCCTAAACAGCATGTAATGAGTAGTCAACGAACTCATTGTATGACATTTATTTTTAGAATTGCTTTTTAATGGAAAAATAAGAGGAAATAGACTACGGCAGGGATCGAACCTGTGACCATGAGGTTGACAGGCGAACACACAACTATCGCGCCACGGCCACCCCCGACTGCTTTGCTGATCCGTTTCGATAAAAGTTGATAATAAAAGACGGGTAGTAATACAATATATCTTAATCATGCTAAAAACTGTAAATATTATTGCCAAACTCCAGCATAATTTCCAACTAATGTTGCGGGTAGTGGGCCGCCAGCGGCAAACAACCGCATACCAGTACTATCATAGCAATGCGTGTATATTGCAGGAACATATTTAACTTGAAATCCGTCCATTTCATCCTCAGGATACTGCAAGAAACATAAAGAAGAAATAGATAAATTTAGAGCTATGGCTACGAATTATGTGTTACCTCTTTTCTTACCACAATGCCTTTGCTGCATTTTAACGCAACTGTTCTTGATGCATTGACACTGCTTTCTAGATATTTGCCGGCACGTATATCATAAAATAAAAGCATTCCTAAGCCAGTACCAACGGTTAGCAGATTTCCTTCAAATGTAGTGGCACGTATTCCACAGCCGCTATAACGTGATGTGATTTTTTTGATTGTCTGCAATGTTAAACAAAATAATTTTCTGTTTAATGGACTTAATTGAAAACGGTCCCATTACGTCATTTTACGGCAATCAAAAAAACCAAACTATAGTAACAACATTTAACGACCTAAGAAACAAATTTCGATCATAGTTCCTCCCTAATCGTTGAGAAATCCAACCATCTCACTCAAACATTCATTGTTGAGCGTTAAGATGGTGACATTTTTTAGCTAATTTTTCTTTGAAAAGAAAACACTCACATTTAAGATATAAATTATAGAACCCAATTCAAACACTTTTGAATCCAAAAGAATAAGGTATTGTTCTATAACAGGAGTATGTAATCAATAACACCGTTGATTCAGAATTCGAATGAACGAACTCGAGCATTTAAAAATGCCAAAAAAAATAAAGCGCCAGGCTTGAGCGGATAGGAACTGCATTTTGCAAACACGTTTCTCCGTCTTTTAAATAAAATGCTAGATGCATTTAAGTACATTGTTAGAAGACGAGATGTTCCTCAAGAGCTCAAAGATGATATTGTATATCCAATATACAAGAAGGGTGATGTCAAAAGACCGATGAAGAAGGAGGAGGCTAGAGGAATCTCCTTTATGAACTGTTCTGCGCTATTCTACTGTTATCTGTTAAGAATCAATACATGGGTAGAGAAGAACTGTATAATGAGCTAAAACGAGGCAGGCTTTCGCAAAGGGTATTCTACTGTTGATAACATTTTGTAGGCAAAATAGAAACTTTTACGTGTCTTTTATAGACTTTAGAGCATTATACAGTTTATCACAAAATAATTATCACAAAAAGTATTGTTGACTAAAATGCTTAGGCCCGTTTGCTGATGCACAACTTAAGTATTTAAGTTCTACTTAAGCACTTATGTGGCAGTTTACGCAGAGGAAAAACTAGAACATAAATATTTATGATGCGTATCAGCAAACGGACCTTAATGTCCTAAAAACATGTATACAAACACACGTCAAAAGGTTTGCGCAATATTGGGTCTGAATGATTTGAGATTAAGTCTGGAGTAAAGCCAGGATGTCTCCTTAATGCACTCTATTTGCAATATTTATAGACGATATATCAGACCATCTACCAGCAGGACAATCTATCAAGGCGCTGCTTTACGCAGATTATATTGTGTTACTAGCAGAATCTCCCTTAAGCTTACAGCTTATGATTAACAAAATAAGTAATTACAGAAAGTGAATTTAGAAAAAACGAAGATATAGGAGTATTTTTAACACTAAATATGAAACTAAAGCTAATATTAGGCGGTCATTGTAATGTGTCATTGCCGTGACATTCTGGCGTCACAACAAAATAGGTCCTACCACCGTCATTGCCATGACAAAAGTAATCGTGTCATGGTTAGCTACAATGACTATCACACGAATGATACATGCCTGTCATTGTTGTCCCAAAATACAATAGGGGTATTCACGATCTGGTGTACCAAGTCTTGTAAAATTGTAAAATTTTATTTTTTTACAACAGACTGTGAACACACCTTTACTAATATGCAAATGTCAAAATCTGTTTCACATTTGTTCTGAAGAAGGCTTAGTTTGTGTCAAAAAAATCTTGCACTCTTGTATTTTTCTGTTACAGTAGGGTTAGGGTATTGTAAAAGTGTAAAAGTGTAAGACTTTGACATTCAGTATAATTTGTTGTTGAAGTGCAAAAAAATGCTACACTTTTACAATGATACAAGACCAGATACATCGGATCGTGAATACCCCTAATGAACGTCAAAGTGTGTCATGGTGATATTTGTGTCTCGATGTCACGGCAATGACATGCAAAACAATGACTATCACACGACGTGACAACTCTCAAACAGCTGATCATTGGCGGCGAGCTTAAACTGCAATAACATTTATCATTTTTAGTGACGATCACACGGCGTCGATAAATCGAGTCATTGTGTCTTGGTTTTAAAGAAAAAGCTTATTTTTCTCGAAAATGGATCCAACAATTTTGATACAAAATTTTGAGAATTGGTACTAGCTATCATTTAATCAGAACAAAATTTACGGTATTTGCCCAAGAATTCTACAGCCCACAAAAAGTTACATATATCTTTAACGATAAAAGGTCACAAAAATTACATATAATTTTATTAAGAATTCAAACGGCATCTTTTTTTCCCTCAAACTATAACTATAACATTTTTGCAAACGTCACATATGTATATATAATTACCTACCAACCTATATCCTTCACTTTCATTATATATGTATGTCCATATTTACATACCTAGGTTCCATCTATGTAGGTAGTTGTACCTACCTCCAAATTTACATAATTAAAATCTATTTAAATATACAGTATACTATTCCCAACCGTGACAAATAATGACATGACAGAAATTCCTGCCGTGTCACGGTTGGGACACAGTCCTTGCAGCGAGAAGGTACTTGTCACGGCGTCCCACCAACAATGAAAGGGCTATCACACGGTCATGGAAATTTGTCATTGCAATGACCTAAAAGTGACGTGTCATGGTACCTGTCATTTTTTTTGTAACAGCAATGACATGGAAAACAATGACGATCACACGACGTGACACTTTTAGGACAGACAACTATGTCATAGTGACGTCAAAGTGTCACGGCAATGACAAATTACAAGGACCGTCTAATACTAGCTTAAATCTCAACATTGAAAATAAATTATCAGCCCCTAAAAATCTAAAAATTGCCCTCGATTTAAATCCGTCATTAGATCTACAATGTGCTGAAGTCCACAAACTTGGGGGTATAAGCAGTACGAGGAAGTTGATTTTTTTTTGAACTATATGCCTGTAAGACCTAAGGTCTTTTTAATGCGACCTGAACTGCACGGCACTAGTAAGACGGATAAGAAAGATAGGAAACATTTTTTTTGTTGGCACAGTGGATTTGAGAGCCAGGTATTGACTATCTCATTTTAACCCACAGGCGGCATCCAATTAAAATTGGAGGTATAGAAAAGAATCCACACCTCTAAGTTAGCAGTCAAGCACTTTATCCACCACCATTGCCACCCGATTCTTCGATTTTTTTCTGAAAAAGCTCTTCCATCTTCCCATGACGACGCCCAATTACGTACAAATTTTAGAAACCCCGTTACCAAGCCTTTTCAATGAAATTACACTTTGACTACGTGCTCAAAGTACTCAAATACTCCGCGCATAGACTTCAACTCATACTCACTAAATATAGGCTAAATAACAAAGTAGAATGTGTTAAAGATAGGATAACTCTGGCATATAGATGTGATACTAGCTTAAATATTTTAACCCATGGGCGGCATCCAATTAAAATTCGAGATAGAAAAGAATGCGCCTAGCGTGGGAATCGAACCCACACGTCTAAGTTAGGAATCAAGCACTTTATCCAATGCGCCATTGTCACCCACATAGACAACACAGCCCTAGTAATTTGTTTTTGTTTTGTTTTTCGATTTCCTATCTATTCACGGATAGAGTTTCAAAGCTACGAATACAACAATGTAAGCAAATGGGTTTTGGGGGGTGAAACGTACGAAGGTTTCCAATCTTATTATGGCTTATTTGGGATCATAATATTAGATCCTCTTTGTTTAATATTCTTGGTTGTATATTTGGAGTTGAGATAAGCATCCTTTGCCACCAAACAACACAATCTTCGTCTCATCAGTCCATAGTACATTCCTCCAGTTTGTCTTCGGCCAATCTACGTGGGCTTGTGCAAACTGTATATTTACGCTTGGCCACATGTTTTGTTGTTAGGAGTGGTACCTTTCTTGAACTGCGGGCGTATAAACCTTTATCCCTCAATCGCCTGCGCACTGTTTCTACGCTTGCTGTCACGTTTAGCACTGCTTTCAGATGCATAGCTGGCAAAAATGGCTCCTTTTTGCTCTGTCGAATCAGTTGTTTTACCATCAGAGGCGACATTGCTCGCTTCCGCCCATGTGTTTCGGATTTTTCTGTAAACGTTAGGGCATTTCGGATCTTTTTATTGGAACAGCCGAGGATTTTTCTGATTACCGAATAGGTTTTACCATTAGATACCATATTTTTAATGGTTTTTCGGTCTTCAAGCGAACAATGTTTTCCACGGCCCATTGTTGCTAAATATTATTAATCATTGACATACTCGATATGAACTGCTAGGAGCCAACTTCGCGTTGGATCTCTCCTCAGCTAGGACCACACGAGCGTCACCCAGCTCCCAGCCGAAATCACGAATATTATCAAGTATGAGTGCTTAAGGGTTTTTTTTTTCAAAGAAATCCATACAAAAATCTAAAAATTAACCTTTCTCTATTTTCTACAGAAATAAAATGCACGACTGGATCGCACGAACTTGCTTTTATGTTCGATCACATCGTATGCAAAAGATTTCTATTAAAAATCTAAATATATTTTTAAAGTCATTTTTAACTCAATTTTATATATGCATATACAAAAATTCATTAATTTTGTTCTTAAATAAATTGGTATGACAATATTAAGTATTTAAAATATAAACTTAAAAATAAAAGATTAAATCTGTTTAATTAAAGAAAAAATAATTCAAAATTCTGAAATAAATACTTAAACTAATTTGAGCTCAAAAAAAAGTGCGCCATTTTATTTCTTGTATAAATTTGAATATATGAAAAAAAATTTTAATCTGTGGAGCGGTTTTTGAGAAAAAAAGTTTTTTTTTTAACTTTTTGAAAATATTTTTAAAAAAATCAAAAACGCCAATTCATAGGTATTCAGAAAATAACAAATAAATATAATTTTTGAAAAAAATTTAATGAGCAGTTTACGAATAATAATTTTTTTTTAATTTTTTTCTTAAAAATGATTTTAAAAATACAAAAAAATATTAATTAAAAATATTGGTACGCGGTATAATTTTGGCAACCTAAACCTATATTTTTGTGAAATTTCGAAAGAATCGGTTAAGCCATTTATGAGATAGTAGAAAGCAAAAAAACGGTCCTATGGAAAGTACCGTTTTTAGAAATGTTTCTAATTTTTTTTTTCAACTATATGATCGGTCGTAGCTAAAAACCCACACTGAGTTTTTTTAAATCAAAATCGTTAGAGCCGTTTCCGAGAAAAATAGGTTTGGACGTAACGGTTATATGGCAGGTACCGTTATTTTTTTGAACTAAAACAAAATTTCAATTTCCCCTCTGTACAATACCTAAAAAAACTCTATATACCAAGTTTGAAGCAATTCGGCCCACCCGTTTGGGCTGTAGGTGTCTATACATACACACAGACAGACTGACAGGCTTTGATCGTTCTCCCCATTTTCAATAGAGCTTTTGTATGAAACTGACAATCGACTAGCAGTCCATGTATAGTATGTCAATGTTACTTATGATTTTATTAAATTACATAGAGAATAAGATAATATTTAACAAATAACAGGAGACATCTGATCGGTGTTATTATTTTGACTGTTTAAATATAACAAAAAAAAAACTACTTACAAAAAAACTACTGATATTCCTTTGATAATTAAACATTTTTGCAGAGTGAAAATTCGAATATAACCATACAACAGTAATATATAGTAGTGATCAACAAAAATGTGGCACTCATGTTAATCGTTGAAAATATAAATAATTACATATTAGGCTATTTTTTTTTACTGCAACTGTATATAAAAACTTTCGAGTTAGAAAAGAAAGGCTTACATACTTGTAATGTCCGTGCATCTAACAATATCGTGTATGATCTACATCCAACTGCATAAAGTCCATCATTGTGGTAAGCTATGCTGACATTATCCTGGCAATTTGGCAATTTTCTAGACAGTTTTTGTTTAAAAGTTTCTGCATTAAATATATGAATATATCCATTAAGCGAAAGCGCAGCAATTTCCTTGAACTCCTTGTTAAAACAAAGCGAACGGATCTGCAAAATAAAATTAAAACAAAAAAATATGCAAAATAGGTTGCACGAAGCCTAGCTACCTACTCACTCTTTGTGCCGTTCTACAAGTATTAACGCAAAGCGGATTGATCGTAGCGAATGTTGGGCAAGCTTCTTTGCCACCATCAGGAAAATCCATATAATCCTCATTAATTCGCCAAATAGATAATTTGGAATCTTTTGAACCTGATACCAAGAATTGGTCGTCAAGCCAGCACATTCCCATTATTAAATCTCTATGACCGTTCTCTCCAACGCACACAGGATCAAGTGTAGGTAATCGATAGACAGCAACATCTGCCGAGTTTCTCGCTCCCGTTGCTAGAAAAGTACGACTTGGATTTATTTCAATTGCATGAAGACCACCTTGCACCTCAGGATGGTTAGCACGATTATTTGATAATGTTGGTATTGCGTCCACACGTCGCATATTTACGTCGTACACAAGAAGCTAAAAATTAGAATTTTTGTCTAGCTATATACGAAACTGGATGTTTTCAAAAATTCACCAACCTTGTTGCACTTCGTTCCAAATACTACCTGTCGATTACTCAGCCATTTAGAGCAAAACACCTTATTAATATATCCTAAGTTAATTTGAGTTTCACGAAGCATGTCATGGGTGAGAACATACCGACTGGCGTGTTCAAAATTAACACCTCTCGTCTGTAGATAAAACACCATAGTATTTAAAGGAGAAACTTTATAAAATTATTTTATTTGTTTACCTCATCGAAACTAGATTCTCGACTACGTAGGTAGTCGGTTAAATTAAAAGATGTATTCAGAACTTCCTCTTGTTGCTGGGAAGTCTCTTCGTCACTGCCCGAATCATCGTATGTCACAAAGTCATCTGGTTTGTCTGGTTTTCGACGCCTTTCTTGTCTTATGGGTCAAATAATTGGTACAAACAACAATCAAATGCAATATTCCAACATTCATTTACGTACCTCAGAATTCTTGCTTTTGCTCGTCGCTCCTCTAAACGGGTAGGTATGTGGCAGGATGGATAAGTGCCCACAACACTTTTTCGTATAGTTTTTACCATTGAATTGAAACATACTGTATTTTTGTTTCTTATTTCGAACATTTTTTTGATCAAGATAATGTTCTTTTAACAAAGAACTTGTTAGCTCTTTGCAAATTTAATTTTGATTTGTGTGAGTACAATAATTATATTATATTTTAATTGTTTTTCTTTTTCCACGAAAAAATAAAAAGAATTTCTCAGTCTTTCTCTGTACCATCCCTTGCCATTGTTTTCTTTATGTCATTTATTTTGAAGTTTGACAGTTGTATTTGGTGAAGGAAGATATTGCCATATCACAATGATTTTATAATATTTATTTTATATCGTAAATATACGATGAACACGTTCGAGTAACTATTTATCTAATACGGAATTCCCAAGAACTACTATAAAGGTCCGTTTTTTCACAAACCCCGAGGAAATTGGATGAAAAAAACGACGGGGCTTATACTATGTTCCCACCAAAGCAAAATCCGAGATATCAAATTGGCGTTCACACCGCCAAATCCACGTTTTCGTCTCTCAGAAGCACAAGCAACCACCATTTGAAAGATCGTAATTGGCACATTAAAAGCTTTTCACCCAAGAATGGTGAAGTTTAAAATTGACTCGTTCACTATGAATGCCCCGCATCGGAAATTGGATTTCATTGTGTTTTCAATGAAATCTCGGATTTCGAAATCCCAAAACTATATGGTGAAATGCGAAGATTTCTACGAAATCCGAGATTTCGCTTCGGTGGGAACATAGTAATATACTATATTCCCACCGAAGCGTAATTTCTGATTTCGTAGATTTCAGTCCAAATCTACTCATTTCATTATATAGTTTTGGGGTTTCGTTGAAGCTTAGCACCCCTGGGGATTAAGTTGTTGGATTTAACATGCAAATTGTTAACCTCGCTGGTTGTTTTTTCTCTCCAATTTCCCCAGGGTTAGAAAAAAAACGTCTTATATCTGTTATTACCTGTGTTTTTAGAGAAGTGAATAGCCAACGTGGCAAAAATTTGTATGCAAACAATACGAACATAGCAAATCACAACGCTTGATGACATGAATCAAAGCAAACAAGATTATGACACTTCTTTTTTGTCTTATTTTAAAGACGTCATATGTGAAAAAATGCATTAATCCACATCGGACAAACAACAACAATTTCCAGATTTTTTTCACATACGACGTCAATAAAATAAGACAAAAACTGTCGTAATCTTGTTTTTTCTAGAATTACAGCTGTTCTTCAAATGTCATCTTGCTACCAAGTATTTCATTAAGCGCCTTGGTCGTTTTTATCAATCAATTCCCTAGGGGATTGCAAAAAAGCGCACTTAATACGTGAATTGATGACATCGTCACACACCACAATTAGTAATGCCGGATTTACACAACTGACAAGTTTGCAGTATTTACTGCCAAAATACTGCTGCCATTAATTTAATTAACGAAATTCGTTTACACGAAACTAAAATAATGACAGATAAAAATTCTGCCAACACTGGCAGTAATGAGCAAGTTCATTCATTATTGCAAATTGTCATTATTTGAAAATTGTTGTCAGTACTGAATTTACACGATATCAGTATAATACCACAACTTAACGAAAATTCTGGCTGGCAGATTTTTATTGACAAATATACTGCCACATTTTCGACCATTTACACGACAAAAAAAATAATAACAAGATTTTGACAGTAATACTGCCAATTTGGCAGTCGTGTTAAGAAAAGCCGATTTTAAATATTTAAATGTGGGCGAAGAATATTTTGAGGGTGAATAAATTGTTTATATGCTTCAGTCAGACACAGATGTACTTCACTTGATCCCCGAGTTAGAAGCAAAACTGCTATTTGTAAATATATGTATACGTTTTTTCCCCAACTATTAATAAATCAAATTAAAATACATATGTATATGTAAATAATCTACAGCCTTCCAAAGTTAAAACGTTGCGTAAAAAAAACCTTATTAAACATATATTTCACTCTACCTTGGATGCATTCATTACGAATGAATTTTATCACTCAACACTCCCCAAAATGAATTGTTGAATTTTTCCATTGTATATAGATATTGGCCTCGTTCGGTGGCACAACCTAACCGATCCGGATTGCTTGGTGTTGTTGTAACGCCTAAGGAAAAAACAGCTGATGAACTAAACATATCTTGTCAAACACAAATCTCAAGCTACCCAAAAATTATTGGATTCGTTTGGAAATGTGAGGAGCAGCTAATTTAAAACTTCAGATGTGTATGCAATACAACTGACATAACGAGAAAGCTACCTGAATTGTTCGAAAATAAATCCGCTACAAAGGTATCTTGGATAGCATATCGGCCGCGCACCGAACGAGGCCATTAATAGTACTATCATGACGACGAAATTCATCCATCCTGCAATAAGTTCTACTAGTCATCATGGGTTCCACTAACAAATCGGAGGTTAGGTAGTGTTGGTGTGTTAAGAAAATGCGTAGGAAGGGAAATAGATAATAAATTGATGAGAGAAATATATAAAAAATTTATTATAATGTCGATTTCGTTTCAATAATTACTATTCGCTACTAAAACCAATACTTTTTGGCTTTGAAAAGAACGATTACGGACCGAATCTCTTTTTGGGACTGTGTGTGTTGCTTGGCAGCTCTAAAAAAAAAACAAATCTTGAATTCGTTAAAACATCATTATTTCGTTTTAATTTCCCGATTCCGACGCTGGGGAGTTCCTAAACCCACTTGCACTTTTTTAATATTTGTTTCCAAGAAGTTTTTAACAATTTTTTTTTATTTTTTAATATATTAATTTACTTTTTCTGTACACTGCCACAAAATAAAAATTTATTCACAACACAACAATTGAGAAACGTCAAAACAAATATTGTAGTGTGTGTACGAATCTGTGCACAAATCCGTTTTGAATCCGTCTCCAAAAAGAGATTCAATACGGATCTGTTTTTCCAGAAAAATATTGGTTTTAATTTGAAACGAATTTGATTTTCAGAAAAAAATTGACGGCGGATCGACGGCAAGTCGATGTTTTTGTTGAAACGAAATCGACATAAGTTAAAGTAGAAAAGGAAAACAATTTATTTCATAGGTTTTTTTTGTTTTTTTTTTATGAGGATTTTTTTGTCGAGTAGGAACTGGTTGTTAGTGTGTGTTTTTTATTCTACGGGCAGATAGTATGAAAATTGTTTGATGGCTGTAGGGAATATTTAAATATTCAGGTATACACTTGTGTGCAACGGTCACTACTCAGTAAAATAAACTTTTTTACCAAATGAACAAACATGATAAAAATTTAACAGTTAAAATTTGAGATTTCTGTTAATCGTTGTGCAAAAAAAATTGTTCTTGTGACAACCTTTTTTTTATTTTATATTAATATTTTTTTTGGATTTTGAAAAAAAAATATTTTTTTTTGAAAATTCAGATTTGATAAGTATTTTCGTAAAAATCAAGTTGGCGAATTTTCAAATAAGAATTGTTTATTAATAGGTATTATATATTTTTTAAGTCGTTTTTTACTTATTTTTTTTTTAAATGAGTATTCCACAATATATATATACATTTGAAAATATTTTTTAAAAATTCTTCAAAACATTTAATATTTATTTGCAAAATATTGATCTTTTTTTTTTCAAAATCAAAAAATTAAATAAAATTTAATAACAATTTTTTTTTTGAAAATTCTTGGAGCCGTTTTTGAGAAATGATTTTTTTTCTTAACGGTTTTTAACATTTGTATCGGAGATACCGTTGTTTTTTATTTTAGAAAAATATTTTTTTTAACTATTCAAGATAATGTCTAAAAACTACTAAATACGAAGTTTCGAAAAAAACTATTAAGTCGTTTTCGAAATTTTGAATTTAAGAAAAAAATAATTTCCAAAATAATTTGTTATGAAAAATTTTGGTATACAATAGTGTTTAAACTTTCTAGGAGCTTCTGCGAAAAAAATTTAAAAAAAAATCAGATTAACCGTTTCCGAGAAAATCGAAAACCAAAAAAGTGGTTCTACTAGAGGTACCAAAAAACAATTTTTTTTTCCAAAAAAAAAATATTAAAAGGTACCCTTCATTAATGAACTCATTTTTTTTTATAAAAATCGTTGGAGCCGATTTGGAGAAAAGTAAGATTTTTGTTTTTGGCCAAAAAAAAATGGATGGGAGCTACTGTTATTTGTCGTCTTAAAAATAATGAAAAACCGTGTGGGCATATTACCGAAAAAAACAATATGTACCAAGTTTGAAGACAATCTATCAAAGCGTTAAGGCTGTAGACTCGAGGACAGACAGACAGAGAGACGGAATTGCGGACCCATTTTTTCGTCTTCGCTATCATCGTAATGTCAAGTTTGATCAAAATCTCGAGTTCGATTTTTTTCGAATCCATATCTTGTAATATAGTACCTACATTTATAATATCGCTAGTCAAAAAAAAATAAATAAAAAAATACTACCTAGGTATACCTACTTTATTTCCTAATAAAACTGTCTGGAGAAAAAATTAAATTATTCTCAATAGACATTTAGGCTTATTCTGCCACATCTGTTATCCTGCTATGAATTTTCTGTTACGATGCATAACAGAGCTCCACCATAAAAGATAATTTATAATTGGTATTCAGGAGTTCGATCTTTTATAAAAGTCTGTTATGGAACTTCGAAAAAGAAACATTTATGCGAACAGACCTAAAATCTGCTAACAAATTATCAGCTCTAGTAAATACAAATTCTCGGCAGTCGGCACTGACGAAAACCAATAAATTACCCTGTGGAATGGTCGTATTTTATTTCGCGAAGATAAATTTTTGTTTTCTGTAATTTTTCCGTAACAGTGTCTGAATTTAATATATCCATTATAAAAAGTTGTACAAAATGCACACCGGCAAGATAAGCGACTAATTTTTTATGTTTCATCCATCAAATGTGTTCTGTGCCTTAGTTTTCAAATTATTTACATATTTGAGTTTATTATGCATTTTAATAATTTTTTGTTATATCTGTCTCCTTTTAAGAACAATTCATTAACGAAATAAAAGTTTTTACTACATATATTTAAATCTTTTATGATAAAAGTAACCAAAATGTGTCTTTTATTCTGTTATGATTCATAAAAGATTCCATAACAGATTGTGGCATGCTGAATACCAAAAATGCAGTTCGGAAAAAATTTGTTAAGAATTTCGAAGTTTTGACAGCTCATTAGCAGATTTTTTAACAGATTTCATAGCAGATTTAGCATGTAGAATACCAAAATTATAATTCATAAAAGATTTTTTGACTGCTTAAACTTTTGTATGATAATACATAACAAAATAGCAGAGTAACAGAATAAAAGATCTCGCCGAATAGACCCAATTATATTTGAAAAAGAACAAAAAGTACATATGTACATACATATTGTATGTAGATGGGTATCTGGGTACACATGTACCTATCTAAACAAAACATATTGAAATATATCAATATTGCCTTGCTATTTTCGCATAGAAAAAGTGAAAAGTAGCAACGTTGCTACAATTCAAAATCCTAAAATCCACCAAATATCTAAAATTTGAAAGAAAATTTTAAAATAAATTCTATAATAACCTATCCATGCATGTATATCCATATACATTCTTACTTCAAATTCATGTATACGCCAATAACCTTGATATAATTTATTTATAGCCACCATATTTTGAAGGTTGCCATGACAAAAACAGCTTATTCGGTTTTCTCCCTTACCCTCTATATTGTTGTCAGAACTAATAAGTTTTGACCGTCTCCCTTGCTTTTTTTCGTATTTTATTTGCCTCTACATTTACTTCTTCCACATCAACAATTGAATACCAAAAAAGAGAAACTAGCGCCCTCATCGACGGAACTACTAGCTAAAAAATTCAGTCTCGTAGATATAGGTTTCATATACAAAGTTGTCATCTGATTTTTGCTTTGCTTATTGCTTCTTATTCTTGTTGTGCGAGGGAAAGGAAAGAACTTGAGAGCAGATATTTGAGATCCCAGAAGAAGAATATAAAGAAAAAAATTATTTTGGTGCACACTACGAGCATAAACAATTTTTCAATTATTTAATATATTTGCAATGCAAATGTTATTTCGTTTTTAAGGTGAGTTATAATATCGACACTTTTAACTGTGAGAATCCGAATCTTTAAAAGTTTGTCAACTGAATTTTTATTTTCTTTGATCGTCACACGCCACACTTCTCTGGCGTGTCCTTGAAAGTACCAACAAAAAAAATTCTCTGAAAAAATCACAGGAAGCTGAAGAAAAAACGATTGAATAACCACTAGCTAGTTAGTCGGAAAAAAAGAACAATTGTCAATTAGAAGCTTCCCGTAACATGGTACTCGGTGCCCTCCTTCGTCGGGGTGCAACAAATCTTGGATATTCATTGTCAGTTCAGGTGAAGGTGTTCTGTTCCAGAGTTGCTACTACTTCTGTTCTTGTCTCAGCCTCATTGCCATCTTCAATCAACAGGCAAACTATTCTATTTTATTCTGGTAAGTCCCCCATTTATCGCCCGTCCTGACTTCGTCAACATTTAATCAGAATCAATCATTCATAATTTTAATTCAAATGAATTTTATTTTGCGAAAGTTTGCCAGCACCTTGTGTACTGCTAAAAAAAAATGGATTTTTCGTTAATTTTTTTTTATCATTTGCTCTAGTTGGTACGCGATACAGTGCCGCGCACATTCTATAGGCTCATGATGTGTCAAAGGGGGTGGGAGAGTGTTTGTTAGGCAGGGCAATTCAAGCTCACACCATTTCATTTCTCATCGACCTGAATTTAATTGAAATTATTTTTTTTTTCATTTTGTTGATAAAAATACAAAAAAAAAAGAAGAAGCAGATAAAACATCCACACGGTAGTTGTTGTCTAATAATAGAAACACAATTTTCTACATCGCGCGCATAAACAAGTGCTAAGCGGACATACTTCAGTGGCTTCCTTCTGATTTCCTTCTATCTGTATCCATCTCGCCTATAATGTTCGATTTTGATTAAATCAGGGGCGGCCTCAATTGTGATAAAAACTTTGAATACTTGACTTATAACAATCTTTTTTTTTTGGAATATTTATTCTTTAGTATGTAAATTGGTTTATGACTTTTCTTCCTATTCCAGCTCGAATTATTATTGTTATTGTCTTAAAAAAGTTAATGTAAGGGGTTTTCCAATCAGAGGTGTTATTTTGAATAGCCCGCTAATTCGGTAGCTGTCACTTTTGAAGCTGTCATTTTTTGACATTTGACAAGTAGAAACTACGCTATTAATAAAAATGGAACGATACACGCTTCAACAACGCATTTCTTTTTTTTGAATATCAAAATAACACCTCTTATTGGAAAACCCTATATACATATGTTTTAGGATTTCAGCTAAATGTAGTGAAAAAAAAATGCTCATCAGTTAATAAATTAAACTTTTCTTGTCAATTTTATATTTCACTATAATAGTTTATAATTTTTAACTATGTACAATGCCTATAAGAGGTAAGGTCTTTTAAATGCAACCTGAATTGCACAGCACTAGTTAGAAGGAATAGAAAGATAGGAACGAACTTTTTGTCGCGTCATCGTTCGAAAACATCAATTTTACTTTACATACATTATACTACTCCATATATATAAGTCTGCGGAGTAGATACACTGAAGCACTGGCAATGAGACCATCGACTTAAACATTACACACAAAACAAAACAACATACACAATCTATGAGCATCAACAAATCAAACAATAAAAAACGTCACGTCAGATGTCGGGTCATGTCAGATTGTCGTCGACTTGAAAGCTCCATAGAAATTTGCTTACCCCCAACACCGCCAAAGATATTTTACTTCAAAAACCGATATATGAAAGATACCGTTAATAGACTTTTGATGATAGTACCAACAAAAAATTCTCAACAATTTTTATCAAAATCGTTATACGAGTCGCTTTCGTACTGCAGCTATACGTACAGTCGGACAGACTGACATACATTTTTTATCGATTACTTTTTTAGGCTTCTCTATGATCGTAATGTCACGATTGATTGTTAGATTTTATGTTTACTTTATATTCCCTATAAACGCCAAGTAAAAATGTATGGAAAGTGCGACCCTGGATAAGCTTTCCCTATACTCATTTTCTCGAAGTTTTTCCAAAATATATTAGTTCTTTCTATTTTGTATGTGTTGTGTATGTGTTTTTATTTTCTGTCGCTTGTAAGTAATTTGTTGTTGTCTTCAAATGTTCTATCACATAATTTAGTATGTAATATTTGTCGATCATCGTCATTTGAATATAATTAATTTAGTTATTCTTTTTTTTTTTTATTAAATTACGAGTTCAACTGTTATGGCGTAAAATAGTTTAAAAAACAAATTAATATATGTATGTACCTCCGTCAAGTGAAACTTTATTCCGATTCTTGTGTGTCATCGCGAGATAAAATATGAATTTATAAGGTATATAAACATAAATAGGTGTAATATATTAGGCAAAAATATTATCATAAGATGACTTGAGATTAACTTCATGTTAAAAGACAACTAATGTTAGTCTAGTGAAGTGAAGATAAAAGTTTTGTTAGTTCGATTTGGAAAAGCGTTATTGCTGTAAGTTGCTAATATTTCCACATATATGGCTTTCCATCCGAGTCAGAACTCTTGATTAAAGTTGGTGATTTTCCATTGTGACAGTGATTAGTAAATTTAAATTTGAAACTATTAGTATCGCTTTCAAAGCTTTTCTGATATGCGACAAACATTTGAATATGCAATTTTTTGTAGTTAATTTTTGATTAAATTAATTGAGATGGAATTTAAAAAAAACTTTAGTTTAAAGTTAAATCAATCAAATTTTGAACAAATGCGTTTCAATATTGTGCCTTATCTTACTTCTTACTAATATTATAAATGTGAAAGTTTGGATGGATGGATGTATGGATGTTTTGTTGGTCAATAACTCCGGAACGGCTGAACGGATCTGGATGAAAATTGGTACAGAGATAGATTATTGTGTGGAATAGGCCACATGTCACTTTTTATCCAGGAAAAAATCTATGGTCCCCGTGGGATAGTCGTCTTTTAATTTTTCATAACCTCATTCTACAAATAGCCAACATATCTTTTATTCAAAATGCGCATAGAAGCACACCGATTTGTATGAAATTTGATTAGTAGATGGATGTGGTACTGGATTCTCAAATAGGTCATTTTTATCCCGAAAAAAATAACGGTTCCTATGGGAGAGGCTTAAATATGAAAAAATATATACATATACTTGGATGTTTGTTCCGCTTTCACGCCTCAACGACTGAACAGTTTTTAATTGTAGGTGTATAGATGTCATTATATTCCCGTGGGATAGAAAGTCCGTATTCTATCGCACGGGCATCTGCTATTAAAAATGGTGTGAAAAATGTATTGTAATTCATCAATTGAGAACGAATGGGCCGATTTGGCTCGAACTCTTTTTTAGTTGTTCGTAAAATCCAGGAGAAGGTTTTTGCGAAAGAAAATTTTGGGTAAACCCTCCAGAAAAGTCGGGAAATTTAAAAAATCGGAAATTGATTTTTTTGTATTTAATTATGTATGCAAATGTTCCAAAATTGCTTTTCGAATGAAAAAATAGAAAATTCTTAGTGAGAACTCGAAAAATTCTAGAAAAACGCGAACATTTTTGTCTCGATGATATATAGATAAATTTAAAGCATGATTTGATGATTTTGGACAATGTAAATGTGGGAAATTCGTTGAGAAGTTTGGAAAATTTTGGATAATCCTACTGATATTATAAATGTAAAAGTTTGGAGGGATGGGTGGGATGGATGGATGTTTTTTGCTCAATAACGCCAGAGCTGCTGAATGGATCTAGATCAAATTTGGCACATGGACACACACATACTCGATTATCACATAGGTAATTTTTATCCCGAAAAATGGAACCGAACAGTTCATATGCCTATATGGGAGATGCTTATATATGAACAAAATATATACTTGGTTGTTTGTTCCGCATTCATGCCTCAACCATTGAATGGATTTTAATGAATTTTGGGAAGCAGCTGGAAGATTAGCCATGATTTATTTTTTCCAACTTTATTTTTGTAGTTCTTACTTTTTGAATGCAATATTAAATCTTCGCTTTGTTCGCGAACATGACCATACACGACGAAAATCGAAGCCAATGAACACGACAAAATTTTTGGCCAACAGCAAGCGACTCACGAACTAGCCCACATACAAGAAGAGCACAGCGAGCGCGAGCATGATAGGCGAGCATGTTCGTCGTTTGTGCCTACATTCAACGACTGAAGGGTTTTGAATGAAATTTTGTAGGTGGATAGATGATTTCATTAGATTCCCGTGGGTCCGTAGCATCGCACGGGTATCTCCTAGTATGTGTATATTCACCAATTTGATTGTCATTTTTAAATCTAAAATTATTAAAAACGATAAAACTAAAATAATTTAGTTTAGTTAATTATATTGATAATTGATGTGGTGGTCCCGAATAGAGCACGTTTTATGTTTATGTTGTTTCATATTGAATAATTTTATCGAGCTTAGCTGTTATAACACAACTGAAAAATGTTTGATGCACTCATCAAAACTAAGAAGTAAAAAAGATAAAAGATAGAATATTTATCTAAATAATATATTCTACAAATTAACGCACAGATAGAATGGTATTTAAGTTCATTGTAATTTTGCATCAACATTATTATATATACATATGCAGTAAGCGTCAACAGAAAGTGTACACCTTTAAACTTCATATTTGCACCTCTGTTAGTAAAAGTGGGTCTGATATTGAAGTGAAATACTTATCTTATGTTTTAAGGCGATTCATTATCAATGAATTGGCATATAAAAATTGACAAAAAATAACAAAAACAAAATACTTCATTTTTATGGCGTCCAAAAATAGTGCACACCTTGTCAAGCATATTGTACAGGATTCGGATTATTTGTTTTTCTTTCTAACTCACAATTTGTTGATCGGTGTATTTTATTGAATTAGGTTCCAGCGAAAAGTGCATGTTTACAACTATTAAGGTCCTGTACCACAATATAAAAGTAAAGGCACAGTTAAGCTACTTGGAATCTAATCAGCAGATACAATTACCATTAGTGTTTCACAATCACTGGGTAGGTTTAACTAGAAGTACACAATAAAGCAGATAACTGACAGGTAAAAGAATTAAAAGCACAGAAGAGCACCGATTTTTTTAAATTTAAAAAAGATGTCGTTTTTGAGACATTAGATTATGAATTCGATTAGTTCTTTTTTCACGTTATGGAGCCACCAAGAAATCAATCGCGTATTCCGTTTTTGTTTGAAGAAAAAAGCTGTGAATAATATGTAAAACGAACAATTGGCTAACAGGAGGATTTAACTGGGAAGTAATTTAAGGGGTATGTAACTACTCAGAACTTTACTTTCACATTGTGAAACTAGACCCTAAAAATAATAACTTAAAAGGGGCAAGAAAAGTGCAGTTGAAAAACGAGAACTTGTTATAAAATTAAAGAAGGAAGGAGAATCCAAAATAGTCGGCAGGTGCCATAACACATTGAAAAAAACTGCAAAAATTTCAAAAGTTCAAAGGCGTAAAAGATCGTCCTCGTTCCGGAAGTCCAAAAAGACTGTCCGTAGGTGTTGAACAACCTATTGTGAGCAGTGTGCAAAAATGATACGGTGTGTGCAGTTAAGCTGAAAACATTAGCTAATCTTCTTGAGTCAACATTAGTCCAAACACTGTTCGACGGAGCGTGCATAGAAACGGGTTGCAGGGCAGAGTTCCTCGCAAACTTCTTAATTTAAAAATCCATAACAGTCATCATTTAAGATTGAGTTCCAACACTTTTCAACAATCTGAGGGTTTACCTTATGCCAAGTCTAGGAGATCAAAATGACGGTAATGAAGTAAAGTGAAATTTGCAATAATTGACGAGAGCAAGCTTAATTTATAATGTAACTTTGTTATTCTTGCATTTTGAACTATCGGTTGTATCAAAGCTGTAAAGTTACGTAAGAACATTGTGCATATGTTTCTATTTTAAGACATTATCGATAATCAACAGTTCCACCAAAATGCCCCTCGGATATCTACATCGGTCTTAAAGAATCCAGTAAAATTGGTATTTCTCCAACAATATGTACCCTCAATCCATGGGAGTTTCCAACTAATATCGTAAATACCACTTTAACAAGATTCAGAAAGGATTCTACATGCAAAGGAATCTACACACAAATGTTCTTTGAAATAACTGACGAATATAGAAATAATTCATGGGATTACAATCGTTTCGGAAGCTGGTAATATTCTATACAGTACAAGACTTCCTAACTACTTTTCATTTTTTTCCACTGAGGCATACGCTATCCTGAAAGCCACAGGAATAGCAAATACAGTTCCAAACAACATTGTGATTTGCTTTAATAGCCTTTCTACACTTAAGGCAATCAACAGAAACCAAAACTGCTCCTCAACCATTACCAACATATGTACCATTGTTCTTTCTTAAGAACAAACACAAAATTGTGCTACTATCGGTCCCAGGACACTCATGATCGAAGGGAATGAATCACCAGACAGAGCATAAAAAACAGCTTCAGAACAATCGAATGTACTTTCTATCTCTCCAACAAATAAAGATTTTCTTAACGTTATCAACACTTACTGGGATAATATAAGAAAGGACGATTGGAAAACTTACGTTGACCACTACTCTATCATAAATCCAAACGGTGAGCCAGCCACATATCCAACTGAAACTACAACTACCTTGAACAAATGCTTTCTCCGCCTACGACTCGGACACACGCAATCGAAGCATCGACATCTTCTCAAAAAGGAAAGCCCCCAAACTGCCATCTCTGCCAATCCAATCATACGAGTATTTTATCAATAAAACACCTTACATACGAATGCCCTAAAGTTAATTATATATGTTCATCACTTTTTAAGAAAAAGTTAACTGATCTTCTGTCAACAATATCTATCGGTCTCTGACGGCCCCATGCATTTGTGATTATATATCCTACTACATTTATAACAAATAATTTTGTAATTTTCAGTCTAAAGTCTCTGGTAGCTTGCGCTGTTAATTGCTTATATCATAATGTAAATTTATTTTATATTTTGTATATAATAATAATAATAGGTTTTTCCTAACTTGAGGATCAAAACTGTTAATCACTCTTTGAAAATATATGTTGTCATCCAAGCATTCGCAGCACTCTTTTGCGCTCTATTGGCATTCCTAAATTTTTAAAACAATTATAGATGTTTTAACTTTCCACTGATTAACGGAACGGAATTTTATGTGAACCCGTGGTATTGCATCCCAAAAGTAATGGTATAATTTGGTTTGGAACTTTGCCACCAGTTGCAAAACAAAAGTTTTTTTTATGACGTCTTCCAAAATAATGCGGTTTCATCTACGTTATTAAACTGCTGGGTTGTGAGTTGAAGCAATGCTATTTTAGCTTGTAATCTCTTTAAATGGCTCGACTAGTCCCAATTCCGCCGCTAGTTTTTCTCCACTTCTGGTCAGCAAACGTATACCAAATCTTCTTTTCCATTTTTGAATCACCCACAACTAGCGGGAATTTTATGCCCTCAAAAGCTTAGCTTTTTGTCTTACAAGTTTTTCGATAATTGGCAAATTTTGTATACGTCGGTTAAGAAACTAGTTGGAAAGTGCTTTCTCAGTTTTTGGATTTTGAGCGACCCCTTTGATAGTAAAAACACTTTGTCGACCCCCACATTATTAAATATACTTTGTCAGTTATTTAAAAAGCCACATACACACACTGCCCTTTCATTCCCAGTCTATTTAATAGGTACGAGATTTTACTAATTCGCTATGAAATTTTCAGATGCAGTAATTTTAATTTGTGTTTATTCTTATGTGCGCATTAGAATTGCCATTTATTTTTTTTTTCAATTAAAAGTACTTATTGATCAAAAGATTAATGTGGTTTTTATTTCGCAATCCGGAATCCTTCTCCGATACGAGATCCTAAGTTACCATTTTTTTACCAATTCTGACATAATTGTGTACCTGGAAATATTCAAATTAAAAAAAATGTTTGTTGCACAATTATGATACAAAAAATTACACCAGTTGAGTTTGACGTTTAAGTATATGAATGTGTCAGTTCTTCTGGTTTCGATTCTGATTTCAAATACAGAAGCCAATTTATCTTCTTTTCTGAATCAGAATTGTCGCTTTTTTCCAAAGTGAACACTTTCAGAAGAGTCCTGAAGGCTTCCGGATTGCCAAATAAAAACGCACAAGTGTTGCGCTGTGTTGTTTACGAATGAGTATAATGAATAACTTTCTTAAGAAGTGTGGTGCATCCGTGCATCCCTGTTTTTAAAAAATTTAGAACATATTTAATCAGATTAATCAGTAATCTCTCAAATACCTCTCATACTGATACTGAGTTTACATAATTTGGAGAAGAAATTACCAAGTTACTTTCCAGAACTGGATTCTGAAGGTGGAAATGGGCAAAAATGAATATTAAATCCTTTTTTGAATTTGTCAGTAGGTTCACCTCACGAACAAAGATGAAATCTTATAGACTTTGCTGCAGATGGCATGATGATGGATGTAATTCAATTTAAAAACTGTTGATAATTTCGAGATAAAGAGAAAATGAGAACACCCAGAGCTGGCAAAACAGGCTTTTAGATTGTTAGTGGCATTCGTTAATTCATACCTATGTAAACTCACGCTCTTTTTAATGGTAAAACTAAGGTTTAAACATTCTTTAAGAAATAAGCAATTCCTCAAAACCGGTAATATGGAGATTCCTCTGTAATTTTCGGGAAGAGTACTGTCTCCCTATTTAAAACATTGACAAATGAGCCACTACAAAAAATATTCTTCTTGTATGAATAAACTCAAATTTACATAAACATCAATTTATTAAAGATTGAAATCATTTCGTCCGGTAAAATAAAATAAAATCATTGGTAAACATTTGGAATTTATTGGTCAACTTACAAGTTTCTATATGAATTTGTACTACAAAGGGTGGGGTTAGGCTAACTCATTTGTTGATACAGCGGATTGGTTGTGCCTATATTAGTCGTTTTTCTTTTTTCGTTCAGAGCAGAGCACTAAATAGAGTTCGAACACATAGATTATGCATTGAACTTGTCCCAAACAGAGCGAGCTCTGAACACTGATGATATGTTTTTCATAAATCAGAACACATTTTCATTTTAGTAATAAAAAGCAATATAACACACAACATACCCTTTTTTGTACACTGATACATACCCAGATACAGAAAATCAACAATCTATCAACTTATTTCGCCAAATTTTTTTCTTCACATTTTCCTTCTTGACACACATGACATTTGGTGCGTTCAGCAATTTACTAACATGCTCAGTCAATTATCTTCGAGCACGTCGAGTGCGATCTAAACATGTACAGAACGATGTAAAGAAACACACATTTGGAGCTCTGCATGCTCTGAGTTGAAAAGAAACACAAACAAATTTGTTGACAACTCAGACTCTGCTCTTAACTAAAAATGAAAAACGGCTATTGTTGATACCGCTTTATTTAGAATGTAAATATAAATTCGGCGCAATCTGTGAGTTTTTTTCATAGGTTGTTATGTTCTACAAATCCATTTAGGCGTTGTTGATCTACTTTGGTAAACTGTGCATCTTTTTCTTCATCATTTAAACATTATTTTTTCTTGTATTCAAACAAAGAAATTAAATAATAATTTTAATTTTCTTGGCTTATTATAATAAAGTTTTCTTTTTTCTTTTTAATTTAATGCAGATAACAGTACAGGAAAATTCAATCAAACAGACAAAATGGACAAAAAAGTTGTGATAGATAAGAAGGATCTTAAAACCCGACTGACCCCCTTACAATACCAAGTTACCCAAGAAGCAGCCACAGAACGTCCATTTTCAGGTATTCAGTGTTATTTCTCTTTATATTTAGTTCAATCAATTTGTGTTTTTCTTTAAGGATGTTACAATAAGCACTACGAAAAGGGTGTATACCGTTGTATAGTGTGTCACCAGGATTTATTCAGCTCAGATACAAAATACGACTCTGGTTGCGGTTGGCCAGCATTCAATGATGTTCTCGACCAAGGAAAGATTACACTGCATAAAGACGCAAGTATTCCAGGTAAGAGGAGTTCGCTGAAATTTGTTGTTTTGTGTGTGTTATATTTAGACTCAACTGAATGAGACAGCCACAATCACTGTAAATCACCTCAGTACACCACAAACAATAATTGTTTCTGTTAGCTGTTTTTTTTTTATTGGAAACTGTTTTTCGTTTTAAGGTTGTTGTATTTTAGAAATAGTTTTTTGTTTAAAAAAAAATAAATTGTGTAGTAGACAGTTAATCATCCCCCTCTAAAATCTAAATGTTTCTCAAACACTTTTAATAATTATTTTTAATTGACCAATCGGATCTTGCACCTAAAAGAAAATCTTAGGTTTCTTACTACATTTTTTTTTACAGTTTCCTTATAACTCATGAAAAGATACATCAAACTGTATCATCAAACAATTGGTTTTTATTTTTACATACAAAAATGCAAAGAATATGGTTCCATTATTTTAATCTATATCAGCGATTATTTCGTACCAAGCTGCAAAAATAAAAAAGCGATACTGTAGTAGATGTAACCTTTTTATTATTTTTCAGTAATCGTTATTTTTTTTGTCATTGGTATATTTTTTATAGAAAGTCAAAAATTGAGATAGTGATGAGAGATCATGAGAAAAATCTTTTCTCGATTTATTTTATTAAAGTGATTGATAAATTGTGCAATCGTCCTTTACAAACTCCACAACTGCTCTCAATTACCGTTCATCTCTTATAGAGATGGTGCAGCAGTTCAATATTCACCTGTGTTAGATGCCAGTGCATATTAATATTGCTGATTCCAGGTAAGGCTGATGAACTTGCCAAAATTGGAACGACCGTACCTTTATTACCTGATAAGGCAAATATAGGTATACCCATTGCTACATGTAAGTTAATGCAGAAACAAGATGCTTTAGAAAGGACAAACCTTTCTAGATGTAAAAAATACAACCACCTGTCTGATGACATATAACAATTTTGGTCAAAGCGCATGCTACGAGGCTCGGTGTTTATTTAAAGGATTTTTGCAGAAACTACATGGATGAAAAAGAGGTGTAATCTATTCCTCATCTTCTGTGTACATGCCCTGTTCTAATTCAGAGACGAGAGCCCCATCATAGAGACTTCGATTATCTCAGCGATCTAAACAAAATAGACATCTACAGCCTCTTACACTTCATTAGAAGCTCCATAGGGTTCAACGAATAGTTAGATTATCTCAGGATTCATGTGTAATCACAAGGGACCAACTCTGGTCTAAGTGTGTCAGCTGCAACACTGACAGTCACTTCAGCCTAACCTAACCTAACCTTGTTAAATTGTTCAATGAAATTATTATTTTTTTTTATTTTTGAAAAGATGCTAATGTTTCCTATGAATAAGAACTCCAGAATAATTTAAATTACTTCGTTAAAAAAATAGTGGCGCAAAATTTTAAACGATTTAGTAATATGTTAAATAATTTTTAGTATGATACTAGGCTAAAAAGAGCATTTTGCTAATTTTAAACCAGTTTAGTATCGTACTATTTTCTTAACATTTTACTAAACTTAAAATCACAAAATTGCTACTTTATTTTTTTAGTATCGTAATAAATCCATATGCCTTTGACATTTACAAACGTCAAAAGATTGTGTTCGCTTACTTTTTTGCACTATTTTAGGCATGTTTAGTTGTAGTTTATTAAGAAAATAGATTTAATATAGTGCTCGTTAAAAAGTGTTTAAAATTAGGAAAATATTAGTAAAGTGCTTTATTATTAGCAAACTGTTAAGTAGTATCATGCTAAGCCCTTAACATCAGGCTGTTTAAAATGTTGCGCTTATGTGTTACACTGGATCGATTTTAATTTTTGGTTTCATTTTGGTTTATAAAGTGATTTATAAACTTTGATTTTTAATAGAGAATTGAAAATCGAAATTAAAGAACAAAGTTGAGAAAATATGTATGCATTCAGCCAGTTTCACCAATGTACAGGAAGTCACTTAATCAAAATTACACCCTAAAAATCAAAATTGAGGAACTGTTTTAAACAACTTATTTCAGAAAATCTTGTGGAACAAACAAAACAAATATCAAATTTTGTATACCCATCAGCACTGGTGTCAAGTAAAAGCCTCAAGAATTATGCCTATGCTTTTCGATAGGACTGAATTTGCTGCTCGTGATGCATTGTTTAAATTGGAACATCATCTGTTGAATCCTAGCAATCCATATTAGGATAAGTCAATGGGAGTTATTGCTGTTGTTGATATGCGTTCGCACTTTCAACGATCTTCAACATCGAGTAATATCTTAAACTGTATTGTGTAAAGGTGGGCATTTGGCCCACTAATCAATCCAAAATTGTTGAGAATTATATACGGTCACATAAATGACTATTTATGAAAAATATTTTAGTTAGATATTAGATATTAAAACTGGAGAAAAGGAATATTTTTAGCTTATCCAATTATTCCCAAGTTCGAATGCATACAGTTCTTAAATTCACAGCAGACTTTCCCATCGAGATTTTGACTGTTCTTTGCTACACACAATTGTGGCGATATCCCTATTTTCCCAATGAAATTCAGGAGAGCAGACTTAAACAGAATGCGGTCGAAAACGAGCTATAGGTTTATCGAAAGTTGTCGAACGCAATCGACAATCATAATACCGATTTTTTTTTAATTTGTCAAGCAACCATTACTTTGCGTTTTTCTTGACTTTTTTGTTTAATTTTTACATTAATATTAGTCCAGGATGTCATCTTACGATTATGTATATATTATTTACGTATTTCATCGAGTCCATTGAAAAAGTGAAAATTAAATAGCAGATAAATGTCCAACTATTTTTTTGAAGTTCCATTGGTCATAAATTTATACGAATAGGGTAAATGCAATAAAATTAGTATTGGTTCTTAGCAGTTCAATACAGATAACATCAATTGTTTTCAGAATTGTCCTACCAACAATTACGTAAATGTTTACAATCAATCTATTGATTGATATTCACTATTCTATATTCAAACGCTCACCTTCATTTCTCTATATTTTGTTGATGTGTAAACAACTTTTAACTATTACCGTTATTACATGACGCGAAACACTATACCGACACAGGTTTTATGGTCGTGTGAAAAGGAGATATAATGTATGCCGACATGGTGTGTGAATAAATTCGGAGTGGTTTACCGATACGGTTGGATGTTTTTTTCATGTAGTTTGCCTGTTGCTTAGTTGTTTTGAACTGAGCGAGTGAATGGATGGTGAAAGTGATAAGGTGTTTCGATACTGGCGTATATGCCGGCGCGCGGTGAGTCTAAAATACACGTTCCTTGTAGCCCAGTTCGGTGACAGTTTCCTTGTAGCACGGTACCTAAGATTGCATTTAAGACCCTCTTGACATTGGGAATATTGCGTATTTACTCCATCTTTTTTTTGCCAATACTGAGTTATCAATTTTAAATGTACTCGATACAAATTCTAATATTGAAAACCTCCAACCATTTCTAATGCAGCAACCTTAAACTGTTTGTTAAACAATTTTTATTTTAAAGATGTCAATTTTAGAACAGCACCGTCTTTATGTCACAATATAATTATTATTATTTAGGTGTCATTCATCTATTGAAGATTTTTTTTCTGATTTGAGAGTCTGTTTTGTTTTGCTAATTTGCTTTCTAAATCAATGTGTTTTTTTCATTTGTTTGTTTGCTTATATATATATGTGGATGCAACGCACGCCAAATTGGTTCTGCTTCTTTTTCTAAATATATGTATGTATGTTTCCTTTTGTAAATAACTTTTAGTTTGTGTATATTTTTATACTGTGGTATTATTATTGATTTATTTAAATGTTCGATTATTTGTTGTGTCAATACTCAATTTGAAACTTAATTAGGACACTAGAACAATATGTATTTTCGTAGTAGCTAATTTAGCATTGTTAACAAAATTTTCAAATTCAAATTTGCCTAATAGTACAATTTTTCTTCTTCTTCCTTTTTTCATTAAAAAAATACTATTATTTTTTTTTTTTTTTTTTTTTTTTTTAATTTCACTTTTTTGTTTCAATTAATTTTTTTTTTGATTTAAAATCACTTAAAATATTAAAGTAGTTGTTTCGAAACTGCTAGGAATGGTGAGGACAGAAGTTCGCTGTTCCAAATGCTCAGCTCATATGGGTCATGTATTCGATGATGGTCCAGGGCCAACAAGAGTTCGCTATTGCATCAATTCAGCTTCAATTGATTTCGTTTCTAATAAAACTAAAACTAAATCAGAAAGTGAACAGAACAAAAAATAATTTAACAAAAAAAAAAAAACACTATTGATCTCGAAAACATAAATTGTAGTTATACTCGAATATGAAAATTTGTTTGTGCGTGTGTGTGCCTATATATACAAAAACAAATATATATATATATATATATATATACTATAAATATATATTAAAAATGTTAAACAAAAAATGAGTCGAAGCTTTTATGAGAATCTTGTTAACATTAATTTAAAGAAAGATGAAAAAAGAAACCCATTGTATTCTTGTAATTAGTTTTGTTTGATGTGTTTTCTTATTCGTTTTCTTCAAAATTAAATTATATGCTTCAACCAAAACAAAAAAAAATCGAATAAAGAATGTTGTTTCTAATTGAAAATGTTTTTTTCTTCTTACAAACTTAAATAAACAAAAAAAAACAATATCTTTCCGTCTTGTGTTTTTATGTAAATCCTTTCACTAAATTCTACATCATTTTTAGTATCAGTATTATTTACATAGGATTTTGCAATAGCGAAATACATTTACTTACATAATTTTCGAAAAGGCTTTTGCATTCACCTTGTCATGTTTAATTTTTATTAAGAAGACTTACACAAATTATATATTTTTAATTTAATAATCACAGTTTAAGATTTTGAAAACAAGCTACACGCATTTTTTCTTGGCTATTGCAATATGATAAAATATTATGTCCATACATATATGATATTATATAAATTGAGCTAATACTTTAGATCTATATATGTATACTATATATTGATTCATTTATAACAGTCGTATATGCATTGTTTATTAATTTAAAAGCTTGTAACTGCTAAAATTAAACAAGATTTATTATTTCGTACTGACCAAATTCTTACTGACCAAAATACTTATATTTCAAGGAAGCAGGAAAAAAGACCAGTGATGAAATGTTATCATATTTACAACTTTATTGCTTTAAATTCGGTTTCCTTCTTTTGTCCGATTTTTATAATCCAAAAGAATTTGTTGACCACATAGTAGGCGTGTTTGGTTGGTAACGTGAAAGTTCGTACGAATTTGTACAAATTTTGACATCTTGCTGTTAAAAACCATAGGAAAAAAACCCAAGTTTGGGAAACTTGTTAAAAATTTCTAGTTACCAAACAGGCATAATACGGATACTGTTAGATAAAATATGTAACACTGATCAAATATTTTTAAATATGATTTCCGTGAATTGTTTTGATCACAATAATTTTAGCAACGACACCAAATTTTATTTTGGGGTTTGTCTGTTGTGGTACTCCTGGAATTTATACTTACAATTTTATACTACTCTTCGACAAGTATTTAATGGAAAACACTGTATTTCCGTTTAAAATCGAATTCAACCGCGCCTGCTTTTTTAATGTAAGGAGGTTTTACCATTTTTTAATTCGAATTGAATATAAACCTTATAGACCAAGATTGCCATGGCCGGCAGACATTCGTTATTTTATCATAGCTGAATGTTTTCTGTGAATAGATACCAAAGAAGATAAGAACGAATGGATATTCCGAATTTTCAAAGCTGAGGCTTTTCGGAGATATGCAGTTTTAACAGTGCATACTCAATTACGTTATTTTATCAAAGCTGATTTTTTGATATGTTTAAGGGGATAGTGTCTCAAACTTTGTTTGACACTTGTCAAACCCCTACAATGGGGCGTTTCTTCTGGCAGTCACAGAAAAAAAATTAGCTATGATAAAATGACGTATATTTTAAAATCGTTCGAAATTTATACCAATGATACCATGTTGAAGTTTTTCGATTATAGGGAGACAAAAACCATACTGTTATTTTTTATATTATTGTACAAAATTTTAGTATATAATTCGTAATTATTCGTTGAGTATCACTTCGACAAATTGCAAGCACCCCAATAATTACGGGATCATGTCTTCTATATAAATCAAAGCAGAGTATGTCTTGTATTAATAAGTTTGTTCAGTGACGAAAAAGGTAAAACAGAACAGAACAGATTAGTGAAGAATGTCAGAACAAGATAGAACAACATAGAACAGTCAGTCATCTGGCAGAGATTGTAAAAAAAATTATTGGTGCAAAATTTTTAACAACATTAGTAAGGCCCTAACACTATACTAATTAACAATTTACGATATTAATGTACTAACTTTTCATAAATTTTAAACCTTTAACTAGTAAAGTGCTAATTAAGCAGATAGCAGAACATTTGTAGGGTTTACATTTTGATTAACACAATTATTGTTTATATGCGTTGTAAATTAAAAATGTTGAGACATGTGCTCTGAATAAGTATTCGATGTTTACATTTTCATCATTTTAACTTGATTATTTACAAACAAAAAGACAGACAAAAGTTGTTCACCAGCAGGACTCGAACATGGGCCCCTCGAGTCCATCGGTGATATACTATCAGATGCCATATGATTTAGTACGATACTGATAAGAAGATAGTACGATACTAAACTCATTTAAAATTAGTCTAAAAATGAATTAACATATTACTAAATCGACTATTGCGCCTTTGTTGTTTACCTACAATTTGAATTAATTTGTTCTTGCAGAAAATTAAAAAAAAAATAATCTGAAATGGAGTTGAACTTAATTCAAAAAACAATTTTTGATGAAATTGAGAGTGATTCCGACACGGAAAGTGATTTATCAACAAAATCTAATGGCCTTTTCGATTGGCCGTCCGGAACACGTTCCCCCAATAAAACAGCCGTAAACAATTACACTGATTCTGAATTATATGTATCACTATATTTTTGAAAATTAAATTAAAAGAAAATCACATCGGCTAAAAAGAATTTCCAAAAAACCTTGATTTCAATTTAGATACACATTTTCTTGTATCAATAATAATTATAACTTGCTTCTTTTTATGTTATTTTACCAGAAAATGAGTTTAAATTCAATAAACACAACGAAATTACACAACAAATCAAGCCGATTATTTTGACATTTTAATTGTGTAAGTGTATTAGTGATTCTGTTTTCGATTCTGAAATGAAATCCAGAATCGTTTTCTGTTCTGTTTAGAGTAACAACTGTCATTTTGTGGCCAACGGCCAATCGAAAAGGCCATAAATCTAACCCCGAAATGTTTTTTCTAACAACAACCTAATGGTTTTGACAGTTCTCATAAATCTGCAAAATGTCTTCAGTTCAAAAAAAATAAACTGTGATTTTAAAATATTTTTTATATGAATGTATGTACATATTATGTATTTATGTATAAGTAAATTCGCGATTATTTTTAAATTTTAATTAAAGATTGCTTTTATCAAATTTTCTCGCCATACTTCATTGTTGCATTCACTTTTATCACTATTACTTTTTAGACTTTTGTTTACTTTTGCTTATTATTTTGCACACATATTATATTTACAACAACAATTCCACAAAAACACCATTTTTGTATTATTATTTTTGTTAAATTTTGTATTTTTTTCTCCATTCGGTGATGTCCTATATTATAATAATAAAAATATATTTTTTCTATTTCTCTTCTTTTCCGCTTCTTATGTGCCTGTGTGGGGGTTAAAAAATATGTTTTATCAACGTGCATTAAAACAAAATAAAAAATATTATATCATCAACAATTAAAAAAAAAATACAATCACCAATACTAATCATTTTGCTTAATAATTGGTATTGTTAATTTATTTTGTTTTTATTTCTTAATATATTAATTGCCTTTTTCTTATTTTCTTTCATTTTGTAATTCACTCATTATTCATTCTATTTTACTTATTATACTTTTTGCTTTTTGGTAAAATCAATCAATAACTTATATTCAATTTTAAATTTATGAAAATATATTTTGTATTTGCTTTTTGCACTTGATTAAATTATATTTTTTATTTGTGTTTGCCATTTATTTTCCATTCATGTCTCATAAATACATTCTAAACCTCACCTTTAACCTACCCGCCTGTTTATTTTTTTTTTCTTTGAATTTATAATTTTCTTTTATTTAATTAAAAAATAATTAAAAACAAATTTTTGCAAATAAAATTTAAAAAAATGCAATTTGAATAAATAAAACAATAAAAAGGGGGAAATATTTTACTACTAATTAAATATCCAGACCGCATACGCACAGAGGTACGCTGCGCCCAATGCAACGCACACATGGGCCATGTTTTTGGTGACGGCCCGAAGCCTACAAACAAGCGCTATTGTATAAATTCGGCGTCAATAGATTTTGTGACGGCAGATGAACTTAATAATCAAGAAAATAATGGAGCTGCTCCCCCAGCTGCAAACTAATTAATGAGTACAGAATACGCGACAATGTTTATTAATCCTAAAAGAGGCACGTCACAGAACTGCGTTCAAGTTATTTTTCTAAAAGATTAATAAACATATTATTAATTAATATTTCCGGCTGCTAAAATCGATATGCTAATTGAATTAAAAAAAAAAAATATTTGTTAACGTGTCAAACTCAATTTTAATTTAATTTTATATTTAAAACAAAAAAAAATATTATTTATTATTTGAAATGTTTGGTTGTATAATTTATTTGTTTAAAAATGTTGTAAATAAAACGAAGTAACAATAAATGTGGAATATTTTTGTATTGCAAAGTAAGAAATGTTTTATTTATTAAATTTAAACATAGATTTGTACATGTGTAAAATATACAAAATTCCATCAAATGAGGAGTTTTCACGTTGACGAATTAATGGCGTTTTTAGTTTGTAATCCGGAATTGTTCTCCGATCCGGGATCCCAACTGAACACTTGTGTGATTCTGACGATTCTGAATTTTAATGAGGTGGTATGTGTGAAAATAATTCTGTACGTGAGAATATTCGAATTCAAAAAAAAAAAAAAATGTTTGTTACACAATTATAATACAACATATGACAACAGTCGAGTTTGACGTTCAAGTATATGAATGTGTGAGTGCTTCTGGTTCTGATTTCAAATCCAGAAGCAAAATTCTCTTTTCAGAATTAGAACCGTCATTTTTTCCCAAGTGAACGCTTTCAGAAGAGTCCGGAAGGCTTCCGGATTGCCAAATAAAAACGACATAAAACAGCGCCAGCATATAATTGAAGATCAAGCTTTGTAAAAAAAAAATATTTTTTCTTATTTTTCCAAAATTAATTAAAATGCCCAATGTGATCATTTGGACGTTTGTAGACTTGCTCTTATGTTCGATCACATAGTAAGCACAAGATATTCTGCCTTATCGAGGTAACCGTCGGAGCGGAATTCTCTCCGATTTACTACGAATTGGAGACATTTTGCCTCGAAGTAATTCTCCGATCGGAAATTCTGTCCGACGAAATTCAACGCATGCCATTTGTATGCGATGAACTACTTTTAATGATTTTATTTATGACAGATACAAACGAAATATTCTCCGAAGTCCTCCGACAAGTTCTAGTTGCGGAAAGTGTTTTCTTTTTAAAGAAATTGTTAATTAAAATGTAAGTAATACAAAAATGAACCTTTTTTTACGTTAACTTCTGCACTTTTTGTTTTTAGGCAGAACGAAAAAACAAGTTCACGGCAATATGAGCGGATGATGAATCTGCTTAGCGTATATTCCCACATTGCATACAATTATACAAGGACACCAGAAGATGTGGCTGTGTTTTGGTTTTGCATACATCATATATTTTTTAAAGGTCATCAGACCGATAATTTGTTTTGTATTTGTGTTGAATCTGCCCCACAACAAAAGCTAACGAATTTTAATTTAGGCGACAGTTTTTCTTCAGTCTTGAAGGGAATTATATAAATAGTGCTGCGTCAGGTAGTTCGCGTATATTGCTTTCGTTTCGCAATGTTCTTTTATTTTCTAAATAAATAACCCGCCCTATCACAAATTCCATCGTAATAATTCCCCGCACGGACAGTTACGCCCCGATCTACGACAAACAGCTTTCACTAAATCCGAGTGGAATATTCTTATTTTCGAAATCAGGATAAATAGCAATACCGTGCTATTTTCAATTTTAATTAAGCTTACACACATGATTATGTGAACATTTAAAACAATCTTGTAGTCCAAGGTTGCCTTTTACAATTTCTCAGAAATTTTCAATTTCTTCTTTTGCCAGTTTGTTACAGCCTTGGGAGGCCAGGTCGCCTATCTCGCTCATTAGAGACTTTCATATTGAAATTTAAAATCAAATATTCATAAAACCATACAATTTCTAGAAATGCTTACATTTTTCTTTAAAATAACTGTTAACGACGCATTACTTTCAGTGTCCGACACAGATAGTTTGTCGTAGAAAAAATATGTTTCATTTCATTCCATTCGAATTCAGTGATACCAATTTCTACGAACTTCGAAAATCGTAAGCGAATTTTTCACTCCGAATCCACTACGATGGAATTTGTGATAGATTTATCGGGAAACGTAGCATATTTTCGATTACGATGGAATTTGTGATAGGTCTGAATATTGTATTTCAGAAGTTTTTTTTTTCAAATTATTCTTTTGTTGACAGTTCAAACGGAAACAAAACACATATGTTTGTGAAATAGGGAGGGGACTTTATTCGATAGGTATGATTTTAAAATCGGTGCATCTAATTACATTTCTTAAAAATGCTAGCGCATTATAATTGAAGAAAAAAAAAATACTTTCTATAAACAGTAAATTACACTCGCCAATTTTGCATGGTTTAAAACGTTTAGTGTTTATTTAATTAAAAAAAAACTATCGAAAAATATCGCATTTTCGATATATCAGTTAAGTTACACATCTCTGCCTGAAGTTTATATCCATCGCAATGCGTCGTAGTATTTCTTTAAAATTTCTTCCGATGAAAGCTACTTCGAACTGAAATTGAATTTCTGTCGAAGATGCGTTGCGGAGAAAATTCCGCTCCGACGGTTACCTCGATAGGGCAGATTAGTAAGTAGAAAAGGCTTAATTTTTTTTAAATTTACAAATTTCGTTATTTTTTTCGTACAAAAAAAATTGGTATGTAATTTTAAGTATTTAATAATATAAATTTAACAACGAAATAATGAATGAAAAAAAAAGATTTTTTTCACAAATCAAAAAAAAAAATATTTCTCGAAAATTTTAGTATGCAATATTTTTTTTAATTTAAAAGACTTCCCGCACATACATTTTGACCGAAATTCGTTGAGCCGTTAATGAAAAGTCTAAAATAATAAAAAAAAAAACTGTTCTGTGTTCTTATGTAAACAAAATTTAAACCAAAACGTAGACTACACCTATAAAGGCGGCTTTACATGGATCTGCATCTGCAGACTTGAAGAAAAGTAGAGCGGGCCAATAATATAAAACAAACATAAAAGTAAGACAGGGTACACACTAATAACTTACTCAAACTCTGCTATAACTTTCTTGACACATCTCACAATCACATGTTCTTAGCATTCAGGTATCTAGTTTTGCTATTTTCGTTGTTTTTAAGCAAACTGAGGTGAAATGGTATAAAAAAACTTTAAAATTCGTTATCTGAACGGAACAAATTATGGTGCAGATGAAAATGCTATAATGAAGATGAACATGTTCATCTTCACTATAATCTGCAATCTTCAGGTTCGTACTTCCTATAATCTTCGTACATGAAGATGATCTCCATTTTGGTTTTCGCTCTCTATCGCACAAGTATGAATTTTTTATTTTGTTTCCTCTTTTTTTGCAGATGTCAATGCAGATGAAGATGCATGTAAAGCCTCCTTAATACTGCACTGCATTTTTTTTATCAAAATCGATAGATCTATTTTTCAGACAACTAAGATTTACCATTTTTGGCACATGAAATTGTATTTGAGGATGAGAATAAAGATTAGAATAAAGAATAGAGCTTAAGTACCAAGTTTGAAGAAAATCACCTTAGCTATTTAGGCTGTAGATCAACCTACTGAAATTGCGCGAATCACTTTTTCGGTGTTCTCTACCATTGTAATGTCAGGTTTGATTAAAATCTCGAGTTCAATTTTGTTTTCTAATGCAAAACTTGACCTATAATAGTACCTAGATATAGCGCAACTAAAAAGAATGCAGTTATCCAGTTCTTACAACAGATGCTTCTGTTAAGACAAATCGATTGATTAAACAAAAGTCTACAAATAGCTACTTTTTGAGTTTTAATAATCTCCACAGGTTATTTGCCTGCCCTAGCGAAATAACCATCGCGACGGAATATTTTCCGCAACGCATGCTGTGGAATCCATTATCTTCTCAGTGAGTATGCTGATGCTGATTGAATACGACTGGGAGGCAACGAATTTTCACGACCTAATGTGTATAACCCTAAGAAAAATAACACCCATTGTGTTTAGAGCCTAACATCAAACTTTCGTTGAATGTTTGGTTCTGTTTCATTTCCTCTCAGTCCAAATGCAAACCAGTATTAATTCTGTTTAAAAGATGTCAGTGAACTCTTGATTTGACGAAGGTATGGAGGAGGTTCCCTTTGTTTTGTGCGTCGTCCGTTGTGCCCGTGACCGTCTCTTTTTTTATGTTTATGTTAATTCATATCAAATATCAATAAAACAAATAAAACTTAAGCTAACATACAGTATAAAATTACAACAACACTAAAAAAGCCCATTTAACAAACAAAACCAACAATATAACAAAAATAAAATTGCGAACAAAAAAAATAAATAATTCCATCAACCGACTTACATACATACATTATACCAACAAAAATAATACAACACTCAAGTCACACCATAAAGCGCAGACTACCTGTAAACAATTATAAAAGGAAAAAAACAACCAATCAAAAAAATAATTCAGACAACACAGTGAGTGTCGTCCTTTACTTTCCCTCTCTCCCACAGTTGTACGGCTTAGCATGTGCAAGCTTGTATTGAATTTAAGTACGAATGAAATAAATGCATTAAGCGAAGTCGTTCATCAACGGATGATTAAAAAAGGTTACTGTTTTGTATCAACAGGGCTCGGATCGATTCTCGTCGCTTCTAAGGCATAACACTAGTAACGTGTATCGAAAAGTTTTCTGCGATTCAATTCACTGTTCTTGTGTGTTTTGGTTTTTGCTATTTTTTTAATTCCTATGATTGGAAATTTCAGAGTGGATTATTGTAATATTCGTGGGCTAAGGGGAATTTTCTGTCTGCGTACCTCCAGACTGTCAAACAGGCTAGCTGTTTTGTCACTAAGTGAAACCCAGGTAGTCGAGGTTTCCGATCCTGCTGAATTTAATATTCATGGATATAACTTTCTGATTTATTCTTTTTCCACCATTATATCGTCGTTTACAGCTTCTACTTCAATATGGTCCCTCCTGATAAAAAAGCACATCATTCTCTCTTGTTTTTATATTGAAGCCCAAATCTAGATAGAGTAGCACCTTCTCGGGAATTTGATGCTCTGTCTAATTCCATCCAAAGAACTATTTCCTTATATCCTCGCACTGATTTCAATGTACAAAATTCGTCTTGGCTTCTAAATTCGGTTCAGACAACACCCGAAGGAGTTTGTGCTGAGATTTTTGTTGGGTAAAACCACCTTACTCAGATGGTGAACGAGCCCACTCGAATACCGGACGTTAATGGTCGAGTAGAAAACACTTGACTTGTTCCTTACCTCCGACCCTGTTAAGTACACTATCATTGTTTTATCTCCTCTAGGCACATCATAGCATTGTGTTAATCTGCTAATTGCTCGTGTCACTTTCTCATTTTTATTAATGATCTCGTGTCTAAAACTTCTAATTCACTTACCTGCTTCGCTGACGTTAGTACCCTCAGCTTTTCATATTCGTTTTTAGATTCACGACCCTGCCCTTCAAATGTGGATTTTCAACTACAATGTATGATAAGCTCATTGAATTATAAACTAGACGGCATTGTCAATGGGGAATCACAAATCAAGTAGAAAACTCAATGATAGCTACAGTCATTAAAGTATAATTTACCACCTTTGCCACTATCCATGAGTGACACTTGCATCAAGGAAACTGAACATCCCGAAACTCTCTGTATGTGTATTTCCAATCAGCTCTTGTGGAAGAATCAAATACGGGATGTCGCTAAGAATTCCGCTAGATGTTTGGGTTTCCTGAGGCAAAGCAAGAAGTTTTCTCCCGCTCGGATAAGGCTGTTATCTATGAAGGGCTTTTCACATTAGAGCGACCGACGAATAAACGAATAAATTCCATTTAAATCAATTTACGAACCCAAATTCTTCACACATTCTAAGAAAATTGTAGAAATATAATTTATATTAATGTTTAGATAAAATTTTTCTTTTTAATCGCCCAAATAAGATACATTTGAAAAACAATACTCGTAGTCGCCAATTTCATCTGATTGTAACGAACAGTCAAACTCTATTGGCGTTCCACATACCATCCACCCTTCGCGCGCGTCTTACATGAAAATCAGACTTTCAACTTGTATTCGTGACGAATAAAATTGAAGCCATGTGAACGAAATGTCAAAATAAACGAATATTCGTTAATTCGTTGGTCGCTCTCATGTAATTATATACGTCCAAAGCTAGAGTATAATTTCCATCTCTTGGCTGGTGCTCCTTTAACTTACTTAAGTCTCTTGCCTCTTGGACAGTATTGAACGTAGAGCATTTAAATTAATTGGTGATAATACCATCGTTGAATCATTTACGTCGCTTGAACACAGTCCGGTCGTAAAGTTTCTTGTCTCACCCTTTTCTACCGTTATATTATCGGATCTAACGAAATAGCCAGTTGCATATTCCTCGTCCCTCAAACAATTCAACCGTCATACTCGTGCCTCCACGAATGGTCATCAGTATACCCTCGAGCCCAACTTTCGTCGTACTTTCAAGTTCAGAGATTCGTTCTTTAGCCCTACTAAGCGAATTCGGAATGCTTTACCTTACACTGTCTTTCCCGATCATTGCAATGTTCAGGAATTCAAAACCAATGTGCACTGACACCTCCAATCAAACCCCCTCACCTATTCCTAATGCTCACACTGTATCTCGGCATAATAAGGGTAACAAAAATTCCCTTGAGTTTGCGCTCATTAAATAACAAAAAAGAAACTTAAAAACGTTGAGAACAAACCCAACCACGAACACCACCAGACCACTTGTAAATTTTTTTCGACAAAAAATAGGACCTAATTGTGAATTTGGAAAGTTCAATTAAAGTTATAATCTACTTAAATCTAACAAATAAATAGTTAAATTGAAAAGTGTTTTGTTGTAAGAGCTGGTTCTGGTGGTGAAATTCTGGAAATTTTATGGTACGCACAAACATTTGGTCCTTCGAGCCTGATCGCCATTTTTTTAAATTTTGTGTTGATGGTTGGCGCGCGTAGCCTGAAATGCCAAGAGGCTTTTTTTGGAATTTATTGTCGGAGGTCAATTTGTATTCGAGGTAATTTTAATCGGAAAAAATTATAAGCAAACGAAAGGTTTTCTTGTATGTAGTACTATAAATCTCTCCAAACCTAAAATAAAAATAAATAAATATCCATATTGATAATGAACACTCTTTATGGATCATGTACATTTTTTACTTGCGATTATAGGTACTTTAAGGCAACTAATGTACATTACGATCATAGAAAACACCAAAAAAGTGGGTCCCGCAATTCCGTATGTCTATCTGTCTGTCTGTCCTCGAGTCTTCAGCCTAAACGGTTTGATGGATTTGCTTCTTGGTACATATTGTTTTTTCGGTAATATGCCCCACGTTTTTTCACTTTTTAAGACGAAAAATGACGTTACCTGCAATAAATTTTTTTTTTGGCCAAAAAGAATTTTTTTATTTTTCTCTAAAAAAACGGCTCCAACGATTAAAAAAAACTGTTCATTAATTAAGGGAAAAGGAAAACAGGTTATTTTGCGTACCTCTGGTAGTAATATTTTTTTGGTTTTCGATTTTCTGAAAAATGTTTGATTTGATTTTTTTAATTTTTTTATGCAGACACTCCTAAAAAGTTAAAACACTACTGTAAGCCAACAATTTATTTGAAATTAAAAAAAGAAATTTTTTTTTGGAAAACTCAAAATTTCGAAACGACTTAATGAATTTTTTTTTTCAAAAAATCGTATTTGGTAGTTCGTTGGCATTATCTTGAATAGTTAAAAAAACTATATTCCGAAAATAAAATTAAGGGTACCTCCCATACAAATGTTAAAAAAATCCGTTAAAAAAATGTATTTCCAAGAATTTTTATTAAAAAATGTGTCTTAAATTATTAAAGGTCACATTTAAGTATTAAAATATCTTATTTTGCGTACTTTTTAACGGTACTTCCCATTAAACCACTTTTCATATTTTCGACTTTCTCACTATTGGATGAAACGATTGAAATTGTTTTTTTTATTCAAATGCCCTCTAAAATCGTTAATAAAACTGCATACTCAAAGTTTCAAAAAAAAGTTTCGATTTTTAAAAATAAATAAAATTTTTGTTTGCAAAATCGATTTTTCAAAAACCAGTCTCTGAAGTTTTTTGAAATGTGACTTTTATCTATATTAATAATAGCTTCAAACTTAATTTTTTTGATAATGTTTTTAAAATTTTATACATACAAAATTATTTTTTTTTAAACCACTCCAACGATTTTTGAAAATTTTTGTTGGTATATTCTTGTTTATCCAGGAATTCAAATGACATCTTTGTTTTCCTCAAACTATAACAGATAAGCAATATAAAAATATTTTATTATGTCTATTATCCATTTATTTCGGGATTATTATTCCTTTTATAATTTTTGCTTACGTCACTTAAAATTACATACAATGTTGGCCCTCATACATTTATGTATACATAGCTATGCATCTTTAAAAAAATCACATGAATCTTATGTAGACATATTGCATCTAAATTATAAAGTTATTTGTATATAGCTACCAACCCACAAGATAAAATCATCCTCTCGATTTGTTTAATGGTAAGCTTATATGATTTTTTGAAAGTAGGGCAAACCGAATTTCGAAAATATTAATCTTAATATTTTACAAAAATAATTAAAATCTTGTTAGTAATAATAATTAATTCAAACTTGTTTCATTTATTTATTTACTCATTTTCTTCAAACGAACATTTAGAAATCTTTAAAGGTAACTATTTTTCAAGTTTACAGGTTGGCCTTAAAGGACTCAACAAAACAGATTTTTATTTAATGTCGAATTGCAAACAACACAATCGCATTATTTCTTAATTATGCTATTTATGTTGTCAACACATATTTTGCGTTTTTATCAAGATTACATAGACTTTACACGCACACTATTTATTGCAAGTTCCTTAAAACAAAAACAAAATCGTTCTGATATTTCAATGGTTGTTTGGAATTCGACACAAGATACAAACTCATTAAAATATTCACAATGCGAAATTAAAAATCAATATATGTATAAATAATGTTTAAATAAATCTAGAAACATAATCGAATGTGTTTCTTAGCCGACTCGAAACAAAAACTCACTTCCGGTCACTGCATATTAATAAGTATTAATTGCTATTTAATAAAATAGTTATTAAGATGTGGTTTAGTTCATTACTTACTCGTATGTATGTAGTATTCCTTCTAGTAGTAACTTGTCTATTTTTTGTCGTTTTTTACTTAATTTCTTATAGATATACAGCATTTCATTTTTTTTTAATGTTGGTTGGTCAAGTTATTAACAATTATTTTTTAATTATTTTTCAAAAATTTTGGTATGCAATATTATTTAGATTTCAATACTTAAAAATTTGATCGAATTCCGTCGAGCCGTTTATGAGAAAGTCGAAATTAAAAAAATTGTTGTATGGCAGGTACTGTTAGTAACAAAATATGTAAAAACTATTTCCGACCAAAATGTAGAATATACCTAAAATAATCCACACATTTTTTTTAATCAAAATCGTTAGAGCCGTTTTCGAGATAATTTAGATGGTAGAAAAAATTGTATGGCAGGTACCGTTAGTTTTGGACCTAAGCAAAAACGATTGAAAAATCTGTTTTAGACAATCGTCTAAACGCTTAAAAAAATTTTTTTTTCATATTTTGTTACCTGCCATACAACCATTTTTTTTTATTTTAAACTTTCTCGTAAACGGCTTGTCGGATTTCGATCAAACATTTTATATAGGAAGTCCTTCAAATTATAAATAATACTGCATACCAAAATTTTCGAAAAATATTTTTTTTTGAAAATTCAATATTTTTTTTAAATTTTATTTTTATGTTTATAACTATAAGATCCCATTTTTCAATAGTTAGTTAAGCAGTCAGTTAGTACATATTCTCCAGATAGAGCAGCAAAAATCAGTTTTTCAACAGTCAGATACAACTTAATCTAGGAATAAATTTATCTGTTCATTTTAAAACAGAATAAGGAGTTATCTGAGGAATAAAATAAATAGCTATTTCGATATCAAAAACACTTTGAAAAATGATTGCTTTGAAATAAACTTTAAACAAAAATTAATTTCAATGAAAAGTTCGATACTCGAAATAAAAGTGACGTTCAAATTAAATTATTCTATAGATTGTATTTTCTTGATTGAAAAATTCGATGTTGTTATCCGGTTGTTTAACAGTCAAGTAAGTTTATTCCTCTAGCAAATAACTGGATGTTTATCTGGAGATTTAAAAATTTAACAGAATAAACAGAAAAAAGAACAAACATTATAAAGTTGTTTGCGGTTGAGATTATTTTTGCATAAAAATATTTACATTTGCAATTTTTGTGAAAAACTGATTTTTACTCGCCACTGTATGTCCCAAGTATAAATCGTTGTGGGTAGTGATTCAAATGAAGTATGTGTCCTAAATAATAATAATAATAATTAACCGACCTCGAGAAAATACAATAAACTCTAGATAAAAAGTATTTGAAAACCCTATTATTGCTAATCGTTTCGCGCACGAACAAAATAGACACTCGGGCGTATGCGTACTTTTATTATTTTAGTGTTGTATATCTTGTTTTTTGCTTTTAAATCCATTTTTCCTTCATTTTTTTGGATTCAACCAATTGTCTACGTCGAAAGTTAATTTGCATCTTTTATTTGGCAGATTAAAGGTTTTGATAAGAAAAAGATTATGTATTTTTGTCGTGCATTTTCAATGATGGAATGAGTGATCTAGATAATAATAACAATTAATTAACCTCAAGAAAACGCAATCAACTTTGTTTATGCTAGGAAATTAACAGTCAACAGTATATATTGAGGGTAATCAGGAATATAAATTTCCCTCAAAATATTTCTCTCATTTGAACGTAGCGAACGTGAGTGATGCTCAAAATATTCAATCGGAATTTATTGGTATCGGGAATAAACTTTCGCAGGTAGTTTTGCTTTCATTTCATACGATATTTAGTCCGAGGGAAATTTATTCCGTTGGAGATTTGAGATCACAGGAAAAATTTCGAGGGAATAAAATATCCCGTGGAAATTCCCAAAGAGCCAATTAAAAAAAACTTATTACTGAGAGTATTTTTAATTATTTTTCGAATAATTATTGCCTGAGTATGCCTGAAAGCCTTGTTTGCATCCAAGCGAAGTGAAATGTTCATACAAAACATTGTTTTTTGCATTGCTATTATTTTGGCGATAGCAAAGAACAAATTTGTTTCGAAAGAAACGTAAGCCACTGAACCTTCTGTGAAATTAATTTTATTTGTAAACGGAAAACTGTCAATCGAAGTATAAATATACCTAATAAGTCAGATTAAATGCAAACTACCAAATTTATGATTATGTCTGATCCAGACTTTTTTGGGCAGAAATTGGCAGCTTATCTAATTTTGAAGAGTGGGGATGAAATTATCTCACAAAGAAAAAAAGTTTGGAACAGTTTGAGCACAATTTTCTGCCAATTTTTAAAGTCAACACATTTGTTTTTTTTTTATATTTTTGTTTTTTTTTTTAAATTCACATTTTTACTGGCAAGTTATGGATTCGTAATAAAATCGAACTCGAAATTTGATCAAATCTGACACTATGATAGCGAAGACGAGTTTTTTTTCTTAGTTTTCTTCAAACTTGGTACATATTGTTTTTTTTTTCGGTAATATGCCCACACGATTTTTTGATTTTTTTTGAGGAAAATTAACGGCACCTGCCATAATTTTTTTTTGCCAAAATAAAAAAAATCTTATAAAAAATCTATAAAAAAATTCAGTTCATTAAGAAAAAAATGCACGACTTGATCGTACGAACTTGCTCTTGTAGCTAACAACTTTAATGTAGCTAACCATTGAGGTTTAGTTAGGTGTATTTATCCTATACAGGTTTAAATCCTATGTAGGTAGATTACCTTGATTCTTAGTATAATAAATTGTCGAATGGATAATTCAAGGAATAGTTACATAGGTGCCTATACCTACAAATGTGTATTTAAATCTAAGTTATGGATTTTAATTATGTAACTTAGGGGAGTAAAATGTATCGACATTCGTAAAAAGCGAATAATAATAATGTAGAAATGAGTATATAAGGCACATAATAAAATGTTTTTATATTGCTTCGTTGTTATAGGTTGAGGGAAAACAAAGATGCCATTTGAATTCCTGGATAAATAAGAATATACCAACAAAAATTTTCAAAAATCGTTAGAGTGGTTTTTAAAAAATGAATTGTGTGTGTATAAAATTTTAAAAACATTATCAAAACAAATTAAATGCCATTTTGAAGCTATTATTAATATACATTTAAAATTCACATTTCAAAAAAATTCAGTGACTGTTTTTTGAAAAATCGATTTTTCAATTTTTATTTAGTTTTTAAAAATCGAAAAACTTTTTTTTTTGAAAATTTTCGTATGTAGTTTTATTAACAATTTTAGGGAGCATTTGCATAAAAAAAATATTTTAATCGGTTTATCCAATGTTGAGAAAGTCGAAAATATGAAAAGTGTATGGGAAGTACCGTTAATAAGTACGAAAAAAAAAATATTTTTACACATATTAAACACATTTTTTATAAAAATTCTTGTAGCTATTTTCGAGAAATATTTTTTTTTCTTAACGTTTTTTTTTTCATTTTATTTTAGGAATATAGTTTTTTTTAACTTTTCAAGATAATGTCAAAAAACTACCAAATACGAAGTTTCGACAAAATCATTTAGTCGTTTTCGAAATTTTGGGTTTTCAAAAAAAAGTTTTTTTTTAATTTTCAAAAAAAAATTTTTGGCTTACAATAGTTTTTAAACTTTTTAGGAGATGCGCAAAAAAATTCAAAACAATTTAACTAACCGTTTCCCATTAAATCGAAAAACAAAAAAATGGTACTATTAGAGATACCAAAAATAACAATTTTTTTCCAAAAAAAAAATTACCTAATGGTCCGTTTTCCCTTTATTAATGCACTTATTTTTTTTATAAAAATGGTTGGAGCCGTTTTTGAGAAAAATAAGATTTTTGTTTTTGGCCAAAAAAATGTATGGGAGCTACTGTTATTTTGTCGTCTTAAAAAAAAAGTGAAAAAAACGTGTGGGCATATGTTTCCGAAAAACAATATCTACCAAGTTTGAAGCCAATCTATCCAAACGTTTAGGTTGAAGACTCGAGGACAGACAGACAGATGGAATTGGGGGACCGAATTTTTGAAAAAAAAATTTATTTTTGGTACTTCTAGTAGGACTTGGAAAGTTTAAATACTAATGTGAATCAAAATTTTAAAAAAATGTTGTTTGTTAAATTTAATAAAAAAAAACTTTTTTTAAAACTCAATATGTATTTCGAAAAATCTTGAATACTTTAAAAAACTATTTGCCTAAAATAAAAAACAATCGTACCTTCCATTAATGTTAAAAAAAAACCGTTGAGAAAAAATATAATTCTCGAAAACTGCTCCACAAATTTTAATAAAAAAATGCTTGCGTGTTTTATTTTGCATACATATTAACGGTACTTTACATAGAACAACTTAAAAAAATACTCAAATTTTGAAAACAAAACATTTTGTAAAAAATAAATAGGGGAGACCGTGGTTTGTAGACTCAAAATTTACTATTCTTTTTATATACAAAAAACTAAGATAGGTATCAATAAAATTTAAACCCTCATAAATGAAGCATCCTTTTGTTTTTCTAAATAGAATACTCCCATTAAAATATTTTATAAATAAATATTGTTTTTTTTTTAATTTTGCCAAATGACCACCCTTGAGTCAACTAGCCCCAGCACCGGGGTAAGATGACCAACGCTATGGGGTAAGTCGACTATGCTATAATGTTGAGTGTTTGGAATATGAAACTGAAATTTTGCAAAAACTTATAAATTTAAAAAAATGTTTTCTCCCAAAAACTCTTGAGCTACATAAACTCCTGGCGAAGGACAATGTGAGACTGTGCAGATAGCTGTGGTTAATGAAAGGGCAACAAAAAACATGCATAAAATTTTGTAGTTTTGAAGTTATGGGTATTTAGTATACATGCCCCTGAGGACAACTAGCCCCGGTTACCCCCACATTTTTTGTTTTTGAAAAATCGATTTTTTAGTTTTTAGGAATTGGCAGAAATTGGTGCCAATTGTCAGTTTTGTGCAGAATGTGGATCAGACCTAGGTATTATGTACACATAATTTGCCAGTTCAAAAAATAAGATCTCACAAATTTCGTTCCATAAAAAAGTAAAGAAAATAAGTTTTCCTTTGTGTTGTACACATATTTTTTTTTTTTGAGGAATCTTGTTTGTATGGATGCGATTGCTTGAATCGTTAGGATCTTATTTTTCGGAACTAGTTTATTTTCTAACTAACAAATAGACATTTTTTCTTTAATAAAATAAAATAATCAAATAAAATAATGCAAAATTATGCGAAAATATATAAATGACCTAAAAACATTAAATTAAGTAGGTTTGTTACTTTTGAAGCACATTAACACCTCTGCATTTTAACCCAAAAAAAGTACTAAAACAAAAATAAAATTAAAACAAAAATATTAAAGAGAAACCTAAATCACATGACCATGGTTCTCTTTTGTGTTTAGGTAGTCATTCAATGGGGACGTTCACTCAATTATTCTCAGCAATCTGGAATAACTTTCTGTTGTTGTAATGCGTGCAAAACCACATCTGATGAAAAAACAGCTGCTCTCATGAAAGCTATCTTGAGTTATCCAAAAAAAATTGGAATAACTAGCTATCCGAGAACAAATGTATAGAACCAGCTGACTGCAAAATTCGTTGGTATGCGTTTCGCTTTGATTTTTTGACAGCTTTCAGCTAACCTATCTGATTCGTCCACAGATATACCCCGATAGCTTGGTATCCGAGATAACATATCTAATAAGTGAGTGATCGCCCGCAATTTTAGTGAGTATCTATTATCTGACATTTTATTTTATTATTTTTTTTTGCACATGTCAAACAATTTCCATTTAGAGTTGACGTCTATATACTTCCATAAATTCACCGATTTATTATTTTTGTGAATCTTGATCTCGTAATCTGAGTTGCATAATGTATTTTAAAATAAAGAAGAGACTATCAATAATAAACCGCGACAACCTTACTAAAAAATAAATACTATAAATAATTATTATACCATTTAGATAAGAAATTTTCGAATCTATGCGACCGACAAACGCAAAACTTAAAAGCAATGTACCTATAAAACGTATGCGGTGCACTTCACATCTGCCGTTCGCTCTCTAACCGATACCGACAAGTCGACAAGTGGTAGTGAAAACTTGATAAAAATTGAAAAAAAAAATAAAGAATGAGATGTTATATTTCATCCACAGATTCTAATTTAATTCATCGCATCGGTCGGTTTTTACTTTTCAATTAGTGTCAAGTCAATGCGGCAGAGGCATTGAAAGAAGTCGTTGGCAATTCGCGGCTTTTTGTTTTAAAAAATATATTTATTTTTTCTGATTGATTTTTCTTCATTTGAAAAAAAAAAAAAACTGTACCTGACAGACCAAAGTCACAAAAATGGAAACATGGCTAAAGATATCTTTTTTATTGTGCATTTTTGGATTTATCCGGGAGATACGACCATCGGAACCTTACATCACGGAATATTTACTTGGTGGATGGAGGAACATTACCCAAGAACAAGTAAGTTAGACCGAAACTTTCAATAAGACTGACCAGCTGATTTAAATTATGCTAGGGAGCAATGTCTATGTCATTGTCAATGTTGCTTGACCAGTGCTGCATTGCATTTCTATAATTTGTAACTATGACGATGATATAAAAGAGGTGCTCCTATTCATTTATGTGAGAATTGAGAGAGCAGAGCGTAGGGCAATGCCGTATTTATTTTATCAGCTCAGCAAAGCAGTCAGCACGTGGTTTTATTTGATTGTTTAATAGGGGAGAGTAGAGAGGTCAGAATAAAATTAATTTGTTTACATTCTATTTTTATCAGGAATAGTTTTTTTTTTGTTGTAGGTATGTAAGGAACACATTTTAATTGATTTTAGTATGGAGATACAATTAAAAAAAAAGTGAATAAAAAGTGCATATTTCAAATTAATGTGAACAATTTTATGCTTATGAATGTATATATATGTATGGATGTGTACACATGTACATATGTTGTATGCTTAGATGTAGATAGAATATGTATTTTACATATAATGTAGTTTTATATTTGGCAATAGGGATTTCGATCGGATTTTTCTTGTCAAAAAGAAAACAAAATGAAATCGATTTTCTTTGTAATTGTATGCACCTATTAAATTAATGTGTAGCTTTGCAGGAGAGTACGATAACTTTTGCGCCAAAAATTGATAGCAGTTTTTTGTAGAAACAAAAACAAGCATTAATTTATTATGGCTGGGGGCACGAGTACGATAACTTTGGCGCCAAGATATAATAACGGTTTTTGGTAGAGGGGTTTAATACAAGCATTTTTTACTATGGGAGGGGGGGGGGGGGGTCTATCTCACCTCGTTTAGGCGAGAGGGGTAGTTTTATAAAATTTACTTAAAATCTAGAAAAAAAAAATATTTAAAAACAACGGCAACACTTACAGTTATAAATTATATTTTCTTAAAAATTCAGATCTCTACAATTTATAATAAATTTTTAGTAAAGTTGTTTCAGTCAATAGTTTTTGAAATAATTGACTTCAAACTCAAAATTTATGAAAAAAAAAGTTAAAAAAAATCACTTTGAGTATTATTTTTCTCATGATTATAAATACCAATAAAGAAGTAATTGATGTAGTTAACTGTTCCAATTATTTTTTAATCAAACACTCAAAACTATTCGTTTCTATGTTTTCTAGTTTTTGAGAAAATTGAAAAACAAAAAAAAATAATTTTGTATCAGATGGGTGCATGTAAAGTTTCTTTTGCATTTAAAGAATCTGGATTAAAAAAAATAATTGATTTTATATACATAAACGTATGTACATAGAAAAAAGAAACACTTAATAACCGCATTAACTGTAATAAAATCACAAAGGTATATATGAAATTTACGATGCAAACAGTGAGATGCCTAATAGTTTTACTATTTTTCAATTACATATCTTAAAAACTAGAAGACATAAAAAGAAGTAGTTTTCTGTGTTTAATAAAAAAATAATTGGAGCAGTTAACTACATCAATTATTTTTTTATCGATATCCATAATCATGAGAAAAATAATATTCAAAGTGATTTTTGTAACTTTTTTTTTCATAAATTTTGATTTTGAAGTCAATTATTTAAAAAACTATTGACTTAAACAACTTTATTTAAAATTAATTATAAATTGTAGAGTTCTGACTTTTGAAAATGTATAATTTATAACTGTAAGTGTTGCCGTTCTTTTTTAATATTTTTTTAAAGATTTTAAGTAAATTTTTATAAAATTCCCCTTCCCGCCTAAACGAGGGGAGATAGACCCCCCCCTCCCATAGTAAAAAATGCTTGTATTAAGCCCCTCTACCAAAAACCGTTATTATATCTTGGCGCCAAAGTTATCGTACTCTCCCCTGGCTGGGGGGTCTATCTTCCCCGTTTGGGCCGCAGGGGCAAATTCATCAGAAAGTACTAAAAATGAAAACAAAATTATAAAAATTAACGGTAATACTTACAAATAAGTGTTACAACTTTTTTTTAAAGCCAATATCTTACTCTATTAACTAATTTTTAAATTGAGTGAAATCAATGCATAGTTTTTGAAACCAAAACAGGTTTTAAACTCAAATTTTATGAAGAAAAAGATTTTAAAAAAAAAAGTTTAAACTGTAATTTTTCAAAACTGATTATATATAATATTTTATTTATTAAATTTATTTAATTCGCTCTTTTTGCATATTAACACTAATAATCATTAATTATAGGAATTTATAGGTGACCTCTCCAGTTAGTATATAAATGAAAGTTTTTTAGTAGGCTCCAGGTCAATAAAAAGACAGATTTTATATGGCGCGAATAGACTTCATCAGGCCTTTTATTGGAAAAATTTGATTCTTGTATAAAATTTTACATAATGTCAATAACACTTACAACAAAAGCAAATAAATCTAATATCACGGCATTAACACAATTGTTCAAAATAAAAACATTAAAAGGTAAACTATAAAAGTTCAAAAAAAAATGCTTATAAATTATTAATAATACATAATTGTAATAATTTTAAAAAACAATAAATTTTATTACATTTTTCACATAAAATAAATTTTTGACTACTACACTGCTGTCTTGTTCTTTATCTGATTTTATTTTCTTCCTTATTTTATTTTAACCAGCTGGTTATAAATGATGCTGAGTCTATCGCAATCCGATCTTCTGTTGATATCATTCTCCGTGTTGTTGATGTGCAGCATTTTCAGCAACATTCTCTTGTTATGGTGTCTCAAATTCAAAAATGCTGACATTATCCAAGTCAGGCTTGTGGTTTCCCTCTATGCAATGCTGTGCAAGAGCAGTTTTTTGAGAACCACCGTTGATGATATAAGACCGGTGGCCTGAAAGCCGATTACGAAGCTTTTGTTTGGATATACCTAAATACACAGATGTACAATTACCCCTTCCACCCAAACAGTTTATCTTGTAGACAACATCAGACTTATCCAGTGTATTGATCTTTCCTTTTGTATTCGTGAACAACAAAGGCTTGAGAGTGTTTGCCGATTTAAAACCTATTCTCGTCATCTCTTTGTTACAAATAGGTGCAGCTTTCATACAAATAGAAAGAGAGGGAATATATAAATCACTCCGGTAAATAACAAGCGGGGGGTCGTCTTTTTGAGTAGCATGAGTATCGCTCTTATTTTGATCGTTATTTATTAGTTTGTTGATGACATAAGCGGGGAATGCGTTGGAACACATGATGTCTCTAATAACGTTGATGTTTTTTTGGCGAAAATTAGGATGACTATATTCAAGCACTCTGTTTATGAAATTCTGCGCTGTATTGAATTTAACATGTCTTGGTTGTTTCGAATGGAAGTTTAATAAACGGCCAGAGGAGGTAGGTTTCATGAACCAATCGAAAATTATTTTGCCGTTATGTCTGACTGCTTTAACATCGAGATAGGGTAGTTTTCCTTCCTGCTCTCTCCCAACTGTGAATTGGATACGTCAATGGAAGGAATTAAAAGCAGCGGGTGTAGTATCTATGCTATCGGATTTTATTATAGCAAATAAGTCATCAACGTATTTTGTGATGATTTTTGGCTTAACGTTCAATTTACCAAAAACATTCTCTAATAACGCTTCAATTACGATATCTGCAATTATAGGTGAAATTGGGCTACCCATAGGTACTCCTTGTTTTTGTTGATATACATATATTCGTTTGAAACTCAACGTAATTGTTGTCGATAATGCAAAAACGGAGTATTTCCATGAAAAGAGATTTTTGCATCTGTGTGAATTGTTTTATATCATTCCACTTTTTCGCAATAATTTCGAGAGTCGTATGAACTGGAACATTCGTGAATACGGACACGACATCAAATGATACTAACATTTCATCATCCTCTATGTTTAATGGTAAAACTATTTTAATGAAATGTTTTGTGTTAAGCACATTAAATTTAGAATTTACCGTCAAATTCTTTAGAATCTTAATCATATATTTGGAAAGTTCGTAGCAAGGAGCGGAGATCGAAGCACAAATTGGTCTAAGGGGCATGTTTTCTTTATGTATTTTTGGTAGCCCGTAAATTCGAGGACTAATAGCGGTGTAGTTTATAATGCGTTTTTCATCAAACTCGTTGATATTATTTTCGTTAAACAAAGTTTTTGCGAAGAGTGTATTCGCGCTCGAAACGTTGCACGCCATATAAAATTTGCCCTAGAGCTATTAACATTTTCTATCGGCTATGTTTTGGCAACAATAGTATAGAAAATTGTTGCAAAAGAAAATCGATGATATTTCTCCATTTGTAGCCGTGGAATTCAAAAACGTAAAGTAAGTGACAAAAAATACACTGAACGAAAAAATGCACATATTTTGAGAACTCTTTGAGATAAGAAATTTTTATTTCCGCTTTCCGATCAGTCATAAGGTGGGCTATACGTCTTTCCAGGATTATCCATTGCTTACCCGACGCCCTGTATAGGATCAATTCAAAGTTTCTTTAAATCAAGATTCTTGAAATGCAATTTAAGCCTTGCATACGCCCAACTCCGCTCCCACACCGAAGCCTGCAGGGGGCAACATGTTTCTAACATACCTCACTGTTTTTTTTTTTTTTTGATAAGTTTTGAGTTTGAAGGTATTTTTTTTCAAAAAACTATTAACACAAATAACTAGATTGAAACAAATGATAAGACGACAAGTTTCTAGCTTTCAGAACGCCATTTTTTTTAATTTAAATGTTTCCGCTGTTTTTAAATCTTTTTACTTGCGATTATATGTACATACTATAAGGCAAATTATACATTCATAAAAAAAATCTAACAATCAAACATGGGTCCCTACCAATTCCATCTGTGTGTCTGTCTGTCCTCGAGTCTGCAGTCTAAACGGTTGGATGGATTTGCTACAAATTGGTACATATTGTTATTATTATTATTATAAATTTATTTACTTAAATATCAAATTACAATAAATTAAGCATTAAGGCTCTAACAAATAAGCCGTCAGCATGTTTCGGTAATATGCCCACACGATTTTTTTTTTCATTTTTTTAAACGACAAATAACAGTAGATCCCATAAATTTTTTTGTTGGCCAAAAACAAAAATCTTATTCTAATTTAAAAAAAAAAAACAGTTCATTAATGAAGGAAAAAGATACCTTTTGGTATTTTTTTTTTGGAAAAAATGGCCATTTTTTGAACCTCTCGCAGAACCATTTTTGGGTTTCGATTTTCTGGGAAATGGTTAACGTGTTTTTTTTGATGCAGAAGCTCCTCTTTAAACACTATTGTAAACCAAAATATTTCAAAACATTTTTTTTTGGAAATTAAAAAAAAATATTTTTTTTTTTGTTTTGAAAACCCAAAATTTGGAAAACGACTCAATAGAATTTTTCGAAGCTTCGTATTTAGTAGTTTTTTTGACATTATCTTGAATAGTTTAAAAAAATTGTTTCCCTAAAATAAGAAACAACGGTCCCAATTGTTAAAACACCGTTAAGAAAAAAATGTATTTCTCAAAAACGGCTCCAAGAATTTTTATAAAAAATGTGTGTGTTCTTTTTTGAAATTTGAATTTTACATGTATATTAATATGTATATTAATAATAATATACATAATACCAATGTAACTATACTTTAAATCATCCATTCGACAATTCAATATACTAAGAATCAAGATAATCTTACTTACATCGGATTTAAACCTGCACAAGAGCAAGTTCGTACGATTCAGTTGCGCATTTTACTTTGTTTTTTGTTTTAAGTATTCAAAAAAAAAATACCCCTCCCGCCTAAAAGGAGGGAGATAGAGACCCCCTTTTCCAAAAATCCGTTATTATTTTGCGGCACAGTAGTTATCGCAATCTCCCCTCAAAGTGGGATCACCGTAAATACGAAAAAAAATCTCATATAAATAAGTAATTAGTAATTTTCAATTTTCTGAAAAACTAGAACACATAAGATCATATAGTTTTCAGGATTTGATTCATGATGAATTTTGTAGAAAAAAAAGGTAATACAAATATAATTTTACAGTTTTGAAAAACTACACTTTAAACTTTTTTGTTATCTTTTTCTTCTCAAAATTTGAGTGTAAGCCTGTTGAAACCAAATATTGCCAATATCCTCCTCTTCAATTTTTGTGAACAAAAATTCGTTCAACATGGCCCGATAACGATCGCCATTGACTGTAACGGCCACTCCTTGCTCATTTTCGAATTATGCTTCTGGACCAAAATCCGCACCAAACAGTGACTCGTTTTGGGTGTATCGGCTTTTCAATGTGTGCGTGCGGGTTTTCTGTGCCCCAAATGCGACAATTTTGCTTGTTTATATACCCGCCAAGATCAAAATGAGCTTCATCTGAAAAGATGATTTTTTTTTGGCAAAATCGGCATCTTCTCTAAGTCGATCGCAGGCCCACTTAGCGAGCGTTGTTCAAGCGTATACACAACCATATTCGTTCAGCGGAAGGATAAAACTAATTATCTGTCAAATCAGACATGAGCTAAGTGTTACCATTCACGAAATAAGCACTAGTTGAAAAAAAATCGTTACTTCTTTATGGAATTGCCCTTCCGGGGGTAGACCCCTCCCATAGTAAAATAAAATGCACGACACGTATTTGTTAATATGTTCGATTACATTATATGCAAAATATTCTTAATAGTCGTTTCTAAAGTCGTTTTTCACATAATTTTTTATATATACAAATTCTTAAATTTTTCCTAAACAAATTGGTATGAACATTTTAAATACTTAATAATATAAATTCAAAAACAAAATTTCAATAAAAATCGTCCACCCGTTTTCGAAATATTGAATTTTCAAAAAAAAAAAATTTTTTTTTTGTCAAATATCCAAATAACAATTTTTCGAAAATTTTGAAATGCAGTATAATTTATAATTTAAAGAATTTTCGATATAAAAATTTTGATCGAAATCCGTTGTGCCGTTTATGAGAGGTCAAATATCAATTAAATGGTTGTATGACAGGTAATGTGATAACAAAATATTTATACAAAATTTTTTGGCCAAAATGTAGACCATACATACCCAAAGTACACCAATTCGTTAGACATGTTTTCGAGATAATTAAGATGGTAGACAAATTTGTATGGCAAGTGCCGTTATTTTTGGGGCTAAAACAACAATTCAAAAATCTATTTTGGACAATCACCTAAAACGCTTAAGTACAAAGTTTGAAGAAAATCGCTTCTGCCGTTCAGGCTGTAAAGCATTGTACAGACAGACAGACAAAATTGCGGGACCCACTTTTTTGGTGTTCTCTATCATCGTAATGTCAACTTTGATTAAAATCTCCAGTTCGATTTTTTTTCCAAATTCAAAACTTGCCCTATAGCCTAGTACCTACATATATCGCAAGTAAAAACGCAGTAGTTGTCAATTTTCGGCTTCAAAGTAATCGTACTCGTGCCTCCCTTTGGATTAGTAATCCGGAAGAACTCTCCGATTCGTGATCCCTTTCAAACAAGTAAATAGGGTAGTCGCTCCTATTCTCGAACAGCACCAGTTACCGAACACACAAAATTACGTTTAAGTGCCTAAAGAATTTCTATTATAAAAAAACACCTTCCTAAAATCGTTACAATTTCGATTTTTGTTCATGTTTCTCTTTTAAATCAGTACAAATACATTGTGGGACATTCCTCTCCAAATTTCACAAAGTCCCTTAAGGATGTAGTTAAATTATATAAGATTAAAAATTATCAGTTCAAAAAGGTTGTCTAAATCTAAAAGATGCAGTTCTTTAGATTTTCATAAAAAAAATAATTTGTGAACAGAGTTCTGCAAATTTTAGTCAGAAATTATTAATGTAAGTACTTGCAAATATTTTATTTATCAAATATATGCCTTTGTCTATAATATTTGAATTAATTAATTTAATTAATTAATTTTTTAACGTGTTTCTTATTTTAATAAATTAAAGATCTTATACATTTGTATTTTAGTTAATTATATAAAATAATCTTTAATTTATTAATATTTGAACAAAATTTGCAAAATAAATACAGCGTTTTTTTTTTAACTTTTCGAGAGAAACGAAACCAATTTTTGTCGAGTTTCCTTATTCCGAACATCTGTTCGAGAATAGGTAACTGCTTTAAAGTCTTATATATGAATCTGTGCGAAATATATATTATCTTCAATTTTTTTTTACCCAAAATTGTAAAATTAAATTGTGTTCCTATTCTAGGACAACTTATCTTGCAGTATTTGAAAATGGGAATAGTAGTTTTAAGGCTTCTTATTTTTGAACTACATAATATTAGCTGTATTGACTGAAGAAAAGATCAGAACAGAATAGCACAAAACAGCACAGGACAGAACAGATAAGAGCAGAAAATTCAGAACAAAATAGAACAGACAATTAAACGTCGTTTGTCAAAACGACGAAAATAACCAAGAAACAAAAATGGATTTTTTATGTTTTTTCTTGGTGAAATTTTGTAAATCTTGCAACAAAGTAAACAAACGAAAATTTACCGTATTGTGTGTAAAAGTCCCCTTTCACACGGGAAACCAATTGCTGGAGATTTTTTTGACGTTTTCCATTAATTGCCTTGTAGCTTTCACACGAATAAACTGGTACCAAGAAACTTAGGAGGAAACGGGGAAAATGTTGTTGGGCTAATTGGAATGCAAAGCAAAACGTCAAAAAAATCTCTTCAAATCATTGACCGGGGAGATTTTTTTCATCCCCCTTACTTCTCGCCCTTCTCACCATCAAACTCCAAATTGCCTCAACTCAGTTTCCTTGTGTGAAAGGGACAAACTTCAGTGGGCACAAAGACAGAAAGTAGTGATGGGAATAATTGAAATGACATAGGTACATGCCAAAAATGTGCTAACAAAACTAAAAGAAAATGAGAAACAACGAAACAACACGCAATACAAATAATAGTGCACAAAACAAAAATATTCTATAGATTAAATGAGATACAGTCGAGAATTTCAGTAAACAAATTTTAAATTTTCCACTTCTCGATTATTTGTGTTTTCCTGACTGCGTTTTCTGTCTACATTCCTGTTTGTCTTTAGTTTTTAATACAAAAAATGGACTTTCCGCTCAAGTTCTCATTTCTTTCAAATGTGGCCATCACTAACACAAGGAAACGACACAACAATCTTGACGCGCTTGGTGCTTTGACAGTTTTTACACCAGTTACTCACAAAAATTCCTGTATGGAAGTTTTCCCCCTCCACTGACATTCTTTGTAGTAATTGGTGTGTTTGGTAGCATGAAAATTAAATTCGTACAAATTTGTACAAATTTCCCTATTTTGCTGTCAAAACCCATAGGAAAAAAAATCAAGTTTTGTAAACTTGGTGAACATTTTTACCAAACACATCTTATATATCATTTAATACTTACTGGTAGATGACATTGTAGATATAATTTATCTCAGAGCAGCTCTCATCACGAAATTATTAAAACAATATAGATATCTATTAGAATTAAATTTTTTCCTTTATGTCGTTACAAAATTTACAAATTTTTTAATTTCCACCATAGTTGCTAAATTGTGAATTGTAAAATTTCAGGTAAATAGAGAAGTGTATCCTGTGGGAACATATTCATATCTGGCTCAACTAGTTGTAGTATTTCTAATTACGGACTTTTTAAGGTAAACAATACATTAAGATAGTTAATATTATAATTTTAAAATATAAGTTATGGAAAGTTATACAATTAAATTATAAATTAAATTTCCAATGTAGTTTATTCAAAAGGAAATGAAATTTGTACAAGCTATAGTAGGTACTTTAATAATGCAAAAATCTTTATCTATAAGCGATAGAGCATTAAGTATGTAAAAATAGTCAGACCGAAAACATAAATGTTAAAAAAAGAGCTAAGTTCTTGTATACAAAGTCAGCTGTAAAAAGCAGTGAGATCTCAAAGTACGCCAAGTTCTTATTTCATGAAGTTTAATACATATTGACTAAATTTTAGTATGCTTATTTGGCAAACTCTATCGTTCTACCAAATTTCATCATTTTTATACGACAGTCAGAAGTGCTCCAAATAATTTATATCACTCCTGTGAAAATGGGTGGATACCACGCCCCCTGAATGAAAAATCTCAAACTTTAAATGCTTGCTTTGCCTGCACTTTAAGCACTACCGCTGCAGCGTCAGTAGGCAGGTAATGAATGTTCTATATAAAAACATTTAAAAAGTTTTCAAAAAAAAAAAAATTGGGATGACAATTTTAAATATTTAAGAATATAAACTTAAAACCAAAATTTCAGAAAAAATCGTCAACCCGTTTTTGAAATATTAAATTTTCAAAAAATATTTTTTTTCAACAATCAAAAAAAAAAAACATTTTTAAGGAAATTTTGAAATGCAGTTTTATTTAGAATTCGAAGAACCTGTTGCATAAAATTTATTACCGAAATCCGTTAACCCATTTATGAGAAATTCGAAAATCAATAAAATGTTGGCCCAAATGTAGACCATACCTTAAGTAGGACACACACTTTTTTATCAAAATCTTTTGAGCCGTTTGCGAGTTAATTAAGATGGTAGAAAAATTTGTATGGCAAGAACCGTTATTTTTGGGTCTTCAAAAATCTATAATAAGTTAAAAAAAAAAATTTCAGCCGTTTAGGCTGTAGAGCGTTCTAAGGACAGACCGACAAACAGAGATAGGGACCCAATTTTTTGGTGTTCTCTATCATGGTAATGTCAAGTTTGACTATAAAGTCTCGGGTTCGATTTTTTTATATATTCCAAACTTGCCCTATAGTACCTATAGTACGTTTGACGTTCAAGTATTCATATACTCATATGTGTGAGTGATTCTGATTTCAAATCCAGAAGCTTTTTTTGAGAATCAGAACTGTCATTTTTTCCCAAGTGAAAAGAGTCTAGTAGGCTTCCGGATTGGCAAATAAAAGCGACGTAAGTCGTGCATTTTATTTATATTATTTTCGGAGTTACGATATTTGTTTAGTTTCTTCAACGAAATGCGATGAACTGTCAGAAAATTGAGTTTTTCTACATTACTAGCTAAAAAGTAATTTTAAATATATAAATATAAGTTAGGGCTAATTATACGGAGCAGGCTATATGTATATTTTATATTATTTTCATCTTTTAATTTATTAACGATATTTTGAAATTTCATTCTTGCAGATACAAACCTCTCATCATAGTTATGGGTATTGCTGGTATTATTGTTTGGAGCATGCTGCTCTGGACAACATCGCTACTTGCTCTTCAAATTCTTGAAGTATTCTACGGTACCTATATGGCAGCTGAAGTTGCTTACTTCACTTACATCTATGCGAAAGTCGATAAAAAACATTATCCTCAAGTAACCTCACACACAAGAGCAGCCATGTTCTGCGGAAAACTAGTGGCAAGTGTTGTAGCTCAAACACTTCTTAATTTCGGACTTATGAATTATAAAGACTTAAATTACATAACATTGGCAAGTACGTACATAAATACCGTTTACTTACTCAAAACAATATATTATTCAATTAAATACTGTTAATTTTGAGAAAATCAAAGCATTCGTTTAAACAAATTCAATTTTGGCGCTCAATACAATATTATTTAAATGTTACAGATTGATCGTTAAATCGTTATTAAGTCATTGGTACGTTTTTTTTAAAAGAAAATCAAATATTTTGTCAGAAAATATCTACCCTTTCCAAATTACCCATTTTTTTAAATTTTTTTTTTCAAAATGGTCGGAACCATTTATGAGAAAATTGTCACGTCACGTCAAAAAAATAGTTATTTGCCAGGTCATAGGTACATTTTATTTTAAACAAAGAACACAACTTTTGTTTCAAAGTGGCAAAAGCCATGTTGTTTTTAAAATCCAATTAACAATGAAAATAAGTAGTAAATATTAAATGTCAATTTAATACTTAATTACACTTTTGAATATTTATCAATTGCGTCATATTCATATAATTTTGTTACTTTATTTGACACTATATTTTATGAATATGAATTTACGCTACGTTTAGGCGCCAAATGTTACGAAATTTATAACTCCAATTTAATCTTACGAAGAAGGAACTACAATTCGTAAAATCGATTACTATAATTAATGCAAAACGATTTAAATAGCAAGATTTAAAGAATGTAAACAACCGCACATGAAATGAGAAAACTACGAAGACGAACTGTTAAACGATGAGTGCGTGGCCGTGGCGCTATAGTTGTGTGCTCGCCTGTCAACCTCGTGGTTGCAGGTTCGATTCCTGCCGTTGTCTATGTCTTCTTATATTCCATTAAAAACCAATTCTCAAAATTGTCATAAAATAAGTTGCTGCTTTGCTCATTACATACTGTTTAGGCATAACACTAATAACATGTGATTGAGTAAACTAGCATACCCATAAAATCCGACCGAAATGGGCCCAGTCCCCTGTTAATTTCGAAGAATGAGCTCCAGCTCAACTTCGATTCATTAAAGAAAAAGAAGTCAGCAGGAGACGATGGTATATCCAACGTTTTACTACGACATTTGCCTCACGAAGCAGTTGACATTTATACCACACTGTTTAACAACGCGCTGAATAATGCATATTATCCAGTGCGGTGGAAGACAGCTGTGGTGCACCCTCTCCCAAAAAAGGGAAAGGACAACTCCAATCCGGCGAATCTCCAGTCGATAAGTCTTCTTCCAAGTATCAGCAAAGTATTTGAAAAGGTTATTAATAGATCCCCGTTCAAGTGGGCGGAGGACAAAAATAAGGGGTTTTCCAATAAGAGGTGTTATTTTGAATAGCCCGCTAATTCGGTAGCTGTCACTTTTGAAGCTGTCATTTTTTGACATTTGACAAGTAGAAACTACGCTATTAATAAAAATGGAACGATACACGCTTCAACAACGCATTTCTTTTTTTTGAATATCAAAATAACACCTCTTATTGGAAAACCCTATATTATCCGACGGATAGTCGGCTTTAAGGCGGGACATGACACAATTCATGCCGCGTCTAAACTAGTTTCTGCTATCCAATGGAAGGATAAAAGGCAGTGTACGGGTGCCTCTCTGGTGGAATTGGAGAAAGCCTTCGACACCGTATGGTTAGATGGCCTCTATCTAAAGCTTACCAGACTAGGTATAAGTAAACCTCTATTGTATATGCTTTATGACATGCTAAATGGTAGAAAGTTTGTTGTCAAGAGTGGCAATGTAACTTCTACCGCAATCTTTAATATTAATAATGGTCTTCAGCAGGGAGCGGTTATCTCGCCGATTCTATTCAGCATTTACACCAGCGATCTGATAGGTAGTCTAACTCAGGCAATTGCGTACGCCAACGATCTAATTGCGTACAGAACAGCTAATACAGTTGAGGTCATCAAAAATCTCTTGCAGAGTGACTTCGACAAGATTCAGCGATATTGTGATGACTGGAAGTTAAAAATCAACTTCCAGAAATCAGAAACTATTTTGTTTAGGATTCCGTTGTCTAGCGCCTCAAGGGATACTAGAAAGAACAATTATGTTGTCAAATATACGTCATAATGAATGGTCTAATCCAGTGATGCCACTGCAACAAATTTTTCCATCTGTTAGTACGTTTGTACAAAATTGAAAATGTGATACCGTCAGCTCAATACCTATTCGTACTTTTAAAATTTTGTCTTTCAATGTTTCCGGGCTTAATAATAAACTCTTATTTGTAGATTTTTTAAAATATATAAATAATTTTGATGTATTCTTTTTATATGAAACTCATGTTATATCTGAAAATCTTAGTAAATTCACAAAGTATTTCAATGGTTATAAATTATCGTCTAAACCAGCAATCAAAACATTCACTAAAGGACGTGCAAGCGGCGGAACTTTATATGGAATAAGAACATCTCTACTAAAAACTTATAATTATGAAGAAATTGAAGGTGTAACTGTGGTAAAACTTATACAAAAAAACGATATGTGCATTGTCCCCTTTTATATAAATTGCAATAAGTGGACTGAAGACTTTGAAAACCTTAATCGAATTATGCTGCACTTGGCAAGCAAAAGCGTTCTCATAATTGGCGATCTTAATGCAAGAATTAGTAATCTACAAGTAACTACAATTCATAGAACGGGAAATAATACTAAAGACTTTAATAACAGGAATTCAAAGGACACTACCTGTAATCAAAATGGAACGAATCTTCTCGATATGTTACAGATGTATGATTGTGTACTTCTCAATGGATGCACTAATGGAGATAAAGAAGGTCATAACACTTTTATAGGAGGGCAAGGCAAATCGGTAGTCGACTACTGCGCTATAAATAACGATTGGCATGAACATATAAGTAACTTTGAAATCCAGGCTAAAAACTATTCAGACCACATGCCTATTGTTGCTGAGTGGTCTGATAATACAACCCAAACTGTACGAAACCTTCAACTTATCCCCAGACTTAAATGGAAACACCATGAACTTAACACGTACCAAAACAAACTAGACAACAACCTATCACTTTTAAACGATACATTTGATACAGCAGAATTACTTTCTAACCAACTCATTGCATGCATACAAAAATCGATTATAAACACCAACCATATATCGAACGGAAAAAGAAATATAAAAATGAATGGTTCGACAAGGAATGTATGAAAGCACGAAAAAGAGTCCTCCTCCCTTTTGAATGCAGTCCGAAATTCAAACTGCCAAAATCTAAGAAAATGGTATATGGAAGAAAACGCACGGTATAAAAACTTATGTCTTAAAAAGAAAACAGAATATGAAAACCAACTAGCCTATACACTTGGTCAAACGAAGGACTCAAAACAATTTTGGAAAGTCACGAAAAAGATAAACGGTTCAAATTTTACAATAGGCATAGGAGTAACTGCAGAGGACCTTTCGGTGCACTTCAAAAATATATTGTGTGTCAAATCAGATGTTAAATTTTCCTACGCTGAACCCTATTTATCTGATGAAATACTAGATTCCGAAATCACGTTTACAGAAATATATGCTGTAATTCTCAAAGCGAAAAACGAAAAAGCTCCTGGAGAAGATGGCGTTCCTTATGAATTTTTCAAAAACGGTACAGAAGGACTTATTCACCGACTTAAATCTCTCTTCAATGTCGTTTTACAAAAACAAGACGTCCCTGCATCCTTCAAGAATGCTGTAATATTCCCGATCCATAAAAAAGGTGACACAAATAATGTTGAAAACTATCGAGGCATCTCGTTTATGAATGTAATTGCGAAATTATTCTGTGGCGTGCTTGCAAACAGACTTGAAAAGTGGACTGAAGCTTATGACATAATCACTAAGTTTCAAGCTGTTTTCAGAAAAAGCTTTTCAACAGTGGACCACATCTTTACTTTAACGTCAATAGTTAAGGCATTACAAGCAAGGAACAAAAAGATATATGCGTTCCTTGTGGATTTCAAATCTGCGTTTGATCTTGTTAACCGAAATGCGCTCTTTTATAAGCTATCAATGCTAGGTATGTCAACGAAGTTCATCCATACAATAAAAGAAATGTATGCCCATTCAAAAGCATCAGTATGGAACGGATCAACACTCTCAAAGTGGTTTGAAACGGAGACCGGAGTAAAACAATTGTGCCTTCTGAGTGCTCTTCTTTTTGCACTTTTCATCAATGATATTGAAACTTGTCTGCCAGGAGGTGTTCGAATGGCTGATCTGGTCATAAACGTTCTTTTGTATGCAGATGATTTGGTGAATCTCTCAGAAACCCCCGAGAACTTACAATTGATGATAAATCGTCTCTCTGACTATTGCACCAAATGGGGACTTACAATTAACACTAATAAGTCTAAAGTAATGGTTTTCTCTAGATATACCCGGAGTCAGAGTGGACATATTTGGACTTTCAATGGAAATATTCTGGAGATAGTAAGCAAGTACAAATACCTAGGAGTGAATCTTAACAAAACCATGGACTTTAATAAACATGTTATATCGAAATCTGCTTCCTCGCAAAGTTTACTTAACATGTCATGGAAAAATATCTTTTCGAATCAGCGTATTGTACTGTCAGCAAAATACAAAATATTTGATGCTGTTATAAAGTCTTCACTTTGTTATGCTGCCCAAGTTTGGGCAACAAATGAGTTTGAGGCAATAGAAAAATTTCAAAGGTCCTTTCTAAAGAAGCTGTTCAATCTCCCCATAAAAACACCAAACTATGCCCTATATCTCGAAACAGGCCTAACTAAAATTTTCACATACACGCTTAAGTTAAATGCAGACTACGTCGTAAGAACACTGGCGCATCAGGACAATCGGTTGACCAAACAAATGGCCCTGTACGAAGTGCGAAATTCGGATTGGTGGGTGGCTAGGTGGAAGAATTTAGGAAATTCTTGTGGTGAAACGGTGGAGCTAGATCACAGCATTTGTTGCACTTTAAAGAAAAGCTGTACAAAATAATTCAAGCCCAGGAGGATTTTGTAAGGAATGCATATGTACAAGAAGCAAGGAAATCAGAAAGCAGATTCCTTTACTCTCAACTTAAGCTGAACCTAATGGAAGCTAACTATTTCAATGATGCGCTCACGTATAAAGAGATATCTCTTATATTTAAGACAAGATGTGAAGTCCTTGGCCTAAATGGAACTCCATATAATAACAGCTTTAATCAGTTTTGTTCATTGTGCAATCTTAAAGCTAAAGAAAATTGTTTCCACCTAATCAGTGTGTGTCCCATATTTGCACAACATCGAATTGCATACTTTGGACAGAAAATGTTTACCATACAAGAAACAATTACATTGCTAAACTACTGTGTTTGGAAAAAACTGTACCTGTTTTTAAAAGACATTAAAATACCGAATGCTACTTATAACTGAATATGAATAGTTAACTTAATTCTTACCTTTCTTACTTTTGTATATTTATATAATAATATCTTATATCTTTTAAATTGCCAAACTGACGGCAAAGCTAAAGCTTTAAAATGTATTATAAATGTTTGTAAATGAAATATTAAGATATCAAGCAATAAATTACTTACTTACTTACTTACTTACTTACTTACTTACTTACTAGAAAGAACTGGCGCAAGCTGGTGATCTTAGGGTTACATGGACATTCACTGGCGAGTAAAAGTGTAGTAAAGTACCTTGGCATCTGGTTGGATCAGTACCTATATTTCGACACAGACATATAGGTGCTGCAATTAAAGGAAAACGTCAAAAATATCTCCAGCAACTGGTTACGCTGTGTGAAAGGGGACTAAAAGTCCGTTTGAAGCCATTACTTCTTCAGCTCATCTGCTGGTACATAGACAAGAGACCGCCCGTCTTCTTGATAATTACCATTCGAATCTTCCATCGATCAAAACCTTTTTTTGTTTACTTTTCCAAAAATACTTTAAGAGTAGGTATCTGGCTGATTGCCGCAAGGTGATGATTGTGGACTGATTAAAAATATATAGGTCTCAGCCGATTCAGTTTCAGCATTCGTCCCGCCAGACGACTGTTATAGCCTATTCACGCCAAACTCGTTTACCCTTTTCGTTTACCAAAACGAATAGAGCGTTCACGCCAAACATTTACTTGTTTTTGTTTGACATTTCAGTTGTTTTTGAAAAAGCTGTCAAAACGTTGATACAACATGAATGCTAAGCAATCAAATCTTATAATGCTGCATAAAAACAGAGCAAAACTAAAAATGAGGACTTTAACCAACTTTATTTTTGAGCCAGAAGTATCTACAAGCAAGATCTCCTTCATTGGAAAATAAAATAAAAAGTAAAATCTGGATTTCTTGGTTGGTAAAGCCCACTGGCCGACCCTCAAACGCTGCGAAGCCGCCATCTCTCTATAGATATGGCCATTTTTCCGACTTTCTCGGAGACCCGGCTCGTATTCAGCCCAAAGTTCGACCAAGAACTCCTCGTCCGTACTTCCCCAAATTCGTTTATTTTTTTTTTTTGGAATTTCCTGTAAATATAAAGCATGCATTAATAATTTATTAAAAATAAGTATCTGAAAAAATGTCCTTACCGCTAGCATAATTGTTTGATCGATTTGAAATTAATTTTTTTGACAGCAAACAATCAGCTGTTGTTGTCGTTTTGAGGACCTATTCACAATCATATCAATTTCTCTTGACGGAAAATCTGTTCGTTTAATTCATCTTTGAATTGCAACTCGTTTTCAAGTCGTTTTATCAAAAACGAGTCGTTTTGCAAAACAAGTCGTGTATGAAAAATGTATTGGAAAACGAGTAGTTTTGAGTATTCGTTTTGAGGAAAACGAGTAAAATCTCGTTTATAGTTTGGTGTGAATAGCCTATTAAGTTTGCAAGAAAATCAACTTTTCAAGTTCAAGGTATAACCATATAAATGATACACCAAAAATTCAGAAAAATTCTCCTGATTATCGAAAATTCGGTCCCAGACGTTTTATTTCAGCCTTATGCCTCTCAGACGCCATTAAATATTTCAAATGTATTTTTCAACTGAAAACTTTTTTTCTTTTTAAATATGACCAAATGTTGGTCACATGGCAATACTCTGATATATATCAGATATTCCCTATTATGAGTATTTAAGTCTCAGACAAACTTGTGCCATTCAACTCTCCACCAGACCTCATTAAATTATCCTCAAACGCATTTTACAACTTTAAACCTGAAAAAAAAAATTTTCTTATATGCGTTTTTCTTTTTTAGTTCAAAGCAGAGTCTGAGTTGTCAAAAAATTTGTTTGTATTTCTTTTTAACTCAGAGCAGAAGATAATTGACATTCTAAAATTCGGAGTTATTACGCTTTTACAAAGTGAAATAACGCCGAATTTTGGAAACAAATTTGATTTGGCATTATGTGGGCCTATGACGCTTTACTAAAGCGTCATTATATCAAATATTAATATTTGGACCAATGTCGCTTTGGAAGTTTTGATATATCCACTCTCAGAATATGTTTTTGGCTTTTGTACTATAAGAGAATACCTTTGGATAAAGCGTAGATAACTTTTAGAAAAACTAGCGAAATTTAAAAACAAATTATCATTCTTTAGGTTTTACCCAATAATAACATTCTTCCATTTAATTTCTTACCGATTTTTCTATTTTATTTTTTTGTATAAAATATATTTAAAATTTATAATAAAAACCAAAAATATCTATAAATGTCTATTATTTGAATATGTACAGACAACTTTTTCTGCGGGAACTAATAACACAAAATTTTCATGTCAAATTGGGAATTTGAAATATAGTGAAAAAGACTACCCCTAACATATGCCCCTTCTTTCCAAGATCATAAAAATATTGGTTTATTATCAACTTAAGAAATACATATCTTGATAAACAAAAGCGTATTAATTAGCTTTCTTTAAGATGTCAATTAATAGTGTTAGAAAAATTATTAATTATTTAAATTATTTCAGCTCAAATTTGTGCAACTATTTGGGCTTTTGGTTTGCCAAAAGTGAGAACAAGTGTGTATTTTCACAGAAAACCAGTAACGACTATATCTATTGAATCAAATGAATACCAAGGAAGTAGCAAAACTATAAGTGAGACCGGTCCAAATCATTCTTCAGAACAACTTGTGCAGTTACCGCCTTTGCAACTACTTTGGTCACACTTTAAAAATGCATACACTAATGTCAAAGTTGTTCAATGGAGCATTTGGTATGCAGTCGGCGTTTGTGGATACTTTCAAGTTATATCATATATTCAAGTTTTATGGATATCAATGGAATCGAATCCTGAGGTTAGTCACTTATTTTCATCGAATGGTTATTTTGTTTTTATAATAATTATCATATTTTAGACTGTTTGGAACGGAGCAGTAGATGCAATTCTTACGTTTTTGGCAGCTATTTTCGCTCTCGCAGCTGGTTTTATTCACGGTTCACGCCTTAATCCACGTGGAAGCTTGTTAGCATTGTCAGTGCTGTCTATTTTGGAAGGAGGGGCAGTTTTACTTTCGTGCTGGACAACAAATATATTTTGGTCGTATGCCGGTTATGTCATTTTTGGAGCACTTTATGCCTTCACCATAACTGTTGCAGGGTAAGCTGGTTTTTTCCATTCTCTATTTTTTTGAAATGTTTGAGCATTAAACAATAATCATATAAATTAAACGGCGAACATGTTTTTTGTGGTACACTTTTCGCGGCCCACAAAAACCGAAGGGACATAAATTACATATCAAACGAAAGCATTTTTTGCATAGATGTGCAGAATGCCAAAATTATTTAAATATACTACACAGAAATTGCTTAAAACAATAAATAAAAATGCCACAAAATACACACCTACACTAGCGACATCTGTTTCGATTCGGTTTTAGTGTGCAGGAACAGTAAGTGTTCTCTTTGCTCTACATACCTTTCGTTCTATCGGGTTTTTACCGGCCGTTAATCTCGTAGATTACCTACAATCTCAAATAGCATTTCCGCCGCTTCAAAAGTCTTACCCACGGTCGACCAGGGTTTTCGGTTCTGAAAAAACAACCGAGGGCCATTAATTTTATGTTGCAGAAGTACAATTTATGTTGTTTAAAAATTAAAACTTAAAATATGTTTAAATTTAATTACTTAGTGCAATTGCTTTGGCCCTATGCACAACCTATAACTTGAAAGGTTTTTTGTTTCTATTTCTGTGCATGAATATTAATTTGAGTATTTTTTTTTGATTTCCAATAATAAATTGCATACAATCACAACAAAACAAATGCTTCAAATTAGGTTTGAAAACTTTGTGCCTTTGAGGGTCAGGACAGAAATACTAACTCAAAAGAATTAGGTATATTTATTTTTTAAACACTGGAAAGCTCATTCACATAAAAAAGATTATGCTACTTGAAGACTGTTACAAGTGCGCTGGTACCATGCCAGCCACTTTCAGAGGTCAAATTTAGCAATATGTCAGGTATTATTTGTTTGTATAAATATCTTCAAATTGCCTAAAAAAATCTGTTACCCAGCGGCTACACATGCAATATTATAAGCAATAAATTGTATCACATTGCTATTGTCTTGAATATTGCCAATGGAGGCGTTTTGGCAATGGCATGGCAATATTGCCGATCGATGAAAGGCAATAATTGATTTCCATCTCCGAGGCAATATATTGAGACATTTCAAAATGGCTTCCCGTCAATTTGAACGCCTTGCCGTTATTTTAAAAGACTGCCGTGCGTGAAACAATTTACTGATTGAACAAAAACGAAAACAAATAAATAAATGTGACTAAAAAATACAAAATACAATATAATTTAAAAATGAGTGAGCTAAATTAAGAAAAATAGAAACAATAAAGTTTATTGAAATTCAAATTATGCCATTGCCATTGCTATTACCATTACCTCAAATATTGCAAATGTAGTCAGTGTTATACTTATCCAGCCCTATTAATAAAAAAAAATCTTAGTCCACCTTTAGTCCATGGATTTACAAAACCATGAAATAAGAGTTAGACCATTGACTAAAACTTCCTATTAATACAAAATCGAACAAATAAGTATCAACTCTTCCTCTCTCCATTTCTTTTTATTCTATGTCCCAGTAAATTTTGTTCTTAAATGTCAATTCTAAACGTCATTGATGATTTCTGCTAGAATTCTGTTTAATTGATAACATTTCGCATTTAGGCCCGTTTCCTGATACACAACTTAAACATTTAAGTTCTACTTAAGCACTTAAGTGGCAGTTTACGTAGAGGAAAATGTAGCACATAAGCGTTTTAAGTTGAACATAAATATTTATGATGCGTATCAGCAAACGGGCCTCAGTCCGCGGAATAAGTACTAGACCTTCCCTAGCCCATATTTATTAATTTAGACGATAGAGATCTATCCAGTGTATTTTAGAGATCAGTAGATAAAGCCTTGTATACAGCTCCTCGACGAAAAAGAAATAAATACATATAACCCAATGTGTTTGAATCGATTGTAACTTAAAGTTGTTTGGACATTACTTTTATAATAATATGTACATGTTTATGCAGACAAATTTGCTGAAAAAATGTTCACAGAAAAAAAACAAGGGAAGTTATAACCCCAGCCAACACATCAATTAATTTCAAACTTAAATATCTCTTACCCCCACTTTCACAGTAGGAGTTTAAACTTAAGATCAGCTGAACCTTAAACTGAGTTTAAATTTTTGGTTTAATTCGTCCGGTTTCACATTGAATCTGATCTTCAGATCAGTTGAATTTCGTTTAATTAAATTTTATGAAAATAAGTTGATAGCATTTTTCTTGCTTTATCTTCCCTTTTTTCTCTCTCTGACACAAAAAACACGCGAAACAACAACAAATGCTTTGTTCTGTTGACAAGCGAGGAAAGATTTATTTTGTTTCAAAGTACCTTCATTATTCTTACATATCTTATTGTGTTTTCGATTGGTAAATTCAGATTTCAATCTAAAAATTGATTTTTTTGTGGCGAATGGAATACAATAGTAATTGATTTATTTTTCAGATTGGATTAGTGTAATTTAGTATCTGTCAAATTAGTAACAGGTCATTTAAAACTGCTTCCATTTTTGTATATTTGGATTAATTTTCTTTAACATTTTCTTAACTTCTCACAGGCGAAACAAATTATAATTTCAAAATCACATTTGTCAAGCTAACAGCTGAAAATTATATTTGTATTGGTGCAAGAAGGGGTAAATCTGCTAAAAAATCTAGATTTGCAAAAATGATCTAGATTCAAAAATAAATCAATTTATTATGCCCAATGGTACACAAAAAAGGGGAAAATCCGTGTTTTGACAGATCTAGATGTAAAATAAATTAATTTATTTTACCAATGAAAAACCACATTACTTAATAATAACTAATTTTAAAAACTAAATTGTAAAATATATGTACTTATGTACAATGTACATACATTCAAGATAATAGAAGAAAAATGAAAGTAGATCAAAAATGTCCATCAACACGCTTAAACATTTCAATGCCAAAATCAGAACAATATTAAATATATTTATATTTTTTTTCTAGTGCGGAAGTTGCTCGATTCTTAGAAGAAGAAAGTTACGGATTGGTTTTTGGAATAAATACAATGGTTGCTCTTTTGTTGCAGTCTATTCTAACATTTGTCGTAGTATCGGAGACTGGTTTTGCACTAAGTGTAGTCGGTCAATATACTGTATACTCTTTTTATTTTATTATTATTGGCGTTGTATATTTGTTATCTGTTGTTATTGAATATTTTATAAGTCGGCCAAAACGTGTGTAGCACATAGAAAAACAAACGATTGAAATTTAGGTAGTTTTAATGAAATATGAAAGTATTAATAATATTTAAATCATACTTGCACAATTACTTAACTTAGTTCATAAAAAAAAACGAAATGTGTAGAGTAATTTTTTTTTGTAATAAATAAAACAATAATTGTAAAATTAATAAAAAATATTAAGTTAAATCTTTAATGGCTAAATTTGTTTAATAAAGAAATTTTAGCTAGAACTGAAGAAGTGTGGGTAAAACCCACTGAGGGTATTTTTTTCAGCAATTTTATTATTAAATTAATCTTCGTAAATTAATTTTTGATTTGTACTTGCGATATTTACATATGTAGAGAGTGTCCGCCGGGAAGGTATACTAATTTGTTTATTTATAATTTTTGATTAAATGAAAGAGAATGGATAAATGTTTTATTTAATGTCGGCAATTAGGTATGGAATACAATATCAGGTAAATGTCCGCCTCTGTTAGTCTCACAAATGCGAGCCCTTTTGAGCACATTTTTCATTATATTCTCACACACTTCACACGGTATTTCATTAATTTCATCACGAATACTTTGTTTGAGTTGCTCAAGCGATTCTGGTTTATTTGCATAAATCTTTTTTTTTCAGATGTCCCCACAAAAAGAAGTCTGGAGCAGTCAAATCAGCCGACCGTGGAGGCCAATATCACCACTTCTTGAAATAACTTGTTGAGGAAAGAGGTCTCGCAGTAATTCCATTGTAATCCTGGCTGTATGCGAAGTGGCACCGTCTTGTTGATACCACATGTTAATCAAGCCCAAAGCATGCAGTTGTGGCGTTAAAAAGTTTTCAATCATTTCGCTCCCCATTCACAGTTGCCATTACTACGCCGTTTTCAATTTCAAAGAAGTAAGGTCCAATGATTCCTCCTGACCAAATTGCACACCAGACTGTAACAAATGTGATTGATGAATAATTTGAGGATTTTCCATTGCCCAGAACCGACTATTCAGTTTATTCACATATCCATTCAAATGAAAATGTGCCTCGTCACTCATTATGATTTTTTCATAAAAATCGGGTTTGTCATGGGCTAGCTGTAATATCCTGTTGGCATTTGTACGGCGGCGTAAATGGTGTTGTAGAAGAAGCTCTTGTGTCAACTGAATCTTAAATGGAAACAAATCCAAATCATTATGCAAAATTGTAGCCAAAGTTGTTCTTTGAAGACCAAGCTCCTGAGCACATCGTCGAATTGAGGTTGATGTATTGTTTTGAACACTTCCTTGAGTAGCAGTAATGTTCACAGCCGATCTTGCAGTACGTTGTGGTTCATGCTTGTGCCTATCATCTACAGACCCTTTTTCTTCGAAATCATTCACTACACGATAAATAATGCGATTTGTTGGCACAATTTCACGTAAATGTTTCATCGTCACAGTAATCGATGATTGATATTGATAAAATGTTTTAACGATTAAAACACGTTGGTTTATCGAATATTTTTCCATAATAAATTTTCCACGTGTCCACTTCACGACTGGCAAATATGAACTGTCAAGACTAATGTTTACCAAAATGGCGGCAAAATAAAGGAGTATACCTTCCCGACGGACACCCTGTAGATACATATGTAGGTGGTATATAGCAAGTTTTGGATTGGTAAAAAAATACGAATTGGAGATTTTGATCAAACTTGTCATTACGATGATAGCGAAGACAAAAAGTGGGTTTTCTACTTTTGTCTTCTTTCCTAAACAGGCGGATAGATTTTCTTCGAACTTGCTATTGTAATACTGTTATTTTAAGACTAAAATTAACGGTACTTGCTATACAGTTTTTTTGTTTAGCCAAAAAGTTATATCAAATCCAACGGGGGGTGGCCGTGGCGCTATAGTTGTGTGTTCTCCTGTTAACCTCATGGTCACAGGTCTGATACCTGCCGTAGTCTATGTCCTCTTATTTTTCCATTAAAACCAATTCTAAAATAAATGTCATACAATAAGTTTCTGGTTTACTCATAACATGCTGTTTAGGCATAGCACTAACAACATATGATTGAGTAAAACTAGTATACCGATAAAAATGGCAACGAATAAAAACATAATGCAAATTATAAGGGACATAGGTAAATAAGACACTGAAATTTCTCCGCATTAGTTCAGCCGCCATCCCTGAAGATAAAATCTGAGACAACAACCACCTACAGTCTCCGAATATCGCGCCACACATCTTTCCTATCATTCTTTCTCTTCCTTAACCTAACGCCCGCGCTGTGTTGAAACATTTAAAGGGTATTCATAATCCCTTGAGCGCGGGTAGATTATAAAAAAAAAAAAAAACGGAGAAAGCCATAGAAAGAAAGAACAATATTTTGTGTTTTTTTTTATAGAGAGCGTGTCGTGTCGCTTCTGGTCGTATGTCGGTCGGTTTGACAGCCCTCAGAGCACTTAATATTAATTAAGTACTATCCATAGTTTTTTTTTGGAAACAATCGATACTATCGAAACAGCGGACTTACGATTTGACTGATTCTGAATTGTATGTATCACTGCATTTGTGAAAATTAAATTAAAAAATATATCACATTGGCCAAAAAGAATTTCCAACGCGCTTAATTTCGGTTTAGATACACATTTATTTTTATCAATAATAATTAACTCCCTTCAAGCAATCGACTCCGTCTTGGATCCGATACGACTTCATTAACGAACCCAAGAACGAATCAGAAACGACTCCAAATCGGATCAAATTAATATGGAAATTAGAATCACCACGGAGGCATTATGTGAATGGATTGTGAGAGAGAATTTTCTATTTCCCAATACTCAGCGAAAGCGGAACTTAATGGAATCTAAACGGATCCAAAAAAAAATTAACTAATCTAATAAGAAATATTCTCTTTTATACACATTAAACACTTCTTTATTTAATTTATAATTATCCCGGTTTTCCATTTTAAAATATTATTTTATAAATTATTTACGTTTGTTTTAAGGGTATTCATGCAACGGCGGAAAACCCATATAAACCTCAGAAACCAGATAATTTGTTTGAAATTATCTGGTTCCTGAGGTTTATACGGGTTTTCCGCCGTTTCATGAATACCGTTATTATGTATTTTTATTTTCCTTGAAGATAAAAGATTCCTTGTTGCTTGTTTACTCTGCAAAATTGAAAAAAAAAGATAACTGTTTCTCTCCATTTGTCTTCATTTCTAGTCCATAAAAAATACTCCACACTCGAATATCGACTACTCTCTCTATTTCCCGGTCCATACAAAAATAAGTTGGGGAATTCCCCTTACCTATTGCCCTTCTCGCCAACAAAACACCCAGTTGCCGGCAACTCAGTTTTCTTGTGTGAAAGCAGTCTTATTCAGCTGAAGTTTTTCAAGTCTAATTGAATATTTGAATCAGGTTAAAATGTATTTCTTTTTTTTCTTGATATATATTTGAGATTGTTTTAAAAAAGCCTTTTTTTAAGTTTTTAATATTGATTTTCTTCTGCCTTTTAAAGATAAATTTATTATAACGGGTCGAATGTCGAAACTTTCAGTCCCAGCGACATATATAGGTTTATTTTTGACAAAAGTGCCGCTATGTGGGTCCAGATATGTTTTTAAGTGAAATATTTTAAAGTGTGCCGATAGAACTTATCAGTTTCCAGTAATTGAGTAGCTTATTTTGTTTTGTATTCATGCTTTTTAATGTTATGAAGAATTACTACTTTTTTTTTCTCTAAAAATTCTTCTTACTTTTCATTTAGATGGTTTTCAAGGTACTGATGTTGTGTTTGTCTTTTTTTGCTTAGGTGCCCAATTCCGCAAGCGTAAATGATTTTTAGTAAAAAATCTAATCACCCTCAAAGTAATCGTGAATAAATTTGACAATCTACCAGTTTTTTTTTGTTTTTTTTACTGGTTTTGGTTTATGCACTCGTGTAACCAAACAAATTTTGCGTTCTTTGCCAAGATAAATCAGCAATGCCGGATCAAAATCAAAATTAGCAAATAGCATGACATGCAACCCTTTTTACACTAATTTAAATTTGACATTTTGGACGGAAGAAATCAAATCAAAAAGACGACGTGCCAATACTATATTTTCTCTATTTCAACAAAACAAACAGTACACTTGGCTTAATGTAAAGTTTACAGCACTCAAAATTTCTTGATACATATTTTATTAATCTAGAAACAAACAATTTACATAACCATCTTTAAAACAATTATAACTGCCTGCGTTCACCTACCACTAAACCGAGATTAAAGTAGGTTTAGCCTAATACTATGTTCCCATCCCTCCGAAGCGAAATCTCGGATTTCGTAGATTTCAGTCCAAATGTTCGGATTTCACCCTATTGTTTTGGGATTTCGAAATCCAAGACTTCGTTGAAATCACAACGAAATCCCAGTACCGATGCGGACCATTGATAGTGAGCGAGTACATTTTAAACTTCACCATACTTAGGTGAAAATGTTTCTTATGTTCAAGTTACGATCTTTCACTCTAATGATAAAGAGATAAAAAGAGAGAGTATTAATTTTTATTTGACAGCGTGGCTTGGATTGATGAATTAGAGAAGCAAAAAATGGTCGTTGTTTGTGCTTCTGAGAGACGAAATTGTGGATTTTTGCGGTGTGAACACCAATTTGAAAGCTGGAAATCTTCGTCCTGAAATCCCAGATTTCGCTTTGGAGGGAAAATAGTATAATCTCCTATAAGTCTTTAAGACTAACCATACAAACAAATTAAAAAAAGGTCACACCATTTGCATTTTATTTATATACTGCTCTCAAAATTAATCTACTCTTGGACCGGTGAAAACACTATATTAAATTAAGTACAAAAAAAAATAGATTAATGTTCGCTGAAAACGTAGTATAATATAGGTTTGTTTGGTATTCGTATGAATTTGTACAGATTTTTATATTTTGCTATTAAATCCCATATGAAATAAAACCCAAGTTTGAGAAACTTGGTGGAAGTTTCTAATTACCAAACAGGCATAATAAAACTAATTGCGGGCGTTCACTCACTTATTAGATATGTTATCACGGATACCAAGCTATCGGACTATATCTGTGGACCACTGGGGCCCAATCCCGCAAGCGTGAGTTTTCTATGTGTACACAGAAAGTTGTGTACACATACATTATTCCGATTCCGCAAGGGTGCGATCCATTTTTATTTGACAGATAACGTGTACACAGATAGGCAAATTTATTCACGCATATTTTGAGGGTGAATAATTGTTTTGCTCGGAAAAACATTCACGCTTGCGGAATTGGGCCCCTGATCTCTATATTATGTATTAAGATCAGTGCTGTGGACGAATCAGATAGGTTAGCTGAAAGCTGTCAAAAAATTAGAACAAAACGCATTCCAAATGAATTTTGCAGTCAGCTGTTCTATATGAGTGTGTTTCTTTATTCATTCTGGTATGTCCAGAATATTCGGAATACCAGTTTTGCGTTTCTTTATTCCATGGAATATTCCGGATAAACTATTTTGTTGTTTCTTTATTCATTCCGGAACTTTTGGAATGCATTCTTTTTATTCCATGCTAAACACGGAATGAAAAGAATTTTCTCGGAATAACCCTTTCATATGAAAACAAAACAAATGACAGCAGCCAAAGACGAAAACCAAGTAAGTAAAGAAAATGGATGACCAAACATTGTTTATATTTTTATTATTGAAATAAAAATATATAAATAACAATTAAATGTGACTTCATGAATTAATAAATTAATAATAATTTATTTGTACTATTTACCATAGAGATATCTGTTTTCTTGTCATCATCACAACACTTTAAAAGAGCTGATTGATGTAATTTTTTTTCTTTTCTATTCCGGAGAGAATTTTTGTTTCTTTATTCATTCCATTTTGGATATTCTAGATAAACATTTAGTCTTTTCCATCCATTCTATTTCTTATCCGGAATAAATAAAGAAACACACTCTATATTTGTTCTCGGATAGCTAGTTATTCCAAATTTTGTAGGATAACTCAAGATAGCTTTCATGAGAACAGCTGTTTTTTTCATCAGATGTGCTTTTGCAAGCATTAAAACAGCCGGAAGTTATTTTAGATTGTTGAAAATAACTGAGTGAACGTCCCCATTGTGAAAAGAAAACGGATCCTCTAGTGCTTCTTCTAAGCTGGTTTCATTTGTTTCCCACTTAAGAAAACAGAACTCTTCTTGGAACGCGCCTCATGTGTTTCATTTATGACAGCTCACACACACTATTATAAAAAGTGCTACACTTTCGATGAGTTTTCCTTTTCATTTATGCTCATTTTGTTTTCCTATGATCTATGAAACTTCTCTTTCGCTATCTATATTTACTCTTCTAAACTTTTTTGTCATCATTATTCATCTTCATTCCTCAAATTTGCAAATTTAAAGAACAAATCATAAACTAAAACAAAAAGCGGTAATGCTATCTGTTGTTGTCAACAATGTTATTCTAAAATTATATTAAAATATGAGGAGTTAAATCTCTGTTAAAAGAGAATACAAATTTATTTGTAAAAATATCTGTGCTTATTGCCGAACTTTACAGTAGATTGTATTGTTGTTAACGCAAAAAGTAAGTATGTTATAAATTATTATACTGACAAAGTTCTGCTAAAAATTGACCAAAAAAATATAGAAAATGTTATAGAATTCGCTTCCAAATACTGTGTAAGATTATTTTATTTACCCTTGTAGAAAAAAAATGGGTGTTTACATACAAAAGTTGATTCAATATCTATTTATACAACCTTTACTTTTTTAATGTACATATGTGAATACGGATATTATTTGTTATAAATCGATAACATCCAATATAAACTGGGAACTTGTTAATCAAACTCATTTAGTTTTAACTATTAAAGTACCTATGGTATATTTATTTGTGTAATTTATTTAATACAACAAATTGGTTAAAAGCATCATAAGTACCTACATTGTATCAAATGTTACTAAAGACTAACCGACTGAATGCGAGCGAAGCGGGAAGTCAAGATAACGTCGATGTATTAACGGTGCAAAACAAATGCAATCAGTCAAAAAGTCCCACTGAATATATTTTCTTCAGATTTTGTACTTAGCGTTTTAGGTGATTGGCTCGATTATTTATATAAATCTTTTTTAGCCGACAAAATAACGGTACATGCCTGTCATACAAACCACAAAAAATCATAAATCTTAGGTATGTCCTTTTCGATTGGTAATCCGAAAGAATTCTCCGATCCGGGATTTCAATTGTACAAGTTAACGATTGATTCTGAATTTTAATGTGAACCTCGAAAACGGTTCTTATGCCGGATTTACACGAATGGCCAGAATTTATGCCAAAATAATGGAAGAAATAATTCTTTAATGACATTCATTTACACGAGTTCAATAAATGGTAGATTTCAATGTTGGCATTATTTTGCTATCATTTATTTGGCGTTTTTCTTTTTTAGCTCCGAGTAAAGAACTTAGCTGTCAAGATAAGATCTGTGTTTCTTTTTTAGCTCAGACACATTTAATCTCTCAACTCGTGTTTCTTTTTTAAATCAGAGCTAAATCGGGGTATGAACCATTAGCTCAGAATAAAATGACCGATCAAAAGGAGCAAAGTGCTGGGTGCGGCTAACTTTACTCATAATTTTAACAATAATCACTAAAGTAAAACCAATTAAAAACAAAAATGAATTCGGAAAACGATTGGATTTACTGGTAAATAAGTTTTAATAAAAACAATTATAATAATATATGACAGTTCTGCGCTTAAGTTTATTTCAAATTAAATCTGAGATATCTGACCATGCTATACTCAGATCTAAATCGGTTTAATCAGTCTCTGGTCAGAGATCTGCTCGGAGATAAAAAAGAAAAACGCCAATTGGCAAGGATATAATTTTTGTATTTACACTACTGCCATAAACGAACCAAAAAAACGAGATTTTTTGAAATTATAAAGAAAAAAAAACACTAAAACTTAACGCACAACTAATGTCGATTTCGTTTCAATAACAACATCGATCTGCCGTCGACCGCCGTCTATTTTTTTTCTGAAAATCAGATTCGTTTTTCTGGAAAAACAGATCCGTATTGAATCTCTTTTTCGAGACGGATTCAAAAAGGATTTGTACACAGATTCCTACATACACTACAATATTTGTTTTGAAGTTCCTCAATTGTTGTGTTGTCAATTAATTTTTATTTTGTGGCAGTGTACAGAAAAAATAAATTAATAGGCCTGATCCAGACTTTTTTTGGGCAGAAATTGATAGATTGTCAAAACTTGAAGAGTGGGGATAAAATTCTCTCATTGGGGACGTTCACTCAATTATTCTCAGCAATCTGGAATAACTTTCTGTTGTTGTAATGCGTGCAAAACCACATCTGATGAAAACACAGCTGTTCTCATGACAGCTATCTTGAGTTATCCCAAAAAAATTGGAATAACTAGCTATCCGAGACCAAATGTATAGAACCAGCTGACTGCAAAATTCGTTGGTATGCGTTTTGCTTTGATTTTTTGACAGCTTTCAGCTAACCTATCTGATTCGTCCACAGATATACCCCGATAGCTTGGTATCCAATATAACATATCTAATAAGTGAGTGATCGCCCCCATTGAGAAACAAAGTCCGAAAAAGTCTAGAACAGCTTGAGCACAATTTTCTGCCAATTTTTAAACGTCAACACATTTTTGTTTTTATTTCTTTATTTTCTGTAAATTCACATTTTTTCTCTTCAAACTAATTATGATGTGTTTTAGTGTTTCTAAATTAATTTATTTGTTCAACAAATATTTTTCCACACCAACTACGAACCGTTTTTTTTTGTTTATGACAAACGTCAGTCTGACAATTGTAAATTTTCTGTCCACAAATTGCTGCCTACAAAAATTTATTGGGCAGGAATTGGCAAGAAATTGTCAGGGAGGGGAAATATTTTACTCTCTCAAGAGCTCTCTTTTCTGCCAAAAACTACCAAATTTGTAAGTCTGGAACAGGTTTTGGCAGAAATTGGTTCCAATTTGTGCCAATTGGCAGAGTGTGGATCAGACCTAATATTACAGTCTTTTCAAATCAAATTAAACATTTTGCAAATCAAATTCACGTTTTTGGAAATCAGATATTTAGTTTTAAGAAAAAAACATCAAACGATGTGAATATTTAACATTTTATTTCATGCAATTTAAATAATTGCATAATAACATATGTTATGTGCATATAAATTCAAATTTATTTAAAACTATCTATGTATATGATTTTCAAAGACTTGAATTTGATTTGCAAAAAGTTTAATTTGATTGCAAAAAGTTTAATTTGATTTGCAAAAAGTTGAATTTGATTGGTAAAAAATTTTATTTGACTTGAAAAAAATATATTAAAAAATAAAAATATTGTTAAAACTAACAAATATTAAAAAAATGCAATTGGATTTAGTAATTTTTACGCAGCGGAATCAGAAAATAAAAACGAAATAATGATGTATTAACGAATTGAAGATTTGTTTTTGTTTTCAGAGCTGCCAAGCAACACACAGGCACAACAGACATTAGATCCGTCGTTCGTTTCAAAGCAAAAAAGCATTGGGTTTAGTCATAGAGAAAGTATACTATAAGAGAAGGTATACTATAACTACTATTTTCTCTATGGTTTTAGTAGCGAAATTGAAACAAAATCGCTATTAGGGGCATTCTTGACTTTTGAAGATCAACAACACTTTTGTACGAAAGGAAAAAATGTTTTATCTTTTTCCAACATACTGCACAAAAGTAAAAGTTAAAAGCGGTCTAACTTTTACTTCTGTAAAATTTGAAATATGAGTTAGGATCGAGCAGTATGTTGGAAAAAAACCAACATTTTTTTACTTTAGTGTTGAACGTAATGTTAAGTTAGTTAAATTATTAGTCTTAACAAAAGAAAAATTAACATCAATTGAAATACATCGTATTTTTGTTTAAGTTACATCATTGAATATAAATATTAATATTACAGGAGGCTATAATGTATGGCTCTCACTTTTGATTTTAAATGTCTTTGGCAACATGGCTACAGTCACTGAATTTTTGTCATTAAAGCTCTTGCTCGTGGAGCTGTTTTCCAATTTCTTTCGACGCGCATAGTCATTAATACTAAAATACCTAAAATAGACATAAATATTTACAAATATACAAGACTTACTATATTTGAATTAATTATTTCCTCACACCAACTTTACGTTCAATATAGAATTAATTTTCTTTTATTTTTCTTTGTAATGATTGAGCGAGAGCTCTGTACAGTTAGAACAACACTGGTATAGAGCATACTTTTAGCTATGTATGTACATGAATTATTATTTTTTTTCTTTTACTGTTTGAAATTCTGATAGAGAATATTATACATTTACAATATTTCATTATTGAAATGAAAATTAAAAGATCGCATTTAATGTTAGGTAGGTTGAATGTTAAAAGATAATGGTAATCCAAATAGCTTGTTGTAGGTATGGTGTGTGGTCCATTTTTGTATCCGGAGCTATCCGTTTTTGTGTTCGGAACTGTATGTTACTGTCCGTTAAGTTCCGTATCAGTAGCTGGAACTGTAAGTTTACGGACCGTTGACTGTCGCAAGAATTTATCGTTTGATAAATCGGTTTCGGTTCCGTTTTTGTATCCGGAACTGTATGTTACGGTCCGTTAATTAAATTAAGTTCCGTATCAGTAGCTAGTAGACCGTTGAATGTTGCGGGATTCTTCGGTCATCTCGTCTCCGAAAGCCATTGTCAAAATTGGTAATTTTAAGCGCGAGACCAAACCTCGAATCGCTAGTGTTCAACGTGCCTTAATAAGATTTGACATTTAAAATGGCAAATTGCCAATAATGAGTAAGTTCATTTTTTTTTATAGAATGGCATAATTTGGAAAATGGCGTCAAAACAGTGTTTATAACGGGTGATTTTTTTGCTACTTGGTTTTTGACGTTTATATTTTTGACAGATCACACATGACAAATTCCACGAACATTTGACATTTCGATTCAGTATTGTTTGCCATTTCATCATGAATAGACTTACGCCTGAACAACGTTTGCAAATTATTGAAATTTATTATCAAAATTCGTGCTCTGTGAAAAATGTGTTTCGCAAGCTACGTCCGGCAAAATTGTCTTCAGCGACGAGGCTCATTTTTGGCTAAATGGATACGTGAATAAGCAGAATTGCCGTATTTGGAGTGAAGAGCAGCCAGAGGCAATTCAGCAGCTCCCAATGCATCCCGAAAATTGCACTGTTTGGTGCGGTTTATGGGCAGGCGGCATCATTGGGCCGTACTTCTTCAAGGACGATGAAGGCCGCAGGGTTACGGTCAATGGAGAAAGGTACCGTTCGATGATAACAGATTTTTTTTTGCCGAAAATGCAAGAATTGAAGTCGGTCGACATGTGGTTCCAACAGGACGGTGCCACATGCCACACTGCACGCGAAACCATGCATCAATTGAGAGGCGAATTTGGTGAGTAGTTGATCTCACGTTTTGGCGCAGTCAATTGGCCACCAAGATCATGTGATTTGACCCCGTTAGACTATTTTTTGTGGGGCTATGTTAAGTCTATTGTCTATGGGGACAAGCCAAACACGATTGCTGCCTTGGAAGCCAACATTGAACGCGTCATTGGTGAGATTCCGGCCGAAATGTGTGAAAAAGTTTGCCAAAATTGGACCTTCAGAATGGACCACCTGAAGCGTAGCCGCGGGCAACATTTAAGTGAAATTATTTTTAAAAAGTAAATGGCAGAAATTGATTTATCGATCCAAATAAAAATTTCATTCACTTTTTACAAGTTTCTGTGTTTTTTTGAATTTTCGAAAACCAAGCTCTTAAAAAATCACCGTTTACATAGCCATATTAATGGAAGCATTTTATGCCAAATTCCCTGTTCCATTTTTTTTTTGGCAAAAATATTGTCACAAATGTATCTAAAATGTTATTAACTGCACTGTCATAGAGCTTTTTTTTTATTTTCGACTTTCTCATTAACCGGTCAAAAGACTTCTATTAACATTTTTGTACAGGAGGTTTTTCGAATTCTAAATAATAATGCATACAAACATATTAAATTAATAATTTTTTGGTCAAAGATTATTGTTTTTTTTTTTTTTTTTGAAAATTCAATATCTCAAAAACGGATGGACGATTTTTTTTATAATGTTAAAAAAATCGTACTAAGATTTGATGCGGGTTATCGTAAATAAAAAATGATGCTCAAAGAATTCCCTCGGAATTTATTGGTATCGAGAATAAGTTTTCCCAAGGGAATTTTACTGTCATTTCATTCGTGGGAGATTCACAATCGCAGAAAAAATCTCCGAGGAATTAAATATTCCGTGGGAAACGAAATTCCAATTCTTTTACCACACTATGTGGTTTTATGATCTTGTGATTTAAAAAAAGAAGTAAAAAATGGGTTCTAATGTTTAGGAAACTTCTCATTGATATTTTTTGGTTGATACAAAAAAAGCTAAAATTACTTGCTAAACGCGATGGCTCTGACGTCAATATCAAATCTAATAGTGCCATTTCGTGTTATTTAGAACAAAATATGTTATCGGTGTGGTGACAAAATGAAAAATAAATTGTATGGTGACGTCAGAGTCAATTTGATGACCGATCTACATAGCTTAACACTTGAATGATAATTGTAAAACGGTTTCACCACTTGTTTTCTTCTTTTTTGTTCAGTATCAAAATATATGCAAGAGTAGAGTTATTCCAGACCATAATGTTCACAAAATTGGCGCCATATATAAAATAAGCGTTAAATATTTTGTGATACAATATGTATATGTATAGTTTGTATTTTTAGTCGAAACATGTACTTGAATCACCACGTGCGTCGAAGCCAATCAGTACTGGCGTTGTCAAACTACCAAATGCCACAAATCCCATTGAAAATCATCATTTTTTTTAAATCTAAGGCCAAATTCCTTTGCAAAGCAAGTCTCACGCTATGCAAATGCACGAACCCGATAAAAATTAAAAAGCAAGTGAAGTGCGCAACACAAGTTTAAGACTTGCACAATTGCAATGAAGTTTGCGCAAGAAAAAAGAATGAACTGCGTTTTGGGGCAGTGTGCTTAGCAGAGATTTTTCTGTTTGCGTTTAGGGACAGTTTGCTTAGTTTAGGAATTTGCCCTAATAAACCAACTCAACTGGCATCCATTTAAAATTTCTCTCCATTCGACCACTGTGGTCAATTTGTACAAGCTTTTTACCTTCATTAGTATTAAGGTTTTTCTTTGGTCCTGTAAAATTAAACTGCTTTAAATTTAATCATGCCGAAAGCCCCGAACTAGTGTTAGTTGATCTTTGTTTCCTTTTTTTGACTTTTTTTTTTATTTAATAGATGTAAATCTTAAATAAATGTTATTTACAATTATTTACATATTTTTTTATTTAATAGAGTATAAGGCCAGGCGCGCACATGCAATTTTTCCGAAACGAAATAGTTTAATCACTAGTTGAACGATGATCGCGCACAAAATCAAATTAAAAATCAATCAATGAGATAAACAAACACAGAGACAATATTTTGATTTAATGTGCGCTCAGTTACATATAGTCCGGTGTGATACAAACTGAAGAACTTATTGGGAGCGATCGTTCGATTTGTGCCAAACCACAAACTTTTAAGTTACTCGAATCGCGGACTGAATAGTTTTTGCATATACGCGCACCCTCATGGTATTCACTTTAGCAACCAAACTGTTACAAAACTGAAAGTTGCATGTGAGCTCCTAGCCTAAAGCTACTTTAAAAAACTCGTAAATAATACGTTGAGTAACGACCTATTAAAAAATAGCGCAAAAACTTGCTTTTTGCTTATGGTTAGAAACCAAAAAAAACTTTGTTTATAGAACTATTCTGTAGTCGTATTCGGAAAAAGATACAAAAACAAAAATTGAATTGATCAGTTATTATACCGAACCGATTAAAAATTTTCTGATTTATTTAATTTTTAGCTCGAAACTGCCCTTCAAGTAGAATAAATGTATATAGACGTTTTCGGAAAGTTTTAACTCGGACGTCATCAATATGCGCAATGCACGAAAATTTTTCCGCAAATTAATCTGGGCAACGTTGTTACTCTTTTTCGCCGTATCTGCTTTAGGATTTTTTCTTAACGGACCCAGAGAATATGGAGATAACAAATTTAAACTGTAAGTAATTGTGATTGTTTAATAAATATGTAATAAAATTACATATCCCCCTAAGTGGGGATATACTTTCCCATACTAAAGTCTATGTTATTTAAATACAAGATTTTTTTTTGCAGTCAAAAAATGGAGGAGTCAATTAAATCGCCAATGAATCGAGGCGAATGCAAGATTCCCCACCTTCCAATAGATAATCCAGAGATTATGTCATTCTATAAGGAAACCAAAAAGATCGATTGTGGAAATGCGCTAGATGATTGGGTAACATGTGAGGTATAAAATTGATTAAAAAGTACCTTATATCCTTTCATATGAATCTGATTACATATGTATTTCTTTTTAGAAATCTATTTGTTTTGTCAAACCTGAGATATCAGCGACCAAGGGTGAAGTGATTTGTTCCTTCACAGATATTATACGAAAGACTGATTACAAAGCCAAATATGGCAAAATAACAAAAACTAAAGAGCCTTATGTTCTGCAGCAATCTGATTTTGCAAAAGTTGCTTGTACTGCTCAAAACGGCGATAGGTAAGTAAAAACAGGAAAAGTGCATTGAACTTTGGAGTTTTACTAATTTTAGTATTTAGTTATGCTAGAGAGCTAATATAACTTTCATTTTTGAAGCATACAATTTTCATTTTTGGATATAGTAATGTATGTTTTCTACTGTTTTGAAAATCATATCACACATTTTTCAAACTCGAAATACCTCGAGTTATTGTGCGAACAAATGGCGATTGTTCAAAAAAGGAAGTTATTTTGCTGCGTTGTTAGCTTATTACCAGTGAATAATATTTTTAACATTTTTTTTTTAACTTTTATTTTCCCAGATGGTACGGTATGGTTTCTGGCATTCGGGACACTGTTAACAGATTAGTTGAACAAACAGAATTCCCACTGTACAATGTACTCATGCTTGGATTCGATTCGTTAAGTCGAAATGCATTTATGCGAAAACTACCAAAAACCTACGAATTTCTGGTCAAAGAACTTCAAGCAATGGTACTGCAGGGGTATAACATCGTTGGTGATGGAACACCACAAGCTTTAATTCCAATTCTAACAGGTCGAATGGAATTAGAATTACCAGAGACTAGAAAACGCAAACGAAATTCATTGCCAGTAAATACATATCCAATGGTATGGAAGGAATTTGAACGAAATGGTTATATTACCTCCTTTAATGAAGATCTTCCAAAATACGGTACATTTACATATCGTATGAATGGTTTTGACGAACAACCGACCGATCATTACTTAAGGACATTTTATCTTGAATTGGAGAATATTATGCCTTCAAATAAGAAATTTTGCATTGGATATCAACCAGGGCATCTTGTGATGCTGGATTATACGAGAAATGTAAGCTAATATCTACTTTAAAAATGTAATATATTTGTTGTTACTTCTTACTTACTTAAGGTGGCGCTACTATCCGGAGTAGACCAGGGCCTCAACCAACAAGCTTCTTCCAGTCGGCTCGGTTTCTAGCTAGCTGTGTCCAGTTTCACACGCCAAGTTAGTTGAGGTCCTCTTCCACTTGCTTGCGCGAACTTTTACGCTGTCCAGCTATACTACGCTATCCCACAGGGTTGGATTCAAAAACTTTTCGGGCCGGAGCAATGATGTATATTCGTTCTATGTGACGCAGCCATCTCAGTCGAAAACTTTTCACTTTTCTGGCTAGGTCGGTGTGGCTGTACAGTCAGTACAGGTCGTTGTTATATATTCTTCTCCATTCCCCATCTATTCAGGCGAGACCGACCAAAAATCACACGGGGAATTTCCTCAAAACAGCCTAACGCGTTCCCTTCCACCGTTAACCTTTTTGCTGAGATCTTTGTAATCCTGCAAAAACAGACGAGTTTGAGAGGATGCCAAAACTAGACATTGCTCTATATAGTTCATCTCTACAGATTCTGTCATACGCGGTCTTGAAATCGATGAAAAGACGGTGGATATCGATTTGAAATTCGTGTTTATTCCAAGATCTGTCTTAGTGCGACTATGTGACACTGATATTGACCTATTATAGTACATATTCGTTGTTAACGAATGTCTTCAGGCGTTCACAAAGTACGGCAGAGATCTAGTAGACGATATTAAGATGACTAATGCCTCTGTAGTTAGTGCAGTTCAGAGGATCGCATTGCTTGAAGATTGGACAATGCTGAGGTTCCATTTATCGGGCAAGCTTTCAGATGACCTGTTGCATATTCCTAACCAATTCATCGCCTACCGCCTTGAATAGCTCTGCGGCAAAACCATCAGCTCCAGCAGATTTATTGGACTAAAGTTTAGATATGGCTATCTTTACTTCGTCGAGATTGGGTGGACGGAATTGTTGGCCTAGGTGTCGTCCAGTTTGAATGGTGCAATACAATTTACAGAAATAAATGTTCCATATCCTTAGCACCCACTGTGATTTTACCACAATGTTCCCCTGATCATCCTTGCAGGCTTCGGGCCTTGTAATCCTAGGAGGTTTGTTTTTCCTTTTTTCGTAAAACGGTTTTCATTCTCTTTTTTTCCTCCTTAGAAGCTTGTGTGCCTCTCTCCTCTTCTGATCGTTTCATTTTCAAATTTAACAAATTGTGTTTTGTTTAGTTTATTTCCCAATTTGTAAAGGGTTATCCATTTTGCGGTTTCAAAAGTAAACGTAAATAAACCACATATAAAATATTTTTCTGCATGATATTTCTTTTTTATTATAAAGTTTGAACGTTGACATTATGTGTGAAACACTGCATCATTTAAATTACCACCACGCGAATTGTTGCAAGCATCGATTCTTTTGAGGTAACCACTTTTTGACACATATTGGGCGGTATCTCAGCCATAAATTGACGAATGGTGGTGTTAAAGTGCTCAAGAGTTAAAGGATTATCTGCATAAACACGATCTTTCGCGTAGCCCCACAAAAAAAGTGCAGCGGTGTCAAATCGTATGAACTTGGTGGCCAGTTGATATCGCGACGACGAGAAATTACGCGGCCTGGAAATGTCTCTTGCAATAAAGCCATATTCGCTCGAGTTGTGTGGCATGTGGTACCTTCTAGTTGAAACCACAAATTCTCAAAGTCGTATTCTTCAATAGCAGGCAAAAAAAGTCGGATATCATATGACCATAACGCTCCGAATGGACGGTGACAGTTGTTCCATCGTCGTTTTCGAAGAAGTAAGGTCCAATCACACCTCCGGGCCAAAGAGCGACAATTTTTTTTATTAACACACCCACCGATTGAGAAATGTGCTTCACCGCTGAAGAAAATTTTGTTCGAAAAATCGCCGTCCACCGCCCGTTGTTCAAGACCTTATTCGACGTATCTACGACGTTGTGAATGGTCAGCTGGCTTCAGTTGTTGTGTGAGTTGGACTTTATATGGATGTAGGTGTAGATCCAAATGCAAAATACGCCATAATGTGCCGTAAGACAGTCCTAATTCCGATGAATTGACACATTCGGGTCTTTGGCAACACTTTCACTTACAGCAGCGATATTTTCACTGGTACGAGCGAAACGATGATGCACAGGCCTTACAATATCTGTAACCAATCCAGTCTCTTCAAATTTCTTCACAATTTTGCCAATTGCTTGCGTAGTTGGACGATTATGTAAACCATAATCTCCTCTTAAAGCACGATATGTGGCTGTGGCATAATCACCATTTTTGTAGTAGATTTTAACAATTTGTAGGCGTTGTACGATAGTTAAGTGATCCATTTTCGTAAATGTCAGACTTTCAACTGAAAAAAAAAATTGGTTTAACAACTTAGTTTGACAGATGTCGAATTCCAGCCCTATACTTTTGAAACCGCAAAATGGATAACCGTTTATAATTATGTAATTTTGTTTATTATTGTCTAAATCAAGGGGTCAACAAAATGCAGTTTTTATTAAGTTCATAAAAAAAAAACAAAAATTAATGAAAATATTCCAATTGTTAGTTGTAAAATTGTTAATACTTTGTTTATATCCTTCTTTTATGACGACTGCATTGCAGCTTTGCACTAAATCGACAAGAATTGTAAACTATACTCACCCGAACCATTTTTCTCGGATATTAAACTGGGGCCCAGTACGTAACTTGATACAATCGAGTTTTGTCGATACAATCAAGAATTTTAAGTATCTATTTTGGTTCAATCGAGTTTTTCTCTAACGATACAATCGAGGACACTCGATTGAATCAAAACAATTCTCGATGAGAAATGCCCTTGGCTTACTGCAGAAGTCATTAGTGCAATTAAATCTTGATAGAAAAAACTTTTGATATGAAAACGATTTCGTAGTAACAGAAATTGGGAAATATACTGTCAAAGCTAATTTCGAGACATGGCTCCAAGCGCTTGTGGAATAATTTAAGAAACATTGGAATTGGCAAATCAGGTGATTTTAATTGTTCCGTAGATACTAATGTGCTGAACGACTTTTTCATCACGAAAGTGAAACTAGATCTAATTTTGTTCCTAGCCAAGCACTTTGAATTTGATTTTGAAACTTTAAATGAAAGTGATCTTGTTAAAATGTTCTATACATTAAAGTTAAATGCTGCTGGTGAGATTGGTTTGCCAGTTCGTTTTTTTTAAAACTAATAATACCATATTGTCTAAGCTCTTTGACATAATATGTTATTAATTTTTGTATAACTTCTTTATCTTTCCCAAATAACTGGAAAGTGGGAAGAGTCGCACATGTAGCTAAAAATCCACGAGCCTGCATACCTTATGAATGTGTCCAATTAGTATTTTAGCGTGCTTATCTAAAGTCTTTGAGAAAATCATGGTAGAACAGCTCGTTGGCCATCTTGATCGGCACGGCTTACTTTATCCTTATCAATCCAGTTCTAGAGACAACTATAGCTACTCCACTGCTATAATACAAATTTTGGATGATATAAGGCTCAATTTTTATCAAGGTGTATTAACCATACTTTGTTTGCTAGACTTCTCAAAGGCCTTTGATAAAGTTGGCCATTATATACATATATTACGCTGCAAGTTGCGAAATTATTTTGGGCTCACACATAGAGCTGCTAATCTTATTGAAGGTTAACTGAATAATAGATGTGCAGAGAATGGTAAAAGAAATAATCTGTTCTTAAACAAAATTTATTCAGGCGTACCACAGGGATCTATATTAGGTCACATTATTTTAATATATTGCGTCTTAGGAAGGTACTACAGCATCTAACTGATAAGTCCATCTGTAGTACCTGGGCGAAACGCATATTAATTTGGACTCAAGGTCGCAAAAAAAAACTCAATTAAAATCACATTATTTTCTGCATGTACATTAATGATTTGCCAAGAGTATGTAAGAATATTTCTATTATCTCTATGCATATGTCGGTCAGTTTAATTTTCGGAGACCACCTGATCTTATTGAGGATTTAGTCTGTAGGTTTAATGAGGATCTTGATGATGAGTCCTAAGAAAACAGACTTATATTGAATGCGGCTAAAACCAATCTATGACAGTTCCGTGGATATTGAAATGACCCCAACAATCAGCCATTTGTACAAACTGTTACTTCTCCCGGGTTTAAATTGAAAAGTAATTTATCCTGCAGTGGTCATGTTAACTATGTTATTTCCCGAATTTATAGTGGACTTTGCAAACTATGACTCTCAGGAATATTCATCCACTGAAAACAAGATTGACACTGAAGCAAACTAATTTTCCTACATAAAATAATTAATACAAAAGAACCTACTTATTTATTTGAAAAATTATGATGTGTGCACAATCCCTCAGAACTTTTAATCATATCGTCGCTACTATAACTATATATCAAATCAGCTCGATTGTTTTTTGACTGCACAATTAGAGTTTGGAATGCTTTGCCAATTTATATCAAACGAACTTATGGGTTCAAAGAGTTTAAATTTAAAATATTTCAACACGCATTGGAACAGCGTTAATTGGTTAATTAATTTATTATTGTATTTTTCATGATTTTTTCTATTCCAAACTCCTTCTTCTAATTGTTTTTATTTTTCTCTTTTTACATTCTTATTTCACTTTTGAGCTTAATTAAGTATTCATTAATTGTTAGTACTTAAAAAGAGTAGGTCTTAAATAAATTGAATTGAACTGACTGCTAACCAAGCCATGCTTTGTAAATCTTTAAATACAAAATATTGAGATGTATTCTATTATACAAGAATCGATAGTTGTCGGCTTTGCTCTATACACAATTCTTTTAATTATTTTTCATCCAGGGCCCAAAGATCATTATTATATTCTTCAATTTAGAGTGATGATGAACATTTGCAAAATCTTCGAAATGAAAAATTCTGAAATTTCTAATACCTGTATTTAATAATAATTTTATTTGTATTATAGTTCATGGCCAAATATTCTGATAATCCGCGATTTGTCTTCAGTTTTCATGGAGAACTCTCTCATGATTCTATTAATATAATTGGCAGTGCAGATGATGATCTCTTTGAATGGTTAACCAACATGAGGGCTAAAAGGCTATTAGATGATACAATTCTGATTGTAATGTCCGATCATGGCAACAGGTTATATAGTATTTTATACTGAAAGCAATTTCTTATTATCCAAATCCTTATAGATTTTCTGATGTACGTAATACACTGCAAGGCAAACAGGAAGAGCGGCTGCCGTTTTTCAGTTTTGCATTTCCAGAATCATTTAAAAATCGGCACCCGCAGGAATACCGTATTTTTGAAGAGAATGTCGATCGCCTGACGACACCTTTCGACATTCACGAAACACTTCTTGATATTTTGAGTAAGGCCACATATATTAAAAAGAAAAAAGATATATGCATTCATTGTTTTATTGTTTTCTTTAAGATATTCAAACAAGTGATGATCGCTCGGCAACAGATTCACCTAAATATATTCCCAGAGGAATATCACTATTTAAGCCGATTCCACAGAATCGTTCATGTGCAAGTGCCTCTATCGAACCGCATTGGTGCGCTTGCCTCGATTGGCGACAAATGAACGATACATCAACGCCACTAGTTAAAAAAATTGCCCACAGTATTCTTACAACAATTAATGATGCTTCGAATAGCTATAGAGAAGTGTGTGAACCATTTGAATTGAAACTCATTAATTGGGCCTTGAAACTCACTCCACATACAGAGCTTTTGAAATTTAGAAAGAACAAAGACATCGATGGATTCCTACCAGATCTCTCATCCGATATGGACATTCATGAAGAATTTTATCAGATACAAATCACTCTTACTCCTGGGGATGCGATCTTCGAGGCCAGTGTTAGCTATAATCTTAAAGACTTTCAAGCCACGACCAAACTCTCACAGGTTTCAAGAGTAAACAAGTATGGCAGCCAAGCAAATTGTATATATGACACAAATCCAGAACTGAGAAAGTATTGTTATTGCAAATAGTGTAATTCTGCAAAACATCTTAAACTAGTATTGACATCAATGCAAATCTCTTATTAGAAAAATAAGTAATGTAACGTCTTTTTGTATATTGTTGTTTTTTTTTGTACAAAAAAAATTATGAATTAGGATCAATAAAATAATGTTATTTGAAATTAAAAGAATACTTTATATAAGAGCTATTGGAAAACAGTTCAATTTTGGCTTGAAGCTTCCATTAAAACTTAATAACTCAGGATCTTCTAATTCTGACTTCAGTAATTAGTTCGCCTCGAAACGAATTACTTTCATTCTTTAGATCAGATTGGCGAACTACGAATTTATTGAAGTTCAACCAACTACATTAAAATTGCTTTGTAAGGTGATGTCTCGGCAACCACTTGAAAGGGAAAGGGATAAATGAGAAAAACTGAAAAAAATTATATTTTCAACAATGTTTCCCAAACCCATCGATTTACACATGAAAAGAAAGATCTGTTGAGTACCTATCCTCCTGAAAACCAAACGCTTCTGCGGCTTCCGGATCTCAAGATATTTTAATCCAAAATTATTGCCATCAAACCAATTGCAATTGATTTGCCTTGGGAGCTGATATCTCGGCAACCAAGCCTCAGAAAATCAACCAGCGGTCAACTTTATTTCGCCATTTTAATTGTAATCTTCCTTCTCGACACACTTATGATATTTCGTGGTCTCAGCAATTTATACATAAGTAAGTAAATTTCTCTATTTCAAAAATTCATAACAATATAAAAACAATTCTTGGCTTTATATTCAATTAATTAATATAAAAAATAATCTTCAAGAATTATTAAACAAAAAAAATCGACTGCATCAATGACTTATTAAAGCAGTCTGTTGCGATAAAAAAGTTCCATGGTATAATACCCCTAATCAGTGTTAGTAGTTGTTGTTTCTGTTCAGGTTGTTGTTTTTTGTAGGTTTTCATATTTTATGTTGTAGTATCGAGTTTTTTTGTAGATTTAGCCATTGAATTTCTTACAAGCTCCAAACGATAATTTAATGCCGCTGGTAAAAAAACTTTAACAATGAGCTCCACCCTTCTTCACCATTCGAAATGTTCAGCATATCTTCAGTGTTCAGTGAACTTCTTCCAAAACATTGCAGACGCAATTCATTAAGTACAGGACATACACCTAAGAAATGGACAAACGTTTCATCTTCTCTTAAGTTGCACATTAGACCACCCCTTGCTTTAAATATCCTTATTTTAAAAAGGTTTCTTTCTTCCTGTAGGTATGTGGTTCCCTAGTTGTAGTTAAGTCTGTTATAAAATCCATGCGATGTTGTTGCTTGTGCTTTATGTAAATCTGTTTCCCACTTTTTATTCATAATTTCTGAGCATCTAATAGTTCCGACTATACCATTTATTTGTCTACCTTCTAGGCTGGAGTACCCCATCCAATCTCTATACCGGTATATACATTTGGCTACTATTTTATTTGCTAGTAAACAAGGAAGCCGGCTTTGCTCATACGAAACTAACACTTGATGTAGCTCATATGGCATGTCATTGTATAGCTAAAAAGAGGATTAATCTTACATTCCAAAATAAGCATATAGTTCGGTGATATTTGCTGTATTCTTAGCATTTTGTTTAACAAAATAACGTAGCATACATAAAAGATATCCCTCTATAACTCTCTACAAGAGTAACATCACCTTTTTTATAAATTGGGAAGATTAAAGTTTTTTGAATGCTGATTTCACTATACCGGTGTTAAGGATCCTATTATAAAGAGTGATAAGTCGATCGATGAGAGCCTGAGGTGAATGGATGAAAAATTCATATGGAACGCGGTCAAATCCAGCAGCCTTATTTGTTTTTGCTTTTCTTAGTATTTCTAAAACTTCAAGGCTTGTTATTTCTCCGTCAAGGTCCATATTAATAGTGTCCTCCAATGTGTCTCCGATTGGTATCAGTGCCAGCAGTGGAGGATTTGAAAGTTGTTTAAAATAATTTCTAAATGTAATGCTATTTATATTTGTCCCTTTCATAAAGCATTTTTTGCGCAGATCATTTGCTAGATCCCACCAGTCTGAGTTCTGCACACTTCTAAGCCTTTCCCCAAATTACTGAAAATACTATTTTCGTTTCTGTGCACAAACTTTCTTGAGTTTTTAAGGTTCTCTTCTCCATCTATTAAGTCAATGAAAAGCATTTTTCCTCGCAGTCATGCGACAAAGAGAAAGCAAACGTTTTGGCGGATTACCTGGAGAACACATTTAAACCTTTTGATGGACAAGGACTCAACGAAAATTTAAATATACGTTCTAACTCAAGCGAAAATTACATAACAAGAAATGTTACCCTGGCCGAATTAAGTAGAGAAATAAGAAAGCTTAAGTATAAGAAAGCTCCGGCATGATTTAATTACGGGCGAAGTTCTCAAAATGCTTCCTCGCAAAGGGTTAATTAATCTTCTTTATATAATAAATGCCACTCTCAGGCTAAAGTACGTTCAGAGCCAATGGAAAGTTGCAGAAGTTATAATGGTTCTCAAACCAGGAAAACCATCACATGATAAGAAATCTTATAGACCCATTTCGCTTCTTCCCGTAATTTGTAAGGTCTTTGAAAGATTATTACTTCTGCGCCTGCAGCCAATAGAAGAAAAGCGCCTAATACCTGAACATCAGTTCAGATCTAGAAGCAAGCATTCGACAATTGACCAAGTGCATAGGATCACTGACATCATTGAGAAAACTTAAAGAAAAGAAAATTTGTTGCAAGCTATTGATAAGGTGTGGCACGAAGGCCTAAATTTTAAAATAAGACAAATTCTGTCTGAATCACTTTATATGCTTCTAAAAGCATATCTAGAAAATAGACTTTTTAGAGCAAGACATGGAAACGATTACTCGGATCTCAAAGATATAGTGACTAGGGTACCACAAGGAAGGGTCTTAGGTGCAATATTGTCCCTATTATTTACACGTGATATACCTCAAACAGATGACACTATCGTAGCCACGTTTGCTGACGACACTGCAATACTAGCAGTGGGCCAAACGATAAATGATGCTACGACTAAATTACAAAAAGCTCTGAATAATGTCAGTGAATGGACAAAAACATGGTGGATATCGCTTAACGAAATAAAATCAGTCCATGTAGATTTTACGTATAAAAAAATAATAGATTACCGGTATTTGTTAATACGGTTCAAGTTCCGTTTGCTAATGAAGCAAAATATCTCGGAATGACTCTAGACGTGAAATTAAAATGGAAATCGCATGCTTAAAAGAAATGCGAAGAGTTAAATAATAAACTCAGAGATATGTACTGGTTGCTCGGGAAACATTCTAAGCTCGGTATCGAAAACAAGCTAATTTTGTACAGGCAGTTGCTTAAGCCTGTCTGGACTTACGGTATACAACCCTGGGGTTGTACGCGAGATTCTAATTTAAATACCTTACAAACATTTGAAAATAAACTCCTAAGATCGTTTGTAAGCGCACCTTGGTACATTAGAAACGAAGATCTCCACAGAGATCTCGGGATTCCCACGATTCGCGATGAAATAAAAATTTTTGCACAAAATCATAGAAAATGGCTATTACAACACTATAATAGTACTATAATCGAAATTATCGATGAAACGAATTTAGTACGCCGCCTGCGAAGGACGAAGCCTTCCGATCTGGTGCACTAAAAGAGAATCCGCTTTAAAATCGCGGTATAAGCAGGAACTATCACCGGATAGTTACCTGCAACACGTTAATTAAATTCGTTAAAAATAAATTGCTAGATAAGTTTCAACTTAGTTGCAATCGGGAGGAGGCACGCGTTTTCGGTCCTCATAGAGCCTTTCGAAGGTTTTACACCTACCCACGGGAAAAAAGTTATGCATGTCACATCAAACCATTTTTCTTTGAAATGTTTTCAGGGTAAAATGTTCTGTTGCCCGACTATCTCCTTGATAACGGTAACTACCGACTCCGCATTCCATATTTTATTCCTTGGGTCGGTCTTCTTCTTCCAATTTAAGAATCATTTTCATTTTGTTTCAACCAAACTAATTTAGAGATCAGTTTTATTTTTTCTGTTTGCTGATTGGCAGATATTATATATATGATCTGAACAGATTAACTTTTCTACTTTAAATTCTTCTATTTGACTTAACATGGTATATGATATTCCACATAAATCATTCACTGAGCATCCTGTTCTGCTAATACATGTGAAATTTCCTTCGAGATTAATTGGAGCTCAAGGATTGAGTACCTTGTCCTTTGAAATTCTTTGTTGCTTCAAGAATCCATTGAGTTCTGCAATTTCATCCTATGTGTCTTGACTTTCTCCTATCCGCACATTAAAATCTCCTATTATTACAACAGAAACAGATATAGTATTCAAGTCTGGGGAGAATACTTAAATAACTGAAGATTTGCAGATGACGTTGTTCTACTGTCGAACTCACCTACACAGATCCAGACAATGTTGAATCAACTCGCAATTACCTGCGAAAAAGATTGACTATGTTTAAACTTGGCAAAAACAAAAATAATGACCAATCACATAAAAGAAGATATATTCCTGGAAAATGATAAAATATACTATGTTGAGGACTATGTGTACCTGGGACAAATAAAATCGTTTGAAAAACAAGAAGAAAAAGAAATAAATAAACGAATAACAAATGGATGGAAACAGTACTGGAGTTTAAACGAAATATTGAAATCGAACCTAAGCAGCGACACAAGGAAATATGTAATCGACTCAACAATACTTCCTGTTTTGACGTACGGGCTGCAAACCCTAGGACTAACATCAAATCAACAAGAAAAACTGAGAATTTGCCAAGTGAAAATTGAAGTCTGATATTCACAAAATAAATGCTGGTGTGCCCCAGGGCTCCGTATTGTCTCCGACCCTCTTTCTCATTTTTATTAATGATCTCTTATCTGGAACTTGTAATCCACTTAATTGTTTTGCTGACGATAGTACTCTCAGCTTTTCATATTCGTTTTTAGATGCACCTCCTTGTTTTTCGGATGTGCAACTGGAACGCCAGCGTATGATAAGCTCATTAAATTCTGATCTTGACAGCATTGTCCAATGGGGAATTAAAAACCGTGTAGAATCTAATGCTTCAAAAACTCAGTGCTGTCTTCTGTCGTTAAAGCAGAACCCACCCCCCATGGCGCTATCCATGAGCGGCACTTGCATTGAAGAAACCGATCAGCTTTCAGTCCTCGGCATGTGCATCACAGACCACCTCTTGTGGAATGAACACATATTTGATGTTGCCAAAAACGCTGCAAAGTGTTTGGGCTTTCTTCGAAGGTGCAAGAAATTCTTCTCCCCGTCTGATCTGGCTGTAATCTATAAGGCCTTCATTCGTCCAAAGCTGGAGTATAACTCGCACATTTGGGCAGGAGCTCCCAAAACTCATTTGAATCTTTTGGATAGAATTCAAAATAGAGCTCTAAGAATGATTGGCGATAGAACCATAGTGGACAAATTTACATCTCTAGAACATCGTCGAAATGTTATATGTCTCTCACTATTTTATCGCTATTTTTATAAACACTGTTCCAGCGAAATAGCCAGTTGCATTCCTCCCCTTAAATTTTTCAACCGTAATACTCGCGCTTCTAGGAATGCTCATCAGTTTACCCTTGAGCCCAACTTCGGACGTACTGTCAAGTACAGAGATTCTTTCTTTAGCCGTACAACGCGAATGTGGAATACTTTATCCGGCTCTATTTTCCCCTCCCATTTTGATATTCAGAAATTCAAAACCAATGTGCATCAGTATCTCCTTTTGCATCCTTCCCTACTTTCCTAACGCTCGCACTGTGCTTGTTCATTTTAAGGGTAGTCAAAACCCCTTTAGTGCGCGCATCCGTTAAAAAAAAAAAAAAAAAAAAAAACTTTTGAATACAAGACAAGTACAAAGAATATGCAACGAAGAAATAAGAAGAAGAACAAACATAGTTGACGTAATACAGCGAGCGAAACAATTGAAATGGAGCTGGGCAGGACATATATCTAGAACAGAAGATCAGAAATGGATAAAAATCATAACGAAATGGACTTTTTTTTTACGAAAGCAGACCAAGAGGACGTCAGAAAAAGAAATAGGTTGACGATCTGAACGAATTCAACAACAGCTGGTATAATGATGCCAAAAACAGAGCTATATGGACAACAATGGGGGAGGCTTATGCCGGATAAGAAAGAATCAAAATAAAACAAAAAGTGAATTAAAACTTAAATCTAAATATAAAAACTAAGTATTAAACATTAAGATCAAGAGAAACTAGTGATAAGAATTATCTTTTTATTATTTTATGGAACCATTTGTAAAACATTAAAAATTGGAAAAATAAAGCTTCAAATAAAAAATTATTACAACGTTTTCCAAATTTGTTTCTTGTAAACATCTGCTATAGCTTTGGAATTCTTCCTCCCATTTATTGCAGTTTAAGTACGTGGGCAAAATGAATGATTCTGAACTGCTTGTTTATAATGTGTACACCGTCTCTGTTACTTATTTTGAAAAATTTTATTTCTATTTCAGCATTCATTTTTCAACTTATGCCAAATAAAGCACCTCCGTTGGCCTTCCTACATTAGATCATATCCGGTAAAGAATTTTTCATACCTCCCAAACTTATCGACTAAAAATGTTTCATATAAGAGAAATATACTAAACTTACATAAATAACTACAAAAATTTGGGAACATTATTTTATTAGCTAATCCTGACACATTGTATGATACAATTTTTATTTCAGTTTTCTTTTTACATTTTTCGTTTAAATTTATATCACAAGAGACGGTTGACTGCTGATCTAAATGGATTTCGGCGTTACTGCTAACTGGAAGATGAAATTCGATGGCATCAAACTCCTTGTTATAAATCTCCCTAAGCGCAACACTTGCAGCTTTTCCTTAATGTTGTAGTTCATTCCCTGATACTACAAATACTTTTCCTTCTTCCTCGATGCAGCTTCCTTTAAATCTGTCAGTGTCAAATCATTTTGAACTCCATATTTTTGTTGGCAAGTTTGGCAGTGCTTCGCAAAATCGATGTAACTGCAGCTTGAGTTTCAAATTATACTAGGAAACTCCTTTTTCAACTCTGCATATTCTCGCTATTCTTACTATTTCGAAAAGCCTCATTTAATTTGAGTAGACTCCTACCCATGTTCCATATATGAGTTTTTTCAATTGTATCTTTTTCGAATCCTTTGAAATTAAATTTTGTTTTCGTGTAAAATTATCAAATATTTCACTCTTTCTTTCATCTTCTTCTCTACATTCTTTCAGTTTTTGTACTTCCTTTTTAAGAACAGAATTTTCTTTTTTCAATTCATCTATTTCTTTTGTGTACACATAATGCTCAGACGATTATGTTCAAGCACATCGAGCGCGCTCTGCAAATGTTCAGAACGAGAAAAGAAACACACATTCGGACCTCTAAACGCTCTGAGTGAAAAAGAAACACAAACAAATTTTTTGACAACTCAGACTCCGATCTGAACTAAAAAAGAAAAACGCCTATTACAGAAAGCGTATTATAGAAGAATTTTAATAAAAGAGCTTTAATTTATATTTTGTCAACCTGATAGACAAATAATCTCTAGAAAATTCGCTCATCACAAGTAACTTAAAAGTTAATATTATAATAATTTTAAATTAGATCGAACTCGTAAATACGTCATTTTTTTAAATAATAAAAGAATTTAAAACAAACCAGAAATATTTTAAATTAAACAATTTATTTGATAATTTACAATGACATTCCTATTGCATTTTGTTTTTTTTTTGTTTATTTTTTAGGTTATTTTTTTTGGAGCAGAAAATGCGATATGTAAATAATTATTTAAGTTGTTTAAATTTACATAATATAAAATAATCAGAATACAAGGAAAGATTACAAAAATACAATCTATATATAAAATGTTTGTCTAGTTGTTTTTCTTATTTTTGTTTTATATTTTGTAAATAAGAGCACAACATACTTTTTAGCATGTTTTCATATTTTTTAATAAAGAAAAGATAGAAAACCCTAAATACTAATTTTAAATCAAAAAAAAAAAAAACTAAATTAAATTTTACAAAATAAAAATTCTCTACAATTATTAAAAAGTACTAAAATCATAAAATTGTTTTAAAACAATAAAAAAAAACAAATACAGAAAACAAACGATTGTATTGCAATGAAAATATACAAAAAAAAGAAGTTATATTTCCCAAACAGACAATTCATCAAATTCTTCTGTCTTTCCACTCAGTTTTTTTTCGTTTGCTTCAAAACAATATTTAAAATTTTAACAGTTTTACGGATTTTTTATGTGCAAACTAATTCATTTTACTCCAGCTTCCGTTTTTTTATTTTCTTATAATAATTTTATGAAAGTTTTATTGAAGCGAATTTGTGTGTTTTAGACCCAATTTATTCAGTCTCGATCAAATTTTTAATGTAACCATTAAAAAGGAGATATTTTTGAATTTTCAAATTTTGTAAATTTGACATTTTTAATTAATTGCGACTATAAACTTAATTGAGATTGAATATAATAAGGTGTAAATAGTTTATTTTTTTCTTTTTTTTTTCCTGTTAAAGAGATAGTATTTTATTTATAAATTGCCTCATACTTAGTTTTGTTTGGTGGCGCCGCTTTGTTCACGATATAACGCAGCTACTTTTTTCTTGTGTATTTCCGTTCTCATTTTCAATAAGCAGTAGAAGTTGATGAAAAATATCTTGAACAGACTGAAAAAAAAAATATTTTATTGGCGTGAAAAAATATATTTAGAAGTTTATAATATAAATATTATTTAATTTTAAATATATAAATACATACAGTAGTTGTCATATTCTTAGGGAAAGTTTTGACTTTCTATTCTATCGCATTTTTTTGAAACAAACTCTGACAGAGTTTCTTGAGCGATTTTTTTATTTTGACAAAATATTACAGAATTAAAAATAAATATTATCTTCAGATTAAATTTAAAACTAAACAGTTGGGTATATAACCTTTTTTCACCTGGTCATATTTATAGGGGCATCATTAGGTTTTCTGAAAGCCTAACAAAATTATTACTACTTTTCAAAACGTATTATATGAACTTAGTACTTTGTTGCATGGCCACCGTTTTCCAAAACAGATTGGCATCTGCCAGAAATAGATTCAATCAGTTTTGAACATGTTTCGATTGGTATTGCTTTCCATATCTCCTGGACTCTTTCTAATAAACTTTCTTGATTAAATTTTTTTTCTTTTCCAATACGATGCTTAACATGCTTTCAAAGATATAAATCTGGTGATTGTGCTGGTTATTATGTTATTAGTGTAGAAAAAATCTTTCGAACCGTTTGCTGTATGCTTTAAATCATTATCCTGTTGAAAAATCCAACGAAGGCAAATATTTTCCTCAGGATACGGGAGCATGGACTCTTCATTATGTTTTCCACATAAAAGTTGGCAATCATCATCTCTTGAATTGGGAAAATAGGTCCCACCCCATGCCAAGAAAAACATCCCCATACTTTAATATTCCCGCCACCATGTTATACAGTTTTAATTGTGTATTTGGGGGCAAGTTATTTTTTATTGCGTCGAGCATCCGATCCAACTAAATTTAACTTAGATACGTCGTTTCACAGAATTTTATTCCATTTTTTTAATTTCTTCTATGCCTTTCCAATATTGATGTTCTTTAGTTTAATGTTAAACAATCCCGTATATTCTTTTTTTAACAAACCGGATGAACTTTTGCTGACAATCTTCCAAAACGGTTAGCTTTTTTAAGGCGTCTGTGAACTGTGCGTTCTAAAACGTCGACACTAATTTCATTTTAAATGTCCCGAGATTATATTTAAGACTCAATTAAAGTCCCGAGATTATTTAAATTGATCTTGCTTGGAAAGATAAAATGATCCGACGGTCGGTTAAGCGCTCCTTTTTCTCTTGGGTTTACTTTTTTGTTTGTTTTATTTGGGCATTTGTCCGTCATTGTTTTGAGCAATTCACAATATCAGCTATCCCTCCTCTTTCAAATTAATAATTATTTCACGAAGTCCTGCAGAACAATTCCTTTTTTCTCTTCCCCATTACAAAATTTAAATAATTTATGTAACTTTTGTGACTGCAAAAAACATTATGTTAAGCAAGCGCTTAGACCGGAAAATATAACGGCTTTTTTATTTGAACAAATGTCAACTTTCAAATTAAAAGTGTGTTTACGTACTTTGTGCACAAGTGTGAAGACTGTCATTTTTTGAAAAGAATACTAAACCGTTATGTTTATTACACATTTTCTAGAGAAAATTGACCCCAAAGTTAAAAAATATGCACGGGCAGGAAAAATGGAACAAGCTAAAACCTGAATATCTTAAGATCGAGATGAGATATCAAATTTATTTAAACGCAATTACAAAGGCTGGTATTTCTAAAAAATAAAAGCCTAAACAGGGTTTCTATCACTAGAACTTATGGCACAATTACCGTTAACATGCGTCAGGGTAAACCAAAGTAAGGCTTTTCTTAAATTCCCGATAAGGGATATTAAAATTGGAGATAGGGCCTTACTGTAGAACAATTTTTTTCTTAGAATATATCCCAGAATCACCCCTTAAAATAGTCTTGACGAATTAACGGACACCCTGTATAAATCGCAAATTTGCACCTTATTTCTTATTTTCAGGATATTTTTTTAAATACACATTTAATAATAAATAAGTATTATAATAGACAGTCAAAGTATAAACTATAAATATTATTTCTTTTGTGGCAAAATTATTTGTCGAAAGAAGCTTCAAAGTATTCATTGTCCTTAATAATATGACCACTACTGTATATTATAAACTGTTAATTTTGTTCGTATCCTTTAAAATGTTTTCGACTTTTAAAAATACTACCATCGCACATGACCAACAATAATTCAGACATAAACACTCTCATTCTATGAAAAAAATCAATTAGACGATAAGAATTTTGAGGGCGAAGGAGGACATCAAACTGCGATTTAAAAAATTCGTTGTATTGAAACCAAAACATATGAAATCATTTGTATCTTTTGCCGAAATTGATGTCTTGATATATTCAAATGGTTTTGCTTAGCTAGACAAAAGAATGTGCCAATTTCTGGTACAATTCTCGTATTTTTTTTGGAAACTTGTAGGTGGTATATGCCCTGACAGTCGTATTTTTAAGGGCATGTATGCATGAGAAAAAACCTTTTTTAGTGGACCCGTCCGATTAAAAAGGAACCTCTACAATCGGACCACTTTTCTTCGTTCCCAAGGGTTGTCCAATTTGAGAGGTTTTACTGTATTTAGAATTCGAAAAACCTGCCGTATACAATTTTTGAGCTAAATCAATGAACGAAATAAAAGCAACAAACACCTTTAAAGTTACATACAATTTTATTTTTAAATAAATACAATTGTTTCGACGCATGTATGCACTTCATCTTCAGTTTTAATATCGACATTTTTGCTCAATAGAATATCTGACGACTCGAAACGGTTTTGACACATTAGAGCGTAGGGGTAATCTGATGCATTATCGGCCTCCAGATTCCAGGAGTGGTGAGGGCTAGGCTCATCGATATACAACCCGACCGATATGCCATCTACGGTGGCAACCAGGTAAAAGGGATCGGTGAGATTTATTTTGGCATGATGTTTCTTTTTTGTAGCGACACGTGAGGTTTAGTGGGAGGGCAAGATCCCCCGATACATCCGGCGAGCTAAACAGCGCGACGCCAACATGCCATGACGCTTTCCGCTAAGCATTCAAACATTCAATCCTGTCCTACCCCGACCCAATTTTCGATATTTCCGTTTCTGGTTTCAACTCCTATCCTTAGGCCCTCGTCCCTTTGCCCCGTTACAAATGATAAAACATTTTAGTAAAATAATCGCTTTTTAGCGGTTGTCGATCGTTGATCGAAAACGGTGATTGTCGATTGCGGTCAACAACTATCGATAATCCGATCGCTTGTCTTCGACCGTATTTTTGTGATCGACGCGGTCTCTGTTTTCTAGTTTTTAATTAATAGCTTGTATTAATCTTAATAATAAATAAATAAAATGTATTTATATAATAATTATTCTTTAATGCAACGCAAAACAATTTTCAACGAAAAATAGAAATTCTCGAAAATTTTATGGAGAGATATCATCATGAGTGTGCAAAATGTTTAATTTAATTTCTGTTCATATTGAAACATCAACAAAACATAAATGTACATACATAACTGCATTAAAATACACTAAGCGGATCTATGTTTTTTTTCTGTATTCCAAACTAATCGGCACAAATATTTTCCTATTCGCTCGCACTATGTTTAAAAAATATAATTTTAAGGGAAGTCATAAACTCTGCACACAAGGGTATAGTATAATACAAACAAAAATAAAATTAAACTGTTGGTTAATGCCTTGAAACATTTTTCTAGAAGAGAATCCACCCTAAACAATCAAGACCCAGTTTCACCATCCAGTATAGAAAAGTTGGACTGAGCTATAAAAATGTGGAAAGAACAATAAGGCCGCCGATTTTGATGGAATCCCAGCCAAGCTCTTGAAATACGGATAAGATGTTTTGATAGGGTGCATCCATCGAAAAGTGGATCTACACAAAACGGGGATCCTTGCTAAAAGTCGCATACTATCTATATATCTAGCGGACTGTGTGAGCGTCTTAGGCCCTCATTATGAATAGCGAATCGAACTTAAAATCTTGCGAATTCGCTAATTTCATATTACGAATCGCTATTCGCTGAAACTTAGCTCGCTACAAATGTATCGAGGGATTAGAAATAGCGAATCTTCGCTAATCTAACCCATGTAAGTGTGATATACTATCGAATCAAAATATTTAGTGATAACGTTAGTGAATTGTTGTGCCGGGAAACATTTTCTATTTATTGTTGATAACAGTTTCAAATTTACTTGTATTAACCTGTAGCTAGTTATTTTTCGTAATGACCGATTAATGAAAAAGGTATTCATGTGCAAATTGTGAATATTGTTAAATAAATAAAAATAATAACTTATAATAACGACCAATGCAAATCAATTTGCAAAACTAGTTATTTGGATGAAATCGAATATGGACGTTTGTATGTAAAGGTATAAGTATGTTTGGTTCTTCGAAGAAAAACCAAAAAGATTATTGGGAACAATTTGCTGTCGAATTAAACTCTCTTGAGCCTCCGATTCGTTAGGGAAAAGAGTTGCGTATCGTTATAAAGAAATTATTTTTTGTTTGCACCTATGATTGTTTCTGTACATAGATTTGTTCGGACTATAAGTTAAAACTGAACCAATAAATTGCAGTTAACAAAAAAATGTGACTGTTGGCGGACCATACCGCCAAATTTCTTTGTCGCCTGACACATTGACTGTGAAGGTCCCAAACCGAAATCATTACCGACACAGTTTTGCCAGTAACTACTTCCAAGAAATCTCAATGTGCAAGCCAGTTGTATAAGAGATGGAGCTGCATAGACGTTCTTAGCTTTAATACATGCTTTATTTGGATGGGGACATATAAGAAACCATCCTTGTTCAACCGGAAGTACAAATACTAATGGAAGACAAAACGTTGATTTTTTTGAATGATTAATTAATTTTGAAGACTTCAAATTGTTCGGGAGTTCTAAGGGATTAGAACTATAACGAAAGTTTTTTTTATCAATCGGCCCATGCTAATTTTTTCCTGACTTTAAGTGTCAAACTCAATCACCTCAAAACATAAAATATTGCTTAACATAAATTGTCTTTTTTAAAATTAAATCGTCGAACAATGCAAAATTAAGCACACAAAACAAAAATTCTCAAGCAATTTAACGCAACACAAACATAATTTCACGTTTAACATATGTTTTCTTATTGGAATCAATTTTTGGCACCATTTATTTTTAAGCGAACGTTGAAGTTCGCTATTAATAATACTGTGATAATCGAAGTTAGCTAAATTATTCGCAACTTATCGAATGTTTTATTCGCTATTCATAAAGGGGGCCTTAAGATGTTCTGTTGTGTTGCTTTTGGCTCGGGAGATCGACCATTACCATTTACCAAATCTCACAAAAGACCAACTAATTTTAAGCACCATCCCCTTATCGATTTCCAAGCTGTAGATCTATACATGGCGATGACTGAACTCAGGATTCCGAGAAAACTGATCCAGTTGTTTTGAGAGACATTATAAAACTCAAATCAATGTACAATTGGAGGATAATACTTTGAAGTATTCCAAATATGTACAGGGGCAAGGAGATTGACTTAAATCTCGTTTTTGGGACAGATATTGCGTAGACCATAGAAAACTTAAACAAATCCGTCAAGCTAATTGGGTATATAAAGGCCCTTAAGGTGATTGAAGAACAGTCATCAAGCGAACAATAATCTGTCTACCTAACTATTGATAGCAGCATTTTCGAGGTAGATTCAAAATTCGATTAACTTCTTATGAATACTAAGGGCACGGATTACACTTTAGTGACAATCTGACTTAAGTTTTTGTAAGAAATAAAGATAAAGATAAATGAAAAAAAAAATGTAAAAAAGATTTGGCCTAGCATACCGATGTTACATCCGTTTAGCCAACAACTAAGTCAACATATTACATAACGATTCTACTGTCAGTCTTGCGTAACGGTACTGGCTACTGGGAAATAATCAGAATAGGAGAGCTGACACTGGGCTCTTCGGTGTTAAAATGCCTGGTCTTAAGCAGGGCCAATTTTCTGCATATCACATGATATTTTATTTACCTCATTTTGCTTAGCAGATGTCTCCAAAAACGCAGCCTTCCATGATTCTGCTAATTTTTTACCCTCTTCAGCAGTAACAGCTCTTTCTTGGTGTAAATCAGTTTTGTTTCCAACTAAAACAACAGGTACACTAAAACAGAAACAATGATAACAATTTTTGAGCCAATGATTAAAGCCAAAATAAAAAAAAATTGACTTACTGTGCCTTTCCCATTACATCTAAGAGTTTCTCATAAATAATTTGAATCACTTCAAATGACTTTTGACTTGTTATCGAATAGACCAGAACATAGCCATGAAAGTCCATACTATATTGTGCCGGAAATATACTGTATTCATCCTGACCAGCAGTATCAACTAATTTTACTCCATAATCTTGATGATTTACTCGCGTTATTTTTGTGAAGGCTGTGGAAAGAAGAAATGTATGTGTTATTGTTTATTTAAAGAAAATGTTAATTTTTAAGACTTGTTGGCGAACAAAATTCTGCACATTTAAACAATCCACGAACTGTCGTTCTGAATTTGTCTCGTTGTAGCCTATCCCACAATTTCATAGTACGAGTTTGAGTTCTTTATTTCCTACAGTCACCGACTAACTCTCGTACCGATAACATTGTTCCTCAAGTTACTGTGTGATTAGTTTTTTGCTGCTAAACGCGGAAACCGGTGTGTTTTAAACCAATTTCTCTCCAGATAATTTTGTTTCTCTCTTTCTCGGTATCATTAGTGAAAGTATTCCCAAACTGACACTTATTCAGATGAAATCTCAATATATGAAGACATTTTTCAGTTCATACAAATCAAATTAAATGATCTTAAAGAAGCAGTGAAACAAATTAATAAAAAAAATATTGCTCAGGTTAGGGGGTGGTCGTGGCACGATAGTTGTGTGTTCGCCTATCAACCTCATGGTCACAGGTTCGATCCCTGCCGTAGTCTATGTCCTCTTATTTTTCCATTAAAAACCAATTCTAAAAAATAAATGCCATTCAATGAGTTTAGTTTACACATTACATGCTGTTTAGGCATAGAACTAACAATATGTGATTGAGTAAAACTAGCATACCGATAATATATGAAATAAAATTAAAAAAATGCGAATTATAAGGGACATAGATAAATAAAACACGGAAATTTCTCCGCATTAGTTCAGCCGCCATCCCTGGAGATCAAATCTGAGACAACAACCGCCTACAGTCTCAGAATATCGCGCCACACATCTTTCCTATCATTCTTTCTCTTCCTTAACCTCACGCCCGCGCTGTGTTGAAACATTTAAAGGGTAGTATAATCCCTTGAGCGCGTGTAGATTATTAAAAAAAAAGGTTTGAACTCCAAGATTTTTTTAGATAGAGATTCTTCCATCACGGCTTAAAATAATAAATTTGTCCTTATACCATGGAGAGTTTCAAAAATGCTAAAACAGCTGAGGAAAAGGCCAATAAATATGCTACCAACCTACGAAAAGGTATTAGAACACATAAGGCACATTCATAGTCATTTTTAAACTGTGTCTAAGTTAAACCTAGGTTTTGTTGAATTTTTGGACGTTTATCACTCCAAAATATTTGAAGCTTTTTGTGTAGTATAACAAGTTAATAATCTTATAAAAATATAAAACCGACACTTTGAAGTAAATTTGGTCTGTATGAGCCAAAATTGTCTTAAACTATAGTTTAGTAAAACCTGGGGTGGAATCGGCTAAGGTGATTTGTGATAGTTGACAGTCACAAAAAATAAATTTGGGCTGCGTAAGGTGACTGTCACATGTGATAATCACATTCTTTTTCTTGTGACAGCTATTTTGGTGTCATTTTCATATAAAATACATTTGTTTTCTAATTTTGTAAATTTGTGAAATTGCTTTTGTGATTTCACAAATTCCAAAAATATAAATCATATTACATATATGTGCACACCCATATACAATACATTCAACAAAGTATATCCGATCTAACAAAACAGAAGTATGTACATGTAATTAGGTAAAGGCATTGTTTTTCTCACACATATTTATATTAACTTTTAATTTATTTTGTTATTAATTGGCATTTAGAATAAATTAATAATAGGTACAAATTAAAAAAAACTCTTGGCAAACGAGCGAAACATTTTTATTTTTGCACTTTGTAGAACAAAATTGGAAATATTCTAATTTAATCTCGCGAACTCAATGACTAGATTCTACTTTTTATTTTAACTTTTTTGGATTGCGAGATAATTATAACATTTTTTTTAATATTAAAAGGTTAATAACGTTTGGGCACCCATGAAAAAAAAACAAATGAAACAATTTATATACAAACAAAATCAAACATATACTTATGGATTTATGCCAACTCTCAGTACTTCTCTTAAAGTGGTGACAAGTTTTGTGTAATTTTTTGTGATCACCTTACACAGACGAAAAATATAATATGATCACATGTGATTGTCGGAAATGTGACAATCACAAATCATCTTAGCCGATTCCACCCCTGGGTTTATCTGCGAATATGAATATGCGTCATAGTATAGTATGTGTCCACAGTCGATATCGTACTGTGGAAGTGTTAACACGTTCTCGGCTTCCCAGTTTTTCCAAATTAAATTTCGTGTGTGAGCTTAAGTTCTAAATTAAATCAAGATTTCATAAGTGGTGCAGTAGCACAGTAGTAGAGTGGCCGACCGAGAATCCGAGGGTCGCCAGTTCGATTCCCAGCCGGGCATCAGAACTTTATCAGCTTTTTTTCACAACCGTGAAGTGGTAAACTTTATTGGTTGGGAAAACGAACAAAGGAGGAGGAGTTTAAGCACCGGGGTATCGAAAGGTGTCCTAGGGCCAATGAGGCCAGCGATGGCATCAGCTGAGGGAACATCAAAAGATGTTCCAATTACAAGCAGTGATTCTGCAGCAACAACATCAACAGCAATAACAACAACGGCAACATCATCCGATGCTAATCAAAAGCGCAGAAAGAGGATCAAGTGCGCACCAAATTTGGTAAAAAGGAGATCCACGGCCACCTCAGCAAAGCTGCCAGCTGGGGTGCATACGTCCGATATAGACGAGACGTCAGAGGCAGCAAGACAAACCGAGCTAGACACTTTACCCGAAGAGGGTATAGCATATATGTCTGAAGGGCACTTCACGACGGGCGATAGTACTGCCTTCGTGAACCTCTCCACATCAGAGGCGTCATCTGAGGAGGACGAGGAACAAAGAATGATCGCTCAAATTGTAACAATGGAGGCAGAAATCCAAGAGTTGAAAAGTAAAGTTAAGGCCAGCCAAGAAGCGCGCCGAGCGAAACAACTTAAAGAACTCGACGAAAAAGAACAACAACAGAAAAAAGAACAATTACAAAAACAACAGCCACAGCAGCAGCCAAAACAACAACGGCAGAAACAACAGCAACAGCAGCAGACACAAGCCCAAAAACAACCGCAAGAAAAACAGCAGCAGCAGATTCAAAAGCAGCAGAATCAACAGCAGCAGAAAAGTCAGTTTCAGCAGCAGCAGCCACAAACGCCGACTACAAAAAAATAAAAGGTGCCACCCATAAATACTTATAAAATGGAGTTACAGGATACCATAAATCTATGTAAGTTGACCATAGATCAAAATTTTACTATTAAAAGATTAAATAACGATAGGCATGCTACCCAGTGCTTCACACTGGAACAGCACAAAAAAATTAAAGAGTTGCTAAAAGAAACTACTACTGAATTCTTTAGTTTCACCCCTAAAACCGAAAAATTTCAAACGGTCCTTTTGAAGGGCATAGATTCCTGCACGGAACCACAGGTGCTCTTAAATGAACTCCGCCAAAAAGCGAATGACGATCTCGACTTTATCGGGGTCAAGCCGTTCGCTACAGTTAGAGCTAGGCGGGAGAAGCGGAATCTTCCCTTCTTCCTTGTTCAACTCTCACCCAGCAGCAAACTGGATAGTTTGAGGAGTATATCCGTCCTCAACTACCAGGTTGTAACTTGGGACAAATTAAAAAGGCGCGGCGACATGCTTCAATGCATGCGCTGCCAAAGGTTCGGTCACGCAGCAGCAAACTGCGAAATGCAGTCACGCTGCGTTAAGTGTGGAGAGAACCACAATGCAGATGAATGCAAGTTAGGAAGGGAACGGGTCGAAGATAGGACCCAGCTTAAATGTGTACTCTGCCGAGGCGGCGGACACCCCGCTAATTATCGGGGATGCCCGACGTTTCAGCTTATAAAGAACAATACAGCAGCAAAGCAAACAGTGGTAGAAAAGCGTCCAACAGTGCGACCTCCTACAACAACGCCCGTGAACCCCCAAATTTCTTATGCCCAAATGGCGTCAGGAAGGGGAAGCATGGTACAGCCTACACCAAAGGTCGCCCAACAGGCCCCCGTGCCTAAGGCGCCAGCGGCACAGGCGGATATTATGAGCATTCTGCTGGCCATCCAGGGCCAGTTGACTGGCCTCCAAAACCAGATCAGGGAGCAAGCGACTAGGGTGGATTATCTCTACTCTGTTTTGCCGAGCTTAACGCAACTTAGAGATTAAGGGCGCGCTGCCGGATAGGCCCTTTAAGATCCTAGCTGTGAATGTAAATTCACTGATTGGGACCGAACGTAGAGCGAATTTATTCCAATTGCTTAAAGACATAAGTCCAGATGAGTTTATGGCTAGCGAAACTAAGCTTAACCAGAAACATAAATTGACTAACAACAATTACAATATCGTAAGAAGAGACCGACCCAACTCCACTCAAGGAGGAGGCGTCGCAATCTTTATACGTAAAGGCATTAGTCATAAGGTAATATATAATAGTGATGTGCGTAAATTTCGGACGTTAGAGGCATGCATCATAGGCATTCATCTCCATCAGGGGAAGCGAATGTATGTGATCGCTGCCTATGCACCGGAAAGACCTCAGCCCACCCAGTTTATAAAAGGGCTTGAAAAGCTTTTTGAATGCTTAAGATTGAGCTCGGAAGAAAACTACTACATATTGGCTGGTGATTTGAATGCCAAACATATAGATTGGGGAAATCAAATACAAAATCTTCGTGGTAACCATCTGTACAATTGGATGGGTCGTAACAACCTGGAGTATCGCATTGAACTTCTCGCTACAGACAGGCCATCGTTTCCAAGAAGCGGTGCCTATCTGGATCTATTGTTGAAAGACGCAAGACTAACAATTACTGATACTGTGGGCCATCGGGCTAAAAATTGTTTAAGAACGATCGAGTACGACAGTGACCACTGCGGACTCGCCGCCGTAATACAACTTCCGAACGCGCTTATGGAGTTGGAGGAGTATGTACCGGTGCATACTTACAATTACAGTAAGGTGCGCTGGCCACGCTTCTCGAACGTCTTATTGAGCGAATTACGATCAAATGGTATATCCCCACCAAATGACAGGAACATGACAAATACTGAAATTGACAGATACTTAGAACAAATGGACGAAATAATTCAACGAACAATGAACAGGACAATACCGAAATACAAATAACTTAACGCAACTGACATGTACCGTAACGCGACAATTGATGCACTACACAGACAAACAAGTGGCTTACTGACAAGACTAAAACGCTTGTACAGACGGTTTACTGACACGAGATCTGGAGATAAGGACACTGAAGTCGTCCATCAAAAACATCAACCAATTGATCAAAGAAAATTATAGGTTGTCCATTCATTTGTTTTGGGACAACAAAATTCGTGCCGTGAACGCTACCGACCCGAGTATGTTCCCACAAATTAATAAGATATTCAGAAGAAAAGATCAAAACGACCTTCCGTGCCTTAAGCTCCAGAGGACGACACAAAACAGAGACGTACTTCTGACAGCAGGCATAGACCCAGATGACGCCGTCTTGGACGATGACCTCTTCATAATCGAAGATCCGCAGAAGAAGGTGGAGGCTGTGGGGGCTGCTTTCCAGCAAGTGTACAAGGTGAATGCTGGCATTCGCCCGAACCATGACCTGGAGAGCAGACTCTGGTTCACCACTTTTACCTCCGGAACGATATAACGCAGTGGCGATCTGAGAACCTTGGGTTTACCGGCTTTAATGATGAACATTTGGCAAACGCCATAATCGCCGAGCGAAATGGGACCAGTTCCCTGTTAATTTCGAAGATTGAGCTCCAGCTCATCTTTGATTCACTAAAGAAAAAGAAATCAGCAGGAGTCGATGGTATATCCAACGTTGTACTACGACATTTGCCTCAAGAAGCAGTTGACATATATACCACACTGTTCAACAACGCGCTGAATAATGCATATTATCCAGTGCGGTGGAAGACAGCTGTGGTGCACCCTCTCCCAAAAAAGGGAAAGGACAACTCAAATCCGGCGAATCTCCGGTCGATAAGTCTTCTTCCGAGTATCAGCAAAGTATTTGAAAAGGTTATTAATAGAGCCCTGTTCAAGTGGGCGGTGGACAAAAAATTATCCCGGATAATCAGTTCGGTTTTAAGGCGGGACATGACACAATTCATGCCGCATCTAAACTCGTTTCTGATGTCCAATGGAACAAATCTAAAAAGCAGTGTACGGGTGCCTGTCTGGTTGATTTGGAGAAGGCCTTCGACACCGTATGGTTAGAGGGTCTCTATCTAAAGCTCGCCAGACTTGGTATAAGTAAACCGCTATTGTACATGCTCAAGAGTGGCAATGTAACTTCTACCACAGTTTTTAATATTAACAATGGTCTTCAGCAGGGAGCGGTTAACTCGCCGATTCTCTTCAGCATTTACACCAGCGATTTGATAGGTAGTCTAACTCAGGCAATTGCGTACGCCGACGATCTAATTGCGTACAGAACAGCTCCAACAGTTGAGGTCATCAAAATTCTTTTGCAGCGTGACTTCGACAAGATTCAGCGATATTGTGATGACTGGAAGTTGAAAATCAATTTCCAGAAATCAGAAACAATTCTGTTTAGGACTTCGTTGTCTAGCGCCTCAAGGGATACGAGAAAGAACTGGCGCAAGCTGGTGATCGTAGGACCACATGGACATCCACTGGCGAGTAAAAGTGTAGTAAAGTACCTTGGCATCTGGTTGGATCAGTACTTGTATTTCGACAGACATATAGGTGCTGCTCTGGCCAGGGCTAGGGGAGCCTTTGCCCTAACAAAACGATTGTTTTATAGCAGTCGTCTTGACAGCAGGGTGAAGGTGATTTGCTTCATGGCCCTCATCAGGCCGATGATTGCCTATGGATGCCCGGTGTGGTTTAACGTTGCCGCATCTCAAATGGAAAAGATTCGGGTGTTTGAGAGGCAGTGTCTTCGACGTTGCCTTGGATTACACAGAACACCAGAGTCGGAGTACAAACGATATTATTCCAACCAGGTTCTATACAACGGAGCCAACATAAACAGAATAGATAATTTTTTGTTTAAGCTGATTCGGGGGCACGTTGCAAGAGCGATGTCCTCAACTAACAACTTAATTTTTGGGGCGTATTACCCAAATAACCAATATTTCGAGAGTGCGCGGTTAAGTGGCTACATCCCTCCCGAGGCATTCCTCTATTTAGACAGTCGAGGGCTGATACAGGATGGAGGGGCGGTTCCGCTCATCTACCACGTCAGCCGGAAAACTGTGGATAGGCGACTCCTGTATGTTCGAGACGTCATCGCTCAAGGTGGAGAAGAGCGCCTTCGGTTCAGTAGGACTGTGTCCGATCGGGATCGGAGGGATAGGGCGAAACAGGAGAACCAGTTATGGTGGCTCTCTGAACAGCATCGTGATATTTAAAGTCGATGAAGATATTATATCTTGGCCGACTTACATAGATTTAGGGCATTAGGTATAGGGAACAGTCGGGGTACCACCAAAAAAAAATTAAAAATATGTATGTATGCGGGGGCATACGTGCATGTATATGCGTGTCTGTACATGTATGTGCGAACGTATATGTACGTGTGTATGTACATGTATTGGTGGGGTGCATGTTTGTATGTGTCTGCATGCATATAAAAAATAAACAAAAAAAAATTAAAAAACGAAAAAAATGCTGCTGTGGCTGTTCTAGTTTTTAAGTAGTTTTAAGTATTATTCGGTATTTTAAGTAGTTTAAGTTATTTTTAGTTAGTATAAGTTAGTTTTATTTAGTTTTAATTATATTATTTTTAATATAGATTTAGGTTTAGTTTTAATTATATTATTTTTAATATAGTTAGGTTTAGTTTTATAAGTAAAAAAAAAAAAAAAAAAAGATACCAAGTTTTTTTTGTAAAAGTTTCTTGAACTATAAAATAAAAAAAAAAAATTAGATTTAATTAAAATAGTTTTTAGGTCGAAAGACATTAGTTTTAAGAGTTATTGTATAATTTAGAGCGCCCGTAAAGGGCCAGTAAATTAGTTGTAAGTTATTGATAATTAGGCTAGTTTTAAACATTTTTGTCTAGCTTTAAGATAGTTATAAGTTAATATGAAATAAAAATGAAATAAAAAAAAAAAAAAAAAAAAAAAAACATTTCATCAGTTTACTGCTCTTTGGTGACTAAGCAGAATCGGTGACAGTTTAAAGCCGACTAAACTTCAATCGAAGTGTTTCTTTTTTTATCTTTGCTTTATATTTGTCTTTTATTGTATTATTTATGTTTATCTGTGATACGTACTAAATGTAAGTTTGAGAAAATTTTACACTAAATGTTCTTATGTATATAATATGTTCTTTTTATTTTTGTTAATAAAAGATCCCCTGAAGAAGACGGCAACCACCGTCGAAACGTCGGGAAAGGAAATGAAATTGTTTCATTAAAAATACATTACGACCAAAACAGCCAAAAAGAGGTATATTTAAATCTGGAACACCTATAATAATTATATAATAAAATGCTATATTTTAATCTGAATAGATTTTGAAAGATATTTTATTATTTAAAGATGGAGTAAATTTTTTAAGAGAAGGATCGGAGGGGGATAAAGGAGGGATGAAATTTTAAGGAAGGGAAGCTAATTTATGGGGTTGTTTTGGCGAAAAAGCAACCATGGTAGGGTGGGTCAAGATAATATTTTCGCAGCGTCGACAACACCTAGATGGACTGGCAAAAAGTAAATTTTTGTAATGGGGTAAGGGTCAAAGAATCACCCCTTTTGGCTAAGCTGGTCGGTTCAATTTTGCCAGCTAGACCCAAGGAAGACAACTACCCCCTTACAATATTTATGATTCGTATCAGCAAACGGGCCTAAATGCAAAATTTGATGAAAAATTTCAATATTTTTAAATACAGTATTCCACAAAGTTATTGGCTGTCTGGCTTCCCTTTCTCTCACGCATACGGAGAAATTTTGAAATTAATCAAATTAATGAATAACTTTTAAAGCTTTTTTTTAAGTTAAAGAATTTCAATATTACATAGTTCAACTTAGATTAGTTTAGGTTATCAGTTCTGTCGGGAGTCCCGAGACGCACATGTTTTTTTTAATAAAAATCGTTGGAGCTGTTTTTGAGAAAAACAAGATTTTTGTTTTTGGCAAAAAAAAATGTATGGGAGCTACTGTTATTTGTGGTTTAAAAAAAATGAAAAAAAGGTGTGGGCATATTTGCGAAAAAACAATATGTACCAAGTCTGAAGCAAATCTAACCAACCGTTTAGGCTGTAGACTCGAGGACAGACAGACAGACAGACGGAATTGGGGGGCCAACTTTTTTGGTATTCTCTATGATCGTAATGTCATGTTTGATTGTTAGAAAACAAATTTTTTTTACATATACAAACTCGCCTTATAGTACCTATAATCGCAAGTAACAATTTTCAGTTTTCAATTCTTAGCCCGTAAGCCTTGGATTAATTTTGTTTGATTCTGTTGGAACTTATTTATGCATTCTGCGCAGTATCATTAAACTGCGTGATAGGTTTTTTTATTCAAAAGAATTTTACTTCTTTCCCTGTCGCCCCTTTTGAACTCTAATCGACTTTCATATTAAGTATTAACACTTGTCATGTAATTTAAGGATTTCATCCATTAAAGAAAAACTTAAATAAAACTAAATTAAAACCAATAATAAATACTTACTATTTTCTATTGTGGGGTCATAGGAGTCAACGAATTGTCCTTCAACAAATTGAATACTCAGCGATGATTTTCCTACGTCCCATCAACCAGTTATAATTGTTGTTGCCGTCGTCGTGTAACATAGAATTCATTTCACCAGACAAAGCCAAGAAAAGCACAAAAATAAAACCAATTTAATTAGAAATCTGAACTCCGATGTAGGAAATTTTAGATTTAACATTTTCATTACCAACTGATCGATATCCCATGATTGCGATGTTCCTTTCTTTTGGTGGCATATTATATATTTTTTTATGAAATCTTTTCTCTCTGAAATAATACTTAAACTTTATACTAATTCACTATGGTCGTATAGATTACAGCAAAAAAAAATAATTTAAAGAAAATAAATTGCTTTAAAAATATCTAAATAATGACTCGGCGAAGTGAAGAGTGAACTGCGAGCGTGTGTAATTTATGGAAACAGAAACTTTAAAATTTAGGGAAGATAAATCTTTATGCTACGAACATGTGTGAAAGAGTGATTTTGATTAAATTAATCTATTAATTTTATTTTATCACAACAATACAAAAGAATTTCTCGTAAATTGGACTATTAACCTCACCTTGTTACTCGATTTTTGTTTTATTTTATAAAACTTGAAGTTAATATTTTCTTATTGCTGTTGCTGTTGAAGTTTGTGGGTGTCGTGTTGCGTCGCTCTTTTTTTATTGGTCTCTTCACTTTCACTCTAGTGACAGAAAGGGATAGTCGCTATCAGTCAATTTGGAAGAAACGGATATTGTGTTATTTTTTTGCTGACTGTTAAGTTAAAAAGAGATGAGTAGTTATATTCGACCATTTAAAAACATCAACCTTAGGCCGCACCTACATTATTGGGCACGTTCCATGAATTCAATAAACAATATTACGACACTTCTAATTCTTCCTTTTATTGACGTTATATGTGAAAAAAAATTCAGTAAAAGCGGTTTTAAATGGATCTGCATCTGTAGACTTGAAGAAAAGGGCTGAACTTTCATGTAGGGGAGCACGAATTTTAACACGCAGATACTTTTATTCGGTAGGTTTATGCTTAAAAACAATAAATATAACAATTTTATAGTGAGGAAACTTTTATTTCGATTTTTAATTAAGTTTTCATTTTTCATACAAAATGTATGCAATTGATGACTACCGACAACTTTTTTTGTGTGTTGACAATTGTTTATTAATCAACAGACGACTGTATGTAGCTTCGGTATGGTAAGTGTTGAGGTATGTACATTTTTCTTGGGATAATATAAATTGATTACAAACTATAGGTGTGTTTTATTGGGAATCTATCCATTGTACCGTAAGTAATTCCCAAAAAAACGCATCGACCGTAGCTTTTTCATTTTTGTAAAATTGGTACCCCTGCACAGCAGTCACAAGTAATGAAATAGTCTTTTGCAAAGTAAAATTAAGAAAATATCAAAGTTATGAACAATAATTAGTTTTTATTCATATAAAATAGAAAATAGAAAAACGTACCAATATTTAATTTATGTTACAAACCTATTTCTTGTTTTCATTTTTTCTGTAATTGCAGTTTTAAATTCGAACATTCATTTTGCACAAATAGAACCGACATGATAAGTGAATGGCTTTGTTCATAGACTATGGTTAATTCCCTTTTTACACAGTCCGATTTTTGTATTGCTAGAAAAATGGTCTATGCATTTCACACGAGGAAACAAACGTGCCGGTGATTTACTTGTTTCATTTTAATGTTTCTTGGTTTGGAACGCATACTACAACGTAGTTTAAATTGTTCACTCCCCTTATATTTCATGCTTTTATTTATTTTCTGAGCTTATCGATAGCTAGAGTTTTAGTTTTCAAGTCAATTTACAAATTTATTTTCTGAGTATGTTTTGATTTCAATTAAATATTTACTCATCAGACTGCACTTAACATACGCGGAGTAAGTAACAAAAAGTTAGCATTTGGTTTGCCATTTCACCATTTTCGATCACAAAAATGTATGCCCAGTCCATGTCCATATAGTGAATTGAATACCGCCCATGACCAACGTACATTAAACAGTGAAGGAAAAGCACACTTTGTGAGTTCAGTTTCCGCTTAGTGCATTTAGGCTAGGCGCGCACATGCAATTTTTAAAAAACAAAATAGTTTAATCACTAGTTGAACGATGATCGCGCACATAAGCAACTTAAAAATCAATCAACGAGATAAACGAACACACAAACATCATTTTGATTTAATGTGCGCGCAGTTACATTATAGTTCGATGTGATACAACCTGAGGAACTTATTTTGGGCAAACTCTTAAGTTGCTCGAATCGCGGAGTGAATAGTTTTTGCATGTGCGCGCACTCTCATATAATAAGTCCACGGTATTCACTTTTCAACAAACTGTTGAAAACTGAAAGTTGCATATGTGCGCGCCTATGGCCTTATAGCTCATAGAATTTTATACGAATAAATATTTTGCGGCGCAGAGTCAAACAATTCCTCTATAGTGCAGTTCCACCCAATGCGTTTTGTCTTCTCAAATTGCTTTTTTGTAGATCTAAATAAAAAGATGATTTTTTTCACCAAACTCCGTTTATTTATAACTATCAATAAAAATTGAACACAAAACGAAAGTTGGGCTTGGTTAGTCAATAAAAGTAAAACGGAACTCATTCGATAAATATTGGTTTCTTTTTCAAAATGGATATCAAAATTTGTTAAAATTGATTAATTGACATTAGGGGTATGCAAAATTGCAGATATAGGTGCAATTTTAGACGTACTTCAGAAAATAATTGAGCAAAGAATACAGTTTTTAATAGTAAAAGTCAGAAACTTTTCAGACGAACAGCTTATAATTTATTAAAAAATGGAGTTATCTAAGATTTGAGAAATATAAACTGGCCATCTATTAAAAAAAAGAATCAAAAAGATCGATTTGTCTTACGAATGAAATTAATAATTATAACACTCCATGAACACATCCATCGAGATTCAATTCAATTGTCAATCGTACCAATAAAACTAACAAAATCAGAATCGAGACTCGACTGAACGTCAACCAGCCATCCACCGTAGCTTCTACTTTAGCTTTTTATCGACCGTAGCGATTTGTATGTAAAATGCTACTACGGATAAACTTACGGCGGATAAATTTCCCAATAAAACACGGCTTATGTACTATTGTAGTTTCACGTCAAATCCTAAAAAAGCTTTGCATACACCCAAACTTGACCCCACCAACCTTGACCCCACCCAACCTTGACACCACCCAACCTTGACCCCAGCCCAAATCCTATAATTGGCCCAGGCTGGGGGGTTGCAGGGGGACAGCATGCCCCTCTTACCCACCGAGCTTTTTGTACGTTGTGAACTTAATTACAGAAAAACTTCACACAAGTAGGTTTTTATCTATACATACGTTTTGTTTAATGTTTTTTTTTTTAATTTGCAATTGGTTTTACTGAGAATAAATAGGTAGGTACATATGTATTTTAAAAGTGATGCATAACTACTTTTGGAAAAATATGATATTTCATTTAGTTAAATGTTTTCACGTAAGTTTTATTATTGGAAAAAAACTACACTTAAACTTTTAATCCAAAAAATGTAACCATTAAAATTTCCCTAAAAAAAGTACCAATATACAAAAAAAAAACTTACCAGAACACTACCAGAGGGAAGTATTAACAAGAACTGTCTAAAAAAGTTTTTCGTTGCCGCGAATTTTTTATATTGTGTATTAATATTGCAAAATTTAAGAATATGTTAAAAATAGAAGAACATCTTTTCATATTAAAACCGTTTGAATTATTATCTTTAATAATAAATCTACCGAATATAAGTATCCATGTGTTGAAATACGTTCTAATTTAAATACAAATTGAACAAAAGTGTTGTACTAAAAAGCCAAAATTGAAAATGAAAACATTTTTTAATCATATTTAACTGTGTTTCCTCACCGTAATATTTTAAAGCTGTTCTATAGAGACCCCTAGCTCACTGTAAAAAAAATCAAAGTTCTACGCGTGCACCCCTAATGGAAAGTCGCCCCATTAAAAGTAGAGCGAGGCTATAATATAAAACAAACATAAAAGTAAGACAGGGTACACACTAATAACTTACTCGAACTCTGCTATAACTTCCTTGATACATCTAACAATCACATGTTCTTAGCGTTCAGTTATGTAGTTTTGAGAAGAAAATTTACGCTATTTTCGTTGATTTTAAGCAAACTGAGGTGAAATGGTTAAAAAACTTGAAAATTCGTTATCTGAACGGAACATGTTCATCTTCAATATAATCTGCAATATTCAGGTTCATACTTACTATAATCTTCATACATGAAGATGATCTCCATTTTGGCCTTCGCTCTCTATCGCACAAGTATGATTTTTTTAAATTTTGTTTCCTCTTTTTTTGCAGATGTCAATGCAGATGAAGATATGTAAAGCCTCCTTAATCCACATCGGACAAGCAACAACAATTTCCAAATTTTTTTCACATATGACGTCAATGAAATGAGACACAAAAAAGAAGATGTTAGGTCTGATCCACACTCTGCCCCAATTTCTGCCAATTTCTGTTCCAGACTAACAAATTTGGTAGTTTCGCAGGAGAGAGCGCTCTTGAGAGAGTAAAATACTTACCCTTTGTGGCAATTTCTTTGCCAATTTCTGCCCAATAAATTTTTGTAGGCAGCAATTTGTGGGCAGAGAATTGACAATTGTCAGGCTGACGTATGTCATAAGCGAAAAAAAACTTTTCGTAGTTGTTGTGGGAAAATATTTGTTGAACAAATAAATTAATTTAGAAACATTAAAATACAAAATAAACAGTTTGAAGAGGAAGAAATGTGAATGTTAAGCAAATAAAAAAATTAAAAAAAACAAATGTGTTGACGTGACGCAGAAAATTGTGCTCAAACTGTTTCAGACCTTTTCTGACTATATTTCTTAATGATAGAATTTCATCCCCACTCTTCAAAAGTCTGGATCCGAACTGTTTTCTTTGATTCATGGGCACGTTCGGTAGCATGACCAAAGTGCCTGGTTATAGGAGCTTAATCAACTTAGGAAAGAGAGCGGATGATTTGTCGAATGAAAGAAAGGGATGAAAAAAAAGTGTCATCATTTTCCTCATTTCAGATATGAGAATTGCGTTAAAAATCATATTTCATTCTAACACGTTCCCGTTTGGCAGATGTTTTCATTTTAATTTCGCCGCCGAAGGAGAAGGTACTACCCAATAGCTTTGTTTTCCTCGTACCATTTTCATTTTGTTTTTGTAACAGACTGGGTTCCTAATTTGCCACACAATTCCCTTGCATGCTCACTCAATTTGTTTTCTGTGTGTATCCACAAAACAAATTTTTTTACGCTCGTGTAACCAGGCTCCTAGCAATCCGGTTTGCTTTGTGTTGTTGTTACGCCTACGCAAAAAATGGCTTATGAATGAACTAAACATCTGTTGTCAAAAAAAAAATTTGAAGCTACCCAAAAATTATTGGATTCGCTTAGAAATTTAAGGAACAGCTTATAAAAACAGCTGTTATATGCAGGATCGTTTGACAATAAAGGCGCTACTAAGGTAGCTCGAACGTGAGCAATAGGTTAGGTTAGAAGTGGTGGTGAAACGGCAAGCTGAATCACTTCAATCGGATCTCAGTGGATCCATTGCGGTTCCAAGGGTTGGAAGGGGAAATTTAAGTAGGGGAGTAAATTGGAAGATTAGGTTTGAAGGGCCTCCTTAAACCATCCTGACTATTGAATAAATTTCACGATAAGTTTAAATGGCTTATTCGAGACATCGCCCAGTTCGTCGAAGAAGTAATCTCCGAGGGCTTCTTTTCTTGTTCTGGCTAGGCTGGGACATTCGCAAAGGAAATGATATGAGCCCTCTTCCGGCTCTTCGTCCATAGTAAGATGTGCTGATGCCCATCCGGTCATGTGGTATCCCATTGATTTGTGACCCGTTAGGATGCCCATTAGGAGGGACAGTTGTGGTTTGTTAAGCTTTATTAAATATTCTGTTTTTTTCGTAGATATTTCTGTCCAAAGATTTCTCGAAACCCGACAACTGTCAATACCTGAACTAACGTGAGCAATACTGAAGTTTCAATAAAAAAAAAATATACATTACATGGGCACCTACATTTCTTGTTTTCTCTGCGAAATCAAATAATGTTTATACGAATCGGTGTTATGTGTGTGGCGGAATCACTCATCTATAGGTGGGTTTTTTGCAATCCCCGGGGGAATTGGTTGAAAAAAAACGACCAAGGCGCTTAGTGAAATACATGGCAGCACTATTAATTTGCAAGATGACATTTGAAGAACAGCTGTAATGCAAGAAATAAACAAAATCAATGTTAGCCTCATCCTCATCCTTCTAAAAATCATCGGGTTGATTTGTTTTGTGTAATTTCGATATATTTATTGAATTTAAATTACTTTTCTATTAAAATAACATAAAAAGAACCAAGTTAATTATTATTTATACAAGAAAATGTGAATCAAGTAATTTGAAAATTGAAATCAAGTATTTTGGAAATTGTTTTTAGCCCATGTGATTTCCTTTTAATTTTAATTTTCACAAATACAATGGTACATAGAATTCAACTACTTGAAAACTACCCCATTCGTCGTTGACTGGTGACATGATATTAGTGGACGTGTTACTTATTCGGGACGGGACGCTCAGTTCCTATGTCATTAGGAATATATATAGGTCTGAGCAAGAGCGCACGACGATCAAGAAGATTGAAGTATGCCTAGGATGTAGCAGATAATCTGTCTTGGGTTGCTCCCTTGTACAACAAAACGCAGCCGAAAACAATTTTCTCAGAGAAACCTTTGTTTTGTAGTTCAATTCTTGTTAATTGGACGAATATCAACTTAAGGAAATACGTTTTTATTTAATAATAATTTCACAGTCAAGTTTTAATATATGTACATATAATAAAAATAAACGCAGAAAGAAAATCGCTGTAGAAGGTTGTGCTCATGGCGAGGTGGAAAAAATCTACGACACAATAGAGACAATACAAAAGCGGAAAATGTTAAAATTGATTTGGTATTGTGTTGCGGAATGTATATTAAAAGGTAGGTTAGGTTAGGTTGACATGGTCGTCAGGAAAACAATTGACACACTTAGACCAAAAGCTCAACCAAACCAAACAAATTTGATAATTATTTGACATGTCAGAATGTCAGTTTTGGAGTTTCTATACATTTTATCGATAACTTACTGAAAATTTTTTTGGTAGCACAGTTTTTATCCTATCCAATAGCTAAGCCCCGAGAATTCTCTGGGTTTAAGCTAAGCACCCCCGGGTATTAGTTGTTGTTGGATTAAATATGTAAATTGTTAATCCTACTCATCGTTTTTTTCGTCAAATTTCCCCGGGGCTTAGAAAAAAACATGCCTTATATAAAACTACTCCATAGGCATTAACACAAAAAAGATGAAGTCATTTGAATGCTTTTATTGAGTAGTATTTCAAATTCAGGTATTATTGACTATTGTACCTATAAAACAATAAAACACAAAAATATTACTTTGTTAGTAGACAACACAAAGTCAACTTGATTTTTTTTTTACTCGTATAGACGTCAAGGATGGTGCCAGCGCACTTTATGACATGAAACCGCATAACGCGGTAAACGTGTTAAATGTAGCAAATGAGCTGCCAAAATTTAATGTGAAAAACTTTTGACGTTTTATGTGTCATAATCTTGGTATAACTATCCCTCTTCCTCTTATAATTTCTGGCAAACACTTTAAATGAGAGTAATTGGGCCTATTCGGCGAGAGCTTTAATTTATTTCGCAAAGAGGCCTTGATTTAAAAAAAAAAAATTGTTCATCAAAACCGCTTTGATGAGAAAATTGCAGGAAATGACAATTTTACTGAATATTTCTTCTTACAAAAAAGGCTGTGCGACTAAAATAAAATAATTATACGCTCCTATAGGGAAACCCCCTGTTCATTCTAAAAGCTCGATCGTGAACCTTTAGGGTAATAAATTTCCCTCGAATAAATAAATGGCATTCCCTAGAATTTATTTCCAATATTCCGAGAGACCATTCACTGGCATTCACACGTACAAATTATGGAACATTTCCAGGGAATTTTTTAATAAGATAACCCCATATAATACCAGAAAAAGCTTTTTACACAAATATTAATTAATTAACCTTACATCTTAACCCTATACTAATATATACAGATGGCTTATATAATGATGTATGTATATTACATATTTATATGCACCTATATGTAAAATAAAATTTATTTAATATTTAAAAAACTGCGCGAAGATCTAAACCTAAATAACGGAAACTAGTCTTTTAACTTTTTTATTAAGTGATCGCTGTGAGTTACTTCAATGTAAAAGTTTAATATTAATTTTTTAATAACGAAACAGAAGGGATAGATAATAGTAATTAACATTCATTTTACCTATTACAGGGAGAACACATAATGTGTATTCATAACTTAATCAGATGCCTTCTTAAGTAGAAATCATAGGCAGTAACACAAAAAAACACTTAAATTCTTTCAAACATTAACTTACCAGATAAAAATGACATAACTAAGTCATGTATACGCCAAATCAGGAGTTGTATCTCTTGCTCTTCTGAAAATAACTTGAAACACAGATAAGATAAAAGTTGTATATGAATTCAATGCAAGTTAGTGTCCCGAGTGTCAAGAAAGTCAAATTTATCATAGAATCGCAATGGTTCCATTCTATTTGACCATTTCCCTACTGTCTGTTTTACTTCTTGTTGAAAATTGTTTAAGCAAGTACGCTCTTTTAAGAATTGTCAATGGGAAATTTGCAACCGCAGGAGAATTTAACTATCAGGTATTTATCCAAACTTAACTCAAAAGTAGAATCTGCCGTTCATACTTGTATACCTACTTTGATCAGTTGTCCCTACGCCGAAACAACAAGCACATATGTGGAGCATCTGTACTAAATAATCAGTGGGCTATAAGTGCTGCACACTGTGTAGAGAGTCATAAGAGTTCATACTCCATTCGGGCAGGAACTCATAAGAGATCATCAGGTGGAACTTTAATGAATGTAAAAGAAATACTTGTTCACCCTCGATACAATCCGGACACAATGAACTACGATGTGTCACTTCTGCGTACTCAGAGTAACCTACGCGGTGATTTCATTACGCCTATAGTATTGCCCAAAGCTAAACAGCCAATTCCATTTGATATGGCAGCTATTGTTTCTGGATGGGGACACACAGATTCAATGGAAGAAACGCTCCCAGAAGAACTGAAATATGTGCAGGTTTACACCATGGAACAAAACGAATGCGCTCAAATGCTAAGAGATTATGGAGTTATCACAAATGCGTGAGTTCATTATTTTATCTAAACAATTCTTATTTTTTTTAAATAATAATTCAGTATGTTTTGTGCATCTGAGAAACTAGTTGACGCCTGTCAAGGAGACAGTGGTGGACCCCTAAATCTTAATGGTGTGCTGATTGGAGTTGTATCCTGGGGCATTGGGTGTGCCGATCCTGATTTCCCAGGAGTCTACACAAGATTGGCGTATCCACCCATACGAAATTGGATAAAAGTTACAACAAAATTATAATTTCAAAATAAAACCTTAAAGCACGACGTTTAGACAACTTCCGGTTTTGAATTTTTTTTTTGGAGATATGTATTTACATAATAGGGGTATTCACGATCCGGTGTGTCTGGTCTAGTATCATTGTAAAAGTGTAAAAGTGTAGCATTTTTTTGCACTACAACAACAAAATATACTGAATGTCAAAATCTTACACTTTTACACTTTTACAATACCAGAACCCTATTAGGGGTATTCACGATCCGGTGTATCTGGTCTAGTATCATTGTAAAAGTGTAAAAGTGTAGCATTTTTTGCACTACAACAACAAAATATACTGAATGTCAAAATCTTACACTTTTACACTTTTACATTACCCGAACCCTATTGTAACAGGAAAATACAAGGATGCAAGATTTTTTTAACACAAACTTAAGCCTTCTTCAGGACAAATGTGAAGCAGATTTTGAGATTTGCTTTAGCGTTGCTATAGATTAGTAAAGGTGTGTTAACAGTCTGTTGTAAAAAAATAAAATTTTACAATTTTACAAGACTTGGTACACCAGATCGTGAATACCCCTGTATAACAGAAAAATGCAAGGGTGTAAGAGTTTTTTAACACAAACTTAAGCCTTCTTCAGAACAAATGTGAAACAGATTTTGACATTTGCTTCAGTGTTGCTACAGATTAGTAAAGGTGTGTTCACAGTCTGTTGTAAAAAAATAAAATTTTAAACTTTTACAAAACTTGGTACACCAGATCGTGAATACCCCTAATGTATACACATTATATTATCTTCATTCTTTACATAAATATAGAATCCACCTATCTATACAATTATAAACAAAGTGAGGGGCCGTCTTGGATTTAGGTTCCTAAACGAGTTGAATGATCTTTTCAGCTTTAAATCACTTTATTGCACCCTATTTGTTCGCCCTCTGTCACAATATTAGCCGTGTTTTATTGGGAAATTTATCCACCGCAAATTTACAGTTAAAAAGCTAAAGTAGAAGCTACGGTAAATAGTTGGTTGATGTTTATTCGAGTCCCGAATTTGATTTTGTTAGTTTTGTTGGAACGATTAATAATTGGATTGAATTTCGATGGATGTGTTCATGAAGTAGTTATAATTATAAATTTCAATTCGTAACGCAAATCGATCTTTTTGATTCTATTTTTTTTAGTAGTTGGCCAGTTTATTTTTTTTAAATCTTAGATACCTCCATTTTTCTTCTGAAAAGTTTCTCACTTTTACTATTAAAAATGTAAGTAAAAGTTTTTTGAATTCTTTGCTCAATTATTTTCTGGACCACATCTAAAATTCCACCTATATGTGCAATCTTATATACCCGTAACGTCAGTTGATCAATTTCAACAATTTTCCATTTCCATTTTAAAAAAAAAATCAATCGCTGTTATAAATAAACGGACTTTGGAGGCAAAAAATCATATTTATATTTAGATCTACAAAAAAGCAATTTGACAAATTTGGGCTTGTGGAAATATTGATTTAAGGTAGAACTGCATCACTGGGTGGAACTGCTCTATGATCCATAAGATAACGCACTAAGCGGCAACGGAACTTCACAAAATGTGCCTTTTGTTCACTGTTTAATGGACGTTGGCCATGGACGGACTTCGCTTCACTACATGGTCTGGACCTACATTTTTGTGATCCTATTGTTTTTTTATGCGCTTAGAAAATGCAAAATGTTAACTATTTTTTCCTTACTCCGCTTATGTTAAGTGAAGCCTGATGAGTGATTATTGAATTGAATGCAAAACACTTAGAAAAGTAATTTGTAAATTGACTTGAAGAATAAAACTCTATATATCTACTCAGAAAATAAATAAAAGCATGAAATATAAAGAGGAAATGTAAGGGAGTGAACAATTTAAGCTACATGTAGTGTGCGTTCAAACCAAGAAACATTAAAAGGTAAAAAACAAATCTCTAGCAATCGTGTGAACGGCATAGTCTATAAACAAACCGATTCACTTATTATTTCCTTTCTATTGATGCAACTTTCTATTCTATATATTTAAAAGTAAATTATTGGTCATAATTTTTATATTTTCTTAATTATTCGTTGCACAAAACTCTTTCATTTGCTTGCAACCGCATTTTATTAGCCGCGTTTTATTATGCTCAATGACCCATATAGTTCACAGCCTGAAAATAAACCAATCTGGGTCATAAACATTTATTACTTTGCATGGTTGGCAGCTGTGATTACCTTTTGACATTTAATTTTGTTTACATTAAATAAATTGTTTACTGCTCGGAAGTTGTACTTTCTTGTTTTATTTTAGTTAAATAAATATAAAATAATAAACGATAATAAATAAATAAAGTGCACTTATATCTGGATATTGTACAGCATCGATTTCGGAACAATACTAAATCGTAAGCTCTACCCCGATGAATATTAACGACATATATTCATCGGGATAGAGATTAAATATAATCTGATTTCAGTTTAATGGTGAATAAAAGAAGTGAAAGAAGAACTGAAAGTTCTGCTTAAAGCCAGTCCAATGGAGGACCTTATTCAAAAAATGTTAATACTTGTTGACAAATCACAGGTACTCAAGAATCCCCAGCATCGAAAAAAGAAAATCAATCAAATTAGCGTTTTGAAAATAATAATTGTTGTCAAATAATTAGAACATGGTTTTTTTTTGCATTTCTGTCAAACCTGAGTTGCCAGTTGTGTATAAAAGAAATCAATTAAGGCTAAACTTTCTGCTCCAAACATACTAAACCCAGTAGGAAATTCACTCCTCAATGAAAACATGCCTTGATGAAATCCTATATAACACCGGTCATATAGGACAGGTTATTATTGATTTCACTCATGAAACGTAATGCAGTCGGTCACCAGTTTGCCATTTAAGTAGCATGTTGTGCTTAGCTCAAGTAAAAAGTTAGAGAATAGACAAGAACAAAAAAAAACTTTAATGAATACTCAATCCTTTTTCATATGCATGAATTCAATGCCAAAACCGGAGGCGAAGATTTACTCCATAAAAAAGATTTTTGACCTGCTAAAAAATGAAACCTTTTTTTTCGGGTTTTCCCCTCGATCAGTTCGCGCCACCACCTACTGTTTTTTGTCTCATCTTTTAAAAAAATACTATAACCCTTAGGCCTCCACTTGAAATAAATGATTGCAAGAAATGTGCCATGTAGTCTATGGGCGTGTTTTATTATCGCCAATCAATAACCCATATGGTTCACCCCGTGAAAATAAAACGATCTGGATTTTGTACTTACATGTACACTCTGTTTCCCGAATTTAATACTAATATTTGCAAACCCAGATAGACACCCTTAAGGAACCTGGATCTCGTGCTGTTTTTGTAATACGTGTTACAACATAACCCAGACCCGTAGATTAATAAAACGCAGCTTATATTTCATGTGGAGTCCCCTAATGTCTGGATTTTTTTTAGACATGAGAATCGATATTTATTTCTTGTCTTATATAAATAAAAAATAAAATTTGACGTTTCAAGACATCCCACATTAATCGTGCACAAACTTCTCACAAAACATTATTCGCTTATTTTCATGTTAAAGTTTAATAATTCATTAAAAAAAAAAAAACAGATTATACCTATTCTAAAGTACATAAAACGCTTAGCGCTTCTTGAGGAAGAATGAAATTTCACGATTTATGTTTGCCCACATAGCAAAGAAATATACATTTTTAGTAGTAGTGTCTGCAATAATGGCCGAAATAAATATTTCTAATGAAGTCGCGGCCTAAAGAACAGACCATAGTGTTTTTAATTGATTTTGTAGTTTTTTTGCAAACTTTTAAATTGCTTTTATTTGTTTTAATTTATTCTGATTTTTTTTTTGATTCATAGGGCCCCGACGAAGATCAACAATTGTGTGGATGCAACAACCAACAAGATGTATTGTATGTATATGGCTCATATAGTATTAGTATTTACTCAACCGAGTTTCTAAGCATTTTAACTTTGTAACTTTTAAGGTTTTCGCGGTTGTTTATATATAACATACGAGTATTTAGTTTTTAGGATAAGCCGCGTTATAACGCGAGTTCATTACATCGAGCGTGGTCACCGGGTTGTCGCAGCGAAACGTTCGGGGTGAGTACAGAATTGAACTCGCTAAATACTAAATAGTTATAACGCGGCTTATCCTAAAAACTAAATATGTTACATTTTAACTTTGACAGAGCGGTTTTTGAAGTGCCGCCATAACCACCGCGTGTCCATTCTGTTCAGCCAGTTACGGGGTGTTTGAATTGTATTGCATCGCGTAATAGTATCTTTCGGAAGGTGGTGGCGGGGGTAAATAAAATTACTGAGTTACCGCTCTTTTTCGTTGTGCTTTTCCTTATTGATTGAGTAAAGAATAAGGAGTGCAGATAGATGATTGTTTTACATGAACAAAAGTAAGTTTAACTTTCCATTTCCATTGCTAAATATAGAATTTGATCGAAAGCGATTTGAAATGATTTTGTTTTCGATATGTTATTGGATTGTATTCGTGTATATATTAAACTACTATTTGTCAAGGTAAATGCATTAAATTGTACTAGTATTAGTAAAAAGAGAGCTTGATCCACAGAAAAATACGGATCAGCAAAATTGGTTCAAAATAGGAAAAAAAATATTGTTTGCCCAATGGAAGGATTTAACTTGGCAAAATTGAGATTTTTTCCCAATGGGAAACCACATAAAAATTGCACTAGTGTAGAAGCAGACTTAATAAATTATAAGTAGTTGTTTGGTTATTTTGCAACACTGTCGTTGACAATTAAAATTGAAGTGCCAACTTGTACAAGTTAAAAGCTAACCCTGGTGGTAAGATATGTAATTAAATTCTGGGTCAGGAATATTGAACTGGATAAATATCAAGATCTTGTAGAGTTTTTGTAATGCATGCAAAGCTCTGACCTATCGGGCATTCGTGCATAATAAAACACGGCTATTATGCACGAAGACCTAGGATATAGGATTTCACCAAAGCATTTTTGATTGAGGAGTGAATATCCTACTCGGTTAGTGTGTTTGGAGGCGAAAGTTTCGCTATAGTATGGGAGAGCTTTTATTGATTTCTTTTATACACAACTGGCAACTCTGACAGAAATGCCAAAAAAGTCATGTTCTAATTATTTGAAGAAAATTTTTATTTTGAAACGTAAATTTGATTGATTTTCTTTTTTCGATGCTGGGTATTCTTGAGTACCTGTGATTTGTCAACAAGTATTACCATTTTTTGAATAAGATCCTCCATGGGACTGGCCTTAAGCAGAACTTTCAATTCTTCTTTAACTTCTTTCATCCACCATGAAACTGAAATCAGATTCTATTTAATCTAACGACATATATTAACCGGGGTATGGTTACGATTTATACTACGTTTCCACCGAACTTTAATCTCTTGTAGATTTACTAATCTCAGTGTTTCCACCGCTCCAAAAGTAGATTAATTTTGACAGCACTATTCAAAATGCATACATCTTTTCATTTTCTCTTATGATGTAGAAGTGAGACAGGCAGCTTCATCTGTGTCAACCAAAGAGAAAAATGCACTTTCCCGATGAATGTGTTCTTTTCGATATGGAAATAGGGTAGTGCGATTAAAGATTTAAATGAGATTTATTTTAAATTTACATCTGAGAAGATTAAAATTTGTATGATAAATCCTCAAGATTTGTAGGAGATTTAGCTAAATCTACTTAAATCTCGGTTTAGTGTTCGGTGGAAACGTAGTAGGGTTCCTGTTCAATATCCAGTTAGTAGTGCACTTTATTTATTTATTATAGTTTATTATTTTATATTTATCTAACTAGAATAAAACAAGAAAGGACAACTTCTGAGCACCGCAGTAAACAATTTATTTAGTAAACAAATAAATGAAATGTGAGAAGATAATCACGGCTGCCAACCATGCAAAGTAAAAAATGTTCATAACCCAGAATGTTTTATTTTCACGGGGTGAACTATATGGTAAATTGATAAAAGGCGGCTAGTGATAGCTGTGCAGGGGTACTATTCCAACAAAACTAAAAGAAAGGATTACTGTACAATGGATAGATTCTTAATAAAACACGGCTATTGTAGTTATGTGTATGGTTACAGTCAGCAGTTGAAACTCATTTAATACAAAATAAAGACATACTGGCTAGTGGCCGAAGTTAATACTACAAAATTCATGCCTATTACCGAAGTCGTAAGCGATATCAAGCAATATAACGCGCACAATCTGCATTCCATAAATAAGTCGTTTTCAATATTTGTCACTCGTTTTCTTGCCGTGTGTAAACGTCAAAAGCCGGCCGTTGACCACTTGCATTGTGTATTTTATGAGACAAATTGAAATAATGAAGATGAAAAAAACAAGACGGTATCTCTCGTCTGGAGATGACTGGCAAAAGGTTTGTATCACTTATTTTAATAAATATTCAAAAATTATAAGTCTTTGCTTTTTTCAGATTTGGCATGCGAACCAAGATTAGCACAAACTTTGGCTGAAAAAACTTCACTTCACTATGTAGAAGAAATCATTTTAAATACAGAAGATAGTTCCCCCAAATTCAAGGTGAAGTTTTCTAACAGCAACATCGTGAACGTAACATGGAAATGTTCATTTTCAACACTCCCCAATCTTGCTCCTTCTTCATTCTCGTAACTTACTATCACTAATTGTGTTATAAAATATTTGTACACTAATTATTTTAATTAGTGAAATTAAACCCAATTTTTCCTATGATAATTTTTTTTCAATTTATTTGAGTTTGACAGATATGTAAATACTAGTTTATTGTTTAAAAATCTGCTAAAGATTTGTCGCATCTCAAAAGTTTTGGAATGCCACTTTAAAAACGACACGACAGCGAAAAAGAAAGAAAAAAACCCGACGACATCGGTAATATGCATGATTGAGTAATTTTATTATGGTTTCGTTTCAAAAAATGGGATTCTCTACTGTACTTTTACTTACCAATAATTTATTGCTTCGTAACGAACGAGTATGGATCGAATGTCCTTTTGTGAGTTTGTGTTGCTTGGCAGCTTTAAAAAACAAAATCTTTAAAATAGTGCCCTAGAAGGGATAGTGTTTAATATTTATTTTTTATTAATTAATTACAAAGTCAACTTTTAACTTCCGATATAAGTACTATAGGGCAAGTTTTAGATTTGGAAAAAAAAATTCAACCAAAAAAGTGGGTCCTGCAATTCCGCCTACTGTCTGTCTATACTAAATAAAATTAATGAGCTACCCTCAACGGTTGAAGCGATTTTTTCAAACTCAAAAATTGTCTTCAATAGATTTTTGAATCTTTTTTTTAGACTCAAAAATAGATGTACTTGCCATAAATTTGTTTTACCATATTGATTATCTCTAAAACGGCTATAACTATCTTGATAAAAAAAGGGTGTGCACTAGTTTAGGTATAACCTACATTAGCGTGAAATTTGTTTGTATATATTTTGTTATTAACGGTACCTCCCCTACAACAATTTTTTTTTTTGGTTTTCGACTTTCTCATAAACGGCTCTACAGATTTCGATCAAAATTTTTATATAGGATGTCCCTCAAATTAAAAATAATACTGCATACCAAAATTTTGGAAAAATATTTTGGGGGCTTTGAAAAAAAAATATTTTTTTTTTGAAAATTCAATATTTCGAAAACGTGTTAAAATTTTTGTTTGAAATTTCATTTTTAAGTTTATATTATTAAATGTCATTGTCATAGAAATTTTTTTTAGAAAAAAGTTAAAGACATTTAAAAAATTAAACAAAAACTTCTTTAAAAATATATTTATATTTTATATTTAATAGAAATCTTTTGCATACGATGTGATCGAACATAAGAGTAAATACGTGCGATTGCGATCCAGTTGTTCATTTAATTTTATGTTCGATTTACAAAAAAAAGGGAAACGTCAAAACAAAGGATACGTATTACAATTCTCTGCGACGTTGTTGCGAGCCAATCAGGGCTCACACTTCATTAATTTTATTTGGTATATATAGTTTAATAAAAATAGAATGAAATCACCTTTTTGAGAATTGGCTTTTGGTCTCATAAGAAGAATAACCATAAATGTATTTTAGAAGGGAAATTCAGTTTTTATAAATTACATAGAACCCACAACTAAATAATTATTGGTACATTTCTGAGAAATATGAGAAATTCGTGTATGCATTTCGTATCGTATAATTTACAGAAAAAGATTAATGATTGGCAACTTATCAGCAGCGAGGCAGATTGTGTTAGTAAGTCAGTAAGTCCAAGATAGCTAGCTGCGCCAATGAAAAACCACTCAAAATTTAATGTATGAGTATACTCTTATTAGCTTTCTATTCAAAATAGTCATTTTTTTGGTGATTATTCCACATAATTTCATGAAACTTTGAAAATTGCAATTTGAGACAACTTTGATAAACATAAAAATATTCTCATTACAGGGTGTCTGAAAAAATGACACAAACAAACTTTTACTTTAATTTTATTTTATTCAATTATTTTACGGATTTACTCTGCTGTTGAATTTAGTGCTGTTGAAGATACGGTAAGCTTCAAATTCCTCCAATTCTTAGCTGAAGATTAAAGTGGGTTCCTCCTTTCGTCCTCAGACACCAATCAAAGAAAAATATTTGTAAATAAATATACATAACATTAGTTTGTGTTCTTACCAGCATTGTCCTCATCCAGCGTCTAAACGTAAGTTTGAGACATTAAATGTATTCTTAAAATTTTATTGGGATGTGAATTGATGTCTTTTAAGTCAATTGACATTATTATCTATGAAAATGAGATCGTCAATTTTCCGATAATAATTTTCAACCATAGTGACTGCAAAGTTTAAAGGAGAAGTCGTCCCATTACCTCGCATACCTATGATTCCATCAGTGTTAACAATACCTTTCAAAGGGCTACAATTCCCGATACGTTTGGCTATCGCGATGGCGTCAAATAAGCCGCAGAACCAAACAATGACAATTTGTGGCTTGGACTTAGATAATCTGTCTTTTTCCCGTTGTCAGCTGTATACGAGTATGTTCCACGCTCAAGCGTTTGAAAATCATCAAATTTATTTGTTTTAACGAAAAAGATTAACGAATAATATTGTTCATCCTTTAATTTTTAATTAATGGAAAGCACTGATTGCTACTAATTAGAATCCTTACTAATCACTTCCTTGACAATACTAATTTTAATATCTAATAATTTATCGCAATACAATAAAGTCGCAGAAAAGCGCGGCTAAGCCTGCTAGTATATATATATATATATATATATATGGAAGTCTATTGAGAAAATTATATTTTCTTATGGAAATGGTATACAGTAATAACCGGATAAGTGGCTCTCGCTTAGGTACCCGCATAAGTACGTTTATTTTTTAGAAACAAAATTCTGAGGATTTTTGCATTTAAAACTCATCTTATAAGCACCTTCCGCTTAACTACCTTTTCCCGCTAAATTGCCTTTTATTTTGTGAACTTTTATTGAAATTTACATTACAAAAATTCTTTTAAGTACATATTTAAATTAGCTTATAAAATAAAACAGTTTGTTTTCCTTTAGCGCTTTAATGGCATTAGATTCCCGTGGGATGGAAAGTCCGTAGCATCCCACGGGTACCTGCTAGTTTTGTCTTATATATTAATTATTTCCGTTGAATTGCGAGATTCACGTTTCGTTTCGTTTCAATGCAATTGATAAACATAAAAAACCTGCATTAGGTTGGATCTGATCATGTGGGCTCGGTGGCGTGATGCGAAGTGCATTGGCTACTAAGCGGCTGGTTCAATACACGATGAAGGCATAAGAAGTTTTTCAATTAAAATGAAAAAGTAGACCAGCACCACTAGAGCAAAGGAGTCTGATGATCGATCTTGGCAAGTCGTGAAATAGCTATAATTCCAGCCAAAAATAGTTGAGAAAGAACTTGGTGGTAGCACACTCAAGTTGTTGTTGGGCATTCAAAAGTCAACAGTATTAAGGTATAGGTACACAGAAACGATTGTTCAAATCTATATTATGGATTTTAAATTATGTTAATTAGGAAGGTAATCCCACATAATGTAGATATGGAACCGAGGTATATACAGATACATAAATAATGTATGTATCAAACAAATATTTCGAAAAATTTCTATCTAAGAGTAGTTTTATCGTGAAAAATGAAACATGACAATTTTACTTTCAGATGCAAATTTTTTGAAATATTTATTAACACTCAGAACAGTTAAAATCGTCGAAATCAAGCAAGTAGTTTGGAAATGAGAGCTTCGGGTAGGCTGTGATTTCAGATTTTCCTTGAAATTAGTATAAATTTCTTGGAATTGCTTATTTGGACATGCCGTCATTTCCAAACTACTTGCTTCATTTGGATGATTCAAACGGTTTTGAGTTTTTATAGCCGCTGCCATTTCGAAACCGTTTCCTTCATTTGGATGATTCAAACGGGGCTGAGGTCTCAAATGTCCCTTAAGCCATTTTTCACGAAATATTCAACTACGTTTTGGAACCACAGCGCAATTATCCCATTCAAATAAAATACAAGGTTTTTCATCAACCATTTTAAAATGTTGGTTTTTATTTTGTCTTTTTTTTGAAAGAATTACACTTCACTGGTTTGGCACCAAAGCTAAATCTCGCAGAGATTTAACAACCTAATATTAGGCGTGTTTTTTTCTAAGCCCCGGGGAAATTGGACGAAAAACACGATGAGTAGGATTAACAATTTGCATACTAAATCCAACAACAACTAATCCCCGCGGGTGCTTAGCTTAAGCCCAGAGAATTCTCGGGACTTAGCTATTGGAGAGGATGAAAACTGTGCTACCAAAATCTTTTTCACTAAGTTATCGATAAAATGTATAGAAACTTCAAAACTGACATTTTGACATGTCAAATAATTATCAATTTTGTTTGGTTTGGTTGAGCTTTTGGTCTAAGTGTATCAGTTGTTTTCGTGACGACCATGTCAACCTAACCTAACCTACCTTTTAATATACATTCCGCAACACAACACCAAATCAATTTTAACATTTTCCGCTTTTGTATTGCCTCTATGGTGTCGTACTGTATTACCACTGTACCACTGTATTTGTGAAAATTAAAATTAAAATAAAATCACATCGGCTAAAAGAAATTTCCAAAATACTTGATTTCAATTTTCAAATTACTTGATTCACTTTTTCTTGTAAAAATAATAATTAAATTGGTTCTTTTTATGTTATTTTAATAGAAAAGTAGTTTAAATTCAATAAATATATCGAAATTACACAAAACAAATTACCTCTATGACTTTTAGAAGGATGACGTTTTTTTCTTGCACCGCTGTTTTCTAAACTGTCATCTTTCAAATTAAAAGTGCTGCCTAGTTTTATCACTAAGCGCTTTGGTTGTTTTTTTGTTTACCAATTCCCCCGGGGATTGCAAAAAATCGCACCTTGTGTATATTGGGGGAATGGCCACGTTCAGAAAACGTAGTCATAGTCAAATTGAAAGTACAAGTTTTTGATTGGACAGCGGCAAAAAAAAATCCTTCCAATAAAGGCAACTTTTACTTGAAAGCTGGTCAAGAAATATGAGTCTCTCTCTCTTCATCTCAAGTCAAGTGGATTTGTGTCAGAATTATCAACTGTTAGTTATCTACCAGTTCAACTTTAAATTAATTGTTTGTGCAATCAACTATTACAAATAATATTTTCTTCAAACTACAACGGATTACAGTAGATGATATCGGCTGTGCCACTAGCATTGTTTCCAAAAACGGAAACCTTCTATTTTCGTTATCAAGTCACAGAAAGAAATTGTAGGTATTAGGGACACCATTTAAATCCAATTCGTTAACTTCTTTCACATCTGCAAGAACAATCTAATAAAAAACAAGAATAAAAACGATCCTTCTAGTTTCCTCTTATTAATTAAATTCTCACAGGATCGGCATTCACAAATATAGGTTTTCTAATATTAAGCGGGAACAGTACATCTAGGAAAAGGATTTTATAATTTTACAAGTGATTTAATTGAATTTTTAAATGTCAATCAACTGTCAATTTAAATTAAGCCAAATTCAGCCAGGTGTCAAACGAAATTAGATAATTTGTAATGAAAACACTTTTTCTGTAATTTGCCAAATTATGTAATTTGAGCTCTAATGAAATCGCAATTTAAAACCTGTCGAAAACATGTTGCATTTGCAAGATGAACTAAACAAACACACCTTGTGAAACATTCAGTGCTCAATTAATCCTCACATAAATAGCTGATGCTGCCAGTAAAAACGAAAAAAAAGACAGTTGACTAGTGTCGATTTTGTTTCAATAATTAGGATTCGCTACTAAAACCAATACTTTTTGGTTTTGAAAAGAACGATTACGGACCGAATCTCTTTTTGGGACTGTGTGTGTTGCTTGGCAGCTCTAAAAAAAAAACAAATCTTCAATTCGTTAAAACACCATTATTTCGTTTTAATTTCCCGATTCCGACGCGGGGGAGTTCCTAAAAGCACTTGCACTTTTTTAATATTTGTTTCCAAGAAGTTTTTAACAATTTTTTTTATTTTCTAATATATTAATTTACTTTTTCTGTACACTGCCACAAAATAAAAATTAATTCACAACACAACAATTGAGAAACGTCAAAACAAATATTGTAGTGTGTGTACGAATCTGTGCACAAATCCGTTTTGAATCCGTCTCCAAAAAGAGATTCAATACGGATCTGTTTTTCCAGAAAAATATTGGTTTTAATTTGAAACGAATTTGATTTTCAGAAAAAAAGTCGATGTTTTTGTTGAAACGAAATCGACATAGGGTAATTTCAATTTCAATTCCCAACGTATTTGTTGTTGTGCGTTGTGCCAAAATAATTGAAATGTCAAACGAAAACTTGTAAATGTTCAATGTGAACGGTTTTCGAGTTTTCATAAGCTTTTAGCTGAAAACACGGTTTTGGGTTTGGTGTGAAAAGGCTATTAGGTAGTTAGACTTCACTACAGAAAAAGGGAAGCCTATTAATATCCATCAAAAAGAGTTTTCTACTTTAGTAATTTTTTTCAGTGTATTTAATTAAATCAAAACAAAAAACACGCTAGTTACAAAAGTACACCCACAGATGGCATTATATTTGCCTTGTGTTTCCGCCTTCGCTTACACCATGCTACTCTCTCTTTCACTTGCCCTTTGCTTCTTCAATATTTTCGTTTACCTTTTTCGCCCTACTCGCTCGTGTTCGATGTATGACCAAAAAAAACCAAACGAACAGTAAAAAAATGACAATTCTGTGCGAGCAGTGAAAAAATTCTAATAAAATCTGCACTTAGCTTTTTCTCATAGTTATTTAAATTGTATTCACTTTAAAATTATCGCAAATCACTCGCGATTTACTCTTTTATAAGAAAATGAATAAGTTTCTTGTGCTAACTATTTTTTTCATTAAAAATATTCGAGGTAAAGATTATAAGTTTTCATGTATGAAGAAGAAAATTTTCTTTCCAGTGCTTTTCATTTGTGTCCTGCTTTGCTTTTACCATTACCACCCAGCGCTACCACCTCTTACACACCAACCTACCCCTGTGTTCCTTGGCCCAAATTTGTATCACAATACTAAAATTGATTTGCAAAGTAATTATTAAAATCAAACCTGGCGAAAGTTAATTCAGAATCAAACTTATTCTTCTTTGCAATAAGAAAAATATTTCGTTTCCAATTGCAAATGATATTCTATTCTGCTACCCTTGATATTACTAGCCTCATCCCTCCCACCATTCGTTGAAAGCATTTGCTGGAAAAAAAATGTTGACCTCTTTTTTATGAGTCTGTTTTTTTTCTTCCTTTTTGTTAAATATTCTATTTAGGACTTGCTTTGTTCCCACATCGTTTTTTTTTAAATTATTGTTAATTTTGTTTTAGACACTCTCGCAGCTAGTTCAAGCTTAACTGCAGGAGGCCACTGTAAAGATTATAATGGTAAACTATACGAAAGTGGCATGCATTACATGCCCGGACCAGATTCGTGTCGTTTATGCATTTGCGATAGTGGTCTGCCAAAGGCATGTAAAATGGTCCTCTGCGAAGCATTCACCAAATGTAAATCATTTCAAACCGTCGGAAATGGAAACAATTGCTGCGAAGTGATTTGCCTGGATGATCAATTCACTGATGGCAGCACGGATTTTGGGATATGACTTGTGGCCAGTGGCATTACTGCCACTTTGTCGCTATCGTTGTTATTCTTTTTGGTTAATAGACTGCGGCAAAGGAAGATTAGAGCTAGAGAGAGTCGTCAAAATGCTGAAGATCAAAGGAGCATTGTTGGGAGCATTGGGTAAGTTCTTGTTAAAATAAATACATATTGTATCTAATTAAATTTGATTTCCATATATGAATATGATTTTCATTAAAAAAAAAAAATTACTTAATATTCTCGAATCATTATTAAGTACCTACGGCACTTGATGTTTTAATGTATGTGCAAATAGGGTGATGGCATGTGAGTTCGGCCACCTCTAGTAGTCGGCCACTTCGTTGTAAAGTGCAAGTTAATAAAGGGTCCGCCCAATAACTTTTTTTATGGAAAATGCTATAAAAAAAAAACTGCTGAATATTTTCTCAAATTTCTTTTTTTATTTGAAAGTACAATCCTTCCGGTTAATAATGGAAAATAATTTTATTCAAATGGCTGCCTCGGCTGGCCATGCAGTAGCCTACACGATCGGTCCAATTTTTAAGCACATTATCGATTGTGTGCAGCTGTATTTCACCAATGGCTTCACGGATATTGTCCTTTAAAGCGTCAATTGTCTCTGGCTTTTCGGCGTAACACTTATCTTTTACTTATCTTTTTTCTTCAATTAACTTATCTTTTACGGCACCCCACAAATAATAGTCCAACGGTGTCAAATCGCAGCTCCGAGGTGGCCAAACGACATCAGCTCTGCGGCTGATAATGCGATCTTCAAAAACAGGGCGCAAAACATCGAGTGTAGCTTCGGCTGTGTGGCACGTAGCGCCGTCCTGTGGAAACTAAATATTGCCAATATCCTCCTCTTCAATTTTTGTGAACAAAAATTCGTTCAACATGGCCCGATAACGATCGCCATTGACTGTAACGGCCACTCCTTGCTCATTTTCGAAGAAAAATGGCCCAATTATGCCTCTGGACCAAAATCCGCACCAAACAGTGACTCGTTTTGGGTGTATCGGCTTTTCAATGTATGCGTGCGGGTTTTCTGTGCCCCAAATGCGACAATTTTGCTTGTTTACATACCCGCCAAGATCAAAATGAGCTTCATCTGAAAAGATGATTTTTTTGGCAAAATCGGCATCTTCTCTAAGTCGATTGCAGGCCCACTTAGCGAAGCGAAAACGCTTTGGATGGTCAGTTGGCTTCAACTCCTGAACCAATTGGACTTTGTATGGCGTCATACCAAGGTCTTTATGCAAAATTCGTCTCAATGATGTCTCCGAAATGTTCAATTGTTCAGAACGACGGTGAATTGATGTTGATGGCGCTTCACGCACACTTTCTGCCAGAGCAGCAATATTCTCGGGTGAACGAACTGTTTTTGGCTTTTCACGCTTTGGTTTATCGATGAGGATGCCAGTTTCTTTCACTTTTTTCATAAGATAACGAACATACGGAGCTGACGGTGTTTCTCTTCTTCCAAAATCCGTACGCAATTTTCGCACACATTCTGCAGCATTACCATAATTTTCAAAGTAATGTCGCTATATTTCCCAGCATTGTTCAAGCGTATACACAACCATATTCGTTCAGCGGAAGGATAAAACTAATTATCTGTCAAATCAGACATGAGCTAAGTGTTACCATTCACGAAATAAGCACTAGTTGAAAAAAAAACGTTAGATGGCGGACCCTTTAGAAAAAGTTTTTATTTATTTATTTATTTCACCATTTGATAAAAAAGATCTGCTGATTACAAAATTTTAACAAAATAATAAAAAATTAAATTTACAATTTAAATATATTAACGAACAAATTTTAAGAATTTAATTAATCAATTACATAATTGAAGAACTTTCCTCTTAAAGCAATCTCTATTCATAGAAAGGTCAATCTCTTGACATACCATATTAAACAATTTTAAAGAACGCGTTATTGGTTCATTTAACCCATAGTTGGTTCTATGTGTAGCAGTATAAAACAACTCACTTCTATTTCGAAGAACTCGTATTGGGACGTAAAAAGACATTAATGAAAGCAATTCAATAGAGGTAATTCGATTATCGAAAATATCTTTAACAAACAAGATATTCAAGCATTGGGTTTGCCTGCGACATTTAAGTGTTTTCAAGTCAATGAGGGAACATCTTGAATTATAATCTGGTAATGATTCAGTCCAGTTAAGCTTTCGTAGAGCATAGCGTGTATCTTTTTTGAATCTTTTCAATTCTTAAAATATTATTTTCATAGAGTGGTGACCAAAACACACAACAATATTCCAAAACCGGTAGAACAAGAGACATAAATAAAGTCTTCAAAGTATAAACGTCCTTGAAGTCAGTCGAGTTCCGTTTCAAAAATCCTAGCAATGAATTACCTTTAGAGACAATGTAATCAATGTGACATTTAAAGTCAAGTTTTGAATCAAAAAGCACTCCAAGATCATTAATAACATCAACTCTGAGAAGGCCAACGTCAAAAAAATTGTATTCAAATTCAATGAGTGATGATGATCTTGTAGCACTAAAAATTTTGCATTTTAAGTAATTTAGTTCAAGATGATTATGATTGCACCAGTTGAGAAAATTATTAATATCTGACTGCATTAAAAAGCAATCTGCAAGAAAGATTTTAACATCGTCAGCATACATTAAACAGTTACAACATCTTAATACTGACGGCAAATCATTGATATATAAAATAAATAGAAGTGGGCCCAGATGACTTCCTTGTGGAAGTCCTGATACAACATCTATACAATTTGAAATGCATTCGTCTATTTTAACAGCTTGTTTTCTGTCAGACAGGTATGAGTTTAACCATTCTAAGAATGTTGCATTCAATCTCAACTTCTTCAGCTTTTGCAAAAGAAGACCATGATGTACCCGATCAAACGCTTTCATAAAATCAGTATACAAGACATCAACTTGCTTACCCATTTCCATATGGTTGATACAAAAATTTGCGAATAAATTTAAATTTGTACACGTCGAGCTACCTTTCTGATTAGATGATAACGATACCTTAACAGCGAAATAAAGTCTTTGAGTGACCATTTTTTCAAATAGTTTGGGAATAGCAGAGAGTTTAGAAATTGGTCTATAATTTTTCACTAAGTGTTTAAGACCACTCTTATAAATTGGATCAATGAACGATATTTTCCATTCTTCAAGGAAAACTCCAGAAATAATTGATTTATTAAAAATAATGGTCAAAACATTGCAAAGAGAAAGAGAACATTTTGACAAGAAAGTAGGAGGAATCATATCAAAGCCAGAATTTTTTGTTACATCGATTTCTTTTAGACTGTCTAAAATATCTTGTTCTGAAAAACTTCGTAACGAAAAATCTACTAAAGGGTTAATATCTGGGTATAAGCTTTCAATATTAGTTATTACGTCAGAATTATATGGTGTTTGAAAGAATTTAGCAAAAAGTTCACACGAGGACTGAATATCATTTGATTTAAGGCTTTCATATTCCATACATTGAGGAAATGATGAACATTTTCTTTTAGAATTCACAAACACCCAGAAAGATTTTGAATTATTTTTTATATTGGATTCAGTATTGTTTATATACTGTCTATACAGAAATTTATTTAGAAAATAAAACTCCTTTCTTAATTGAACAAAAACAGCTCGGTCTTCAGAGCGATTGGTTATTTTAGAACGCTTCAAAGCCTTGTTTTTAGCATTCTTCAAATTTTTAATCCTTTCATTAAACTACGGAAGCTTAAACAATTTTGTTCTTGTTACTGACGGGACAAAACGTTCTATGCCTTCAAAAACGATACGTTTGAAACTTGTATACATTTCCTCTAGAGACTTGCCTTCCAATAAATTCTTCCAATTTTCGTTTAACCTCCCGGCAAAAAAATATTCTCCAAAAGGCTAATAATTTTTCTTCCACGTTGCAAAATTTCATTCCATTGTATCTACTGGTTTTTCTCTGTAAAAGATGCATGTTTGGCTCAAGTTTTCGCTTTCGTTTGAAATGTGCCTTTTCGATAGAAAAAAAATAGTGGAGGTGATTTTTAAAAAGAGCTAAAACCGCCAAACTATCGAATGTAGATGCATTTTTTGATTGTTTCTTATTTATTTATAGCTTATATTTGTTGTTTTTGGCTATAAAACTTAAAAAATATTGTTTGTTATAATTTACAAGGGGCCGGCTTTAAGAGGCAATTTTTTTCAATTCTCCCCAGCTCGGTCCCCCGGCCTACTATTGAAGACCACTTTATTTTTATTTTTTTAAAACTGAAGCCTAGTACGTTGCTGATGCGAAACGAAAAATCCCATACAAAAATTACACGCCGAAATCATGAACTAAAAATTCTGCTCTACTTTTCGTTTTCCAGTACGCTGCTGAACGACGAAATGTGTAATTTTAGTGGATAGCTGAATTAGATTTCTTAGTACAATTCTCCACTCTTTTCGTTCTCAATTTAATTGACCTGCACATTAATTGCTTGCGAAATTTTGACATTTAATTTTTTTTATAAAAAAAAGTCAAGCTCTTGTATTGTTTATTTGATTTTTCTTTGATGTCTGGTTTTTCTGTGCAAAGTATTAAATTATTCAATATAAATTCAATTCTAATTTTTGTATCAAAACCAATTTCAAAATTGACTAAACTAAATCTGCAAAATGAAAATGGGAAGTTGGAAAGAAGCACACCCTTCACATATCTTATCGGCGAACAAGATATAGCGGATCTTTATTTGGAGTGCTTATTATAACCAACTATCGACTTTTCTCATACCTAGTGCTAGTGCTTAGATTAAAAATAACATATGTTCTTTTAAAATTAATTTATTTTAAGCGACTACTAAATAAAAATATAAACAAGATTCAGTAGTTTATTCTGCAATGAACTGTCCATGTCACGATTTTTAAAATCCATTTGTTACTCCGACTTTTAAATTCTATGCGACCTCTTACACAATATAAATATCAAAAAACACTCACCATTTCCAACTACATACTTTCAACACATAAATTAACTCAATTGCCACAAAGAAAAAATCAAATCGACTGCCCGTTACTGTCAGTACGAATATGAATTTCCGACATGGTCGGGACAAGATGTATCCAGGACGGAAGCCAAAGGTAAGCGGCCTACCAGTGCACCAACGACAATTAAGAAAACCATCGTTACCACAATAATGTTTGGTTGCAAAAAGGCCATCTTAAGCGATACCCACCTCAAAATAGCTCCCTATCTGGGAAGCCTGTTTCTGATCTCATTGATTGGCGATATTATACCATACCCCAGAACTTATTTCTCCCGTTCAGACAATCTGTTTAATGTTTACTTCGTGAAAATCGGCTTGGGATGGACATTGTTATTTAGTCTACAATTTCTGGTGATGACCTCGATAGTCCTTTGTTGTGGTGATAGAAAGAAGATGATGACAAATCACTTACCTCGCATTGCCATCGCTACCTTTTTTATGTTTTTCTGGACGAAGTTTTTTATTGTAATTGAACCATCGTATGGCAGATGCACTGCTCGTGGATTTGATAGCCAGTCAAGCTGTTTGTAAGCTGATCACTTGTGGATTGAATTTGACATATAAGACCATGCATTTATACTATTCATTCAATTTTGGTATTCATTGAGGAAGCAAGACCTATAGTTAAAATGGGAATTGATCAAAGAGCATTTGCGAAACGAATTGCATAAACGCAGCGTAGCAGAGCCGTCAAGTACAAACCCACTAAGAAAACTCACTGATGAACAAGTGAAAATGCAACCCGTTCCAAAGATATATTCCAAAAGCTATTCACTGTTCTCTTTCAAATATATAATCTGAAAATACTTTGGTGTGTATCTTTGGAACGGGTTGTCCAATAAAGGCGAGCGATATCTTTTTAGAATCAGCACTTCATACTTTCAAAGGAAGCATCAACATTTTTTGCAAAGAAGTTGTATTAAAAAAAATAACTCTAGAAATACGCATTAATCGTTCTAAATATGCGTATTTTAAGAGTGATTTTTTGCAATAAACCTTCCACCTAAAAACTGATTTTGATGCTGATTTTGAGAGTATCAAGAGTAGATTACTAAAAGGTATCAACCAAGTTTTTAGGATAACCCGTTCCAAAGATACACTCCAAAGTATTTTTAGATTATGTATTGCAAGGTGAACAGTGAATAGCTTTTGGACTATATCTTTGGAACCAGTTGTCCAATAAAGGCGAGCGATATCTTTTTAGAATCAAAACTTCATACTTTCAAAGGAAGCATTTACGAAACCAATAGTAGTTATGTCACGAAATTACTTTTAGATAGAATTTTTTTTGTCACCTAATTACTTTTAGATGTAATTTTTTTAAAATAATTCTTGGACTTGAAAATGGTATCCGGAATTAGTAACAAACCATAAATTAGAACTCAGGACCATTTACACCATCCCAATGAAGCACCTTGTTTTCGAATTTTAGAGTGGTTTACCTCCCAACTTCATTGATTTTCTTATAATTGATAGAAATTTCATCAAATCAGCAGATAAACTAGTTTATAAATCCAAAAGTAATTGCTTAATTTGGATCATTTAAACGGTTCTGAGTTTTATTTTAAATCCTCTATGTTTAACCAGAACCATTTTTATATCCAAGAATTATTTCATAAGAATTACATCAACAAGTAATTTGGTACAAAAAAAATTCCATCTAAAAGTAATTTGGTGACAAAACTCCTTTTTTTGTTTTAAACTTGTCAACTGTTTTTCACAGCTTACAGAACTCTCCGCAAATATTTTTCCGCTGTGGTTTTCGTTAGCATTTCGCTCTCCTAGTGGAGATCACCGAAAATTTTCGTTTCGCATCAGCATCGTACTAAGCTTGAGTATGCAACGTTAAAGGAAATTTTATTTTCTATTTATTTATACCAAAATAATCAAAAAATCCTCCATGGTTTCAGTAGTCGGCCGGCTGTTAACGTTAAGAGATATTGGGGGCCGACTATAGTTCTTATGTCGGCCTATAGAGGCTGGAATTACATTATGTAAGTCTTACTTAGATAAGTTACAAATATAATTAATATTTTAAGAAATATTACTGTGAATAGATCTGTAAGTGAGTTACAGTAAAATTTACTAAATTCCGTACGTTGTTTTTACTCACAGAGAACTTGCAACATACTCAACTATTATTGAGATTTTTTTTTTGCTTTTCGTAAAATGAATTCACTGCACTCGCCGTTATTATACCTAATTGCTCTTGTAAGACACTTATTAAAAAAATTGGCAATTCATAAATAAAACGTACATGTACAATGTCTTAAAATATGATCATGGATAGGTTATACAAATTCCTTCAGTACTGAACAAAATTAGATAAACATTTTAAAGTGAAATAGGCAACTCGGCAGTTCGGGTTTCCTAGAAGTAATCTACAAGACCGAAATAATAATAAATTATAATAACAATTTATTCTAATACAGACCTTAGTGCGACCAATGAATACAAACTTTTTAAAGTGTTCCATAGACCTTTGACAAATGTGAACTCACAAAAATATCATTAGGTTTATTAAAAACGGTCCAAACAATTTAAAATAGAATTTCAATAACTCATTCTAAGATGGAAGATTTGCTACTATAAGTTCTTCAAACATTTTCGAAGCTGTCAATACAAACGACAGTGACGCAGTAGTTCCTGAAGCTAAAATATTATTAAGGAAAAATAGATACCTCGAAGACGTTTTGGGAGACGCTTCATTTATTTTGATAAATCAGATCCTGTTGCTTTTCCATCCTTCAGTCTCTTCAGTGATGAGAGCACATCTTCTTTTAAAATTGATCTGTCCAATATATCCACATACGTCCCAGGTTGGGCATATTGTATCAGATTATCATTTAAGGGGTGAATATTTAGCAATTGTTGAAAATGAGTTTGCAAAATACTGCAGTTCAAGCCTGGATTGATCCTATATACTCTTCCATTAAGCTTATGGGCGAGATTCCAAAATTCTCTCGCATTTCTGCAACTTGCTACTCGTTCCGCTTCGCTTTAAAAAAAAAAACAATTTTGTTCTCTCTGCAAATGGCTTTAAATTATTGGTTATTTTCAATGTATCGCATTTTTTCCGGTTATTCGTTCAATTTTCTATACAGTCTTAGACTACTATAAGAAAGTCTTCTTGCATTCATACATACACTGTCAAACCAAGGTTCCTTAAACTCCTCATCTCTTCTGCTTCTGATTGGTTTTGGGCATGCTTTCTCGATACATTCCTCAATGAAGTCAAAGCTGAGATTTCCCGGTACATTCAAGAAAGTGTCTAAACGACTGTTATAGATAACTGATGTGAATTCCTTCCAAATCAATTTTGGGATTAGTTGCAATGGGATATTTTCTTCGTCTGTCACTTGTCGGCTGGAGCGTTTGCTAACATTGAAGCTGAAGCGGCTAGGATGGGACTAGCAGTCAATGAGGCCAAAACGAAGTACCTGCTGTCCACAAAAAGGGACACACAACACCGGCGGATTGGACAAAACGTCACAATAGACAGGTACAACTTTGAGGTAGTTAGGGACTTTGTCTACCTCGGATCCGCTATAACATCATCTAACAACATCTCGTTAGAAATAAAGCGCAGAACAACTCTTGCCAATCGCTGTTCCTATGGGCTAGGGAGGCAATTGATTAGTAAAGCCCTCTCTGGAAAAACAAAGGAGACTCTTTATAAGACCCTAATCATCCCAGTCCTGCTCTATGGCGCGGAGTAATGGACTCTATGGAAAGCGGATGAAGATATCCTTGGTCGTTTCGAGCGTAAGGTCCTTCGCAAGATTTTCGGCCCTGTCTGTGTTAACGGTCTTTGGGGGAGAAGGTTCAACCACGAACTATACGAGCTGTACAGCGACATTGACCTGGTACAAAAAATACGTATATCATGTTTAAGATGGCTAGGTCATGTAGAGCGTATGGACAACAATTCTCCGGCTTGCAGGATCTTCGATTCCAACCCAGAGGGAAGACGCAGTCAAGGAAGACCTCGCCTAAGGTGGCGCGCTCAAGTGGAAGATGACCTCAACCAACTTGGAGTGCGTAACTTGAGGCAGCTAGCCAAAGACCGAGCTAGCTGGGGAGGCATGTTGATTGAGGCCCAGGTTCGTCCCGAACTGTAGCGCCACCTAAGTAAGTAAGTAAAGTCACTTGTCGGCATTTAAATGAAACAACTACTGGCATGTGATCAGAGTACGGAACTTGTACCTCAAAATCGTAAACATAGAAATTCCAATCACCCCTCATAATGCAATAATCGATCACGGAGCTGCCCTGCTTACCAATAAAAGTGTACTCCCCTAGCCTATCACTACTGCTGGTACCATTTTCATTCAGTACGAGACAAAGTTCGCAGAAAATTAGTAATATTTTACATTTCATGTTTTAATTACATTCAAAAAATGTTCTTGGAATTTCAAATAATAAAAGATTTTGCATATACAAAATCTTGATTTTTAAACTGATTTAAGTTGTTGATATTTCTAATATTTAATGGAAGATTGTTGAAGGCCTGTAGTCCCAAGTATAATATACTGGCTTGTGCCTTAGTTGCTCTGGTTCTGATGATGTTAAACTCGTCCACATTTCGCAGGTTGTTATCTCTTCTTGCAGGTATACTTGATTGAAGGTATTCGGGACACATATTATGTTTAATTTTAAAGACAAATATCATTGCCATCATTTAAAGTCTTTGATTTATATTCAACCAATTTACTGATTCAAGCATAGAAGCTATTGATGTATATTGATCACACTTTAATATTGCTAGCATAGCTTTGTTTTGGAGTTTTTGAAGTCTTGCTTTTTGAGTATTGTTAAACTAATAAAGAAGACTTGGGGTTTTAAAGCCACATTATACACTTTTATTGCACTATTTTTAGATATGTTATTGCGAGTTCTTATAAGAAAACGCAGTTTTTTTGAAGCTTCTTTGCAGATGAGATCTACATTAAATGAAATGTTTGCTAACTAACACAACACCGAGGTTTTTAATTGACGCTATTTTTTCTATTTGTGTATTATTTATTAATATATTTGTTTGTTGTTGTGGGAAAGCATTATTGAGTATTATAAATTTAGTTTTGTTAGTATTTATGACAAGCCCATTCATATTTAAACACGTATATACATATTGCACTTAAATCTTGTTGTATTTCGTCTTTTAGTGTGTTAGGGTCTTTTCCAGTTATATAAAGTAGACCATCATCTGAAAATAGCACTAACTTAGAGAATTGCATTTGCATACTATTTCCATATAGTTTATGTAAAGGATAAAGAGAAGGACCCCCAAGATCGTTCCTTGTGGAACTACTACATTCACTGTTGCCGGGTTGGACACATTGTTGTTAACTGTTGTTTTCCGGGTTCTGTTGGACTAACAAGTTTTAAATCACTTTAGTTCCGTATTTTTTACACCACACTTTTTTCGGTTTATTTAATAAAATAATATGATTTACTGTTTCAAAGGCTCGTTTAAGGTCTAAGAAAACAGCTATAGCACAATTTTTACTGTCATTTTCACTTTTCCAGTCACTATCCACAAAATTGACTCAAGTTTCACACGAATGATTCAAACGAAATCAGCCAGATTGGTGTAAGCTGTATTATTATTATTGTTGAGATGTTGTTGAAGATGCTTCGATACAATTTTTTCTATAACTCTTTCATACAATGGGAGCATATTTATGGGGCGATGATCTCTACACTTAATTGAATTTGAGACTTTCTCTTTTGAATAAGAGATTCTTTCCAAGTTTCGGGAAAAACACCAGAGCTGAATGTAGTATTTACTATACGGGTAAGGACAGGACCAACAATTTCTAAAGCATCTTTCAGCATTTTCACATTTATAAAATTAAAGTCATTTTTAGAGTTTATCACAGTAAGAGCATTGGTAATAAAGGGTTATCCATTTTGCGGTTTCAAAAGTAAACGTAAATAAACCACATATAAAATATTTTTTTTCATGATATTTCTTTTTTATTATAAAGTTTGAACGTTGACATTATGTGTGAAACACTACATCATTTAAATTACCACCACGCGAATTGTTGCAAGCATCGATTCTTTTGAGGTAATTTTCGACCACTTTTTGACACATATTGGGCGGTATCTCAGCCATAACTTGACGAATGTTGGTTTTCAAACACCTTTAACTCTTGGTTTATCTGCATAAACAAGGTCTTTCGCGTAGCCCCACAAAAAAAAGTCCAGTGGTGTCAAATCGCATGATCTTGGTGGCCAGTTAATATCGCCACGACGAGAAATTACGCGGCCAGGAAATGTCTCTTGCAATAAAGCCATATTCGCTCGAGTTGTGTAGCATGTGGCACCGTCTTGTTGAAACCACATATTCTCCAAGTCGTATTCTTCAATAGCACGCAAAAAAAGGTCGGTTATCATATGACCATAACGCTCCGAATTGACGGTGACAGTCTTTCCATCGTCGTTTTCGAAGAAGTAAGGTCCAATCACACCTCCGGACCAAAGAGCGCCTCAAACAGTGACTTTTTGTGGATGTAATGGCCTCTCTTCAATTACTTGAGGATTCTCAGAACCCCAAATACGACAATTTTGTTTAACATACATACATACCCACCTAGTGAGAAATGTGCTTCGTCGCTGAAGAAAATTTTGTTCGAAAAATCGCCGTCCACCGCCTGCTGTCCAAGGACCCATTCGACGTATCTACGACGTTGTGAGTGGTCAACTGGCTTCAGTTGTTGTGAGAGCTGGACTTTATATGGATGTAGGTGTAGATCCAAATGCAAAATACGCCGTAATGTGCCGTAAGACAGTCCTAATTCCTGAGAACGACGAGGAATCGACACATTCGGGTCTTCGGCAACACTTTCACTTACAGCAGCGATATTTTCAGTGGTACGAGCGAAACGATGTTGCACAGGCCTTACAATATCTGTAACCAATCCAGTCTCTTCAAATTTCTTCACAATTCGCAGAATCACCATCTTTGTAGTAGGTTTTAACAATTTTTATGCGTTGTGCGATAGTTAAGCGATCCATTTTCGTAAATGTCAGACTTTCAGCTGAAAAAAAAATTGGTTTAACAACTTGGTTTGACATATGTCGAATTCCAGCCCTATACTTTTGAAACCGCAAAATGGATAACCCTTTATTATTTCAACAAAAAAAATCGGTAAAAATTTTTTAGTTGACCATCCAGAGTTTAGTTTGCAGTTAATTTACATGTATCTTTATTTTATTTCTCTGTTAGAACATATTTGTGTTCCAATTGGGATATAAAACTAACCAAGTACAACGTTTTGACACTTAAGCGCGTTAAAAAGATACATTTTCAGCTGTCAAAATATGTATTTGCCCAATTCAGAAAACTAAGGTCTCACAAGTTTCACTCTGTCACACATTGAGGATACGATTTTTACTACCATCTTAATTATCTCGAAATAGGTTCTAACGATTTTTTATCATTTTGGTCAACATTTTTTTTGTTGATATTTTGTTATTAACGGTGCCTGCCATAAGGCCACGGATTTTGATCAAAATTTTTATATAGGAGGTCCTTCGCATTATAAATAATTCTGTATATCAAAATTTTCGATAAAATATTTTTGGTTTTGACTCTAAAAATATACTTAGCCATTTCTATTAAGAATCTTTTGCATATGATACTATCGAACATAAGAGCAAGTACGTGCGATCCAGTCGTGCATTTTATTTCTTTCTGTATTTGACAACAAAACTGAGAAATTTCAGCTTCGAAAGGTCTCTGGTAAGTCATTTGAAGTTTGATAGGACCACGGAAATTATATGGAGTCGAAAATTTTAGGTTTGAACTGCTCTTGGGGTATAAATTGAGGGGTTAACCTGATGGAAAGTCTACCTTAGAAGCTAAAACATTTCAAAAGACTTTGGAAAATTCCTTTTCAAAAAAATTTTTGAGTGAATTTTCAATTATGCGGAAAGGAAATATCATCCCGAAAGTTAACTCCTCCCTCACTCCCTCTTTCTTTGCAGATCATGATAATAATTAAAAACATCGAACCAGTTAAGGTTACATTTTTTCGTTTGAGGAAACAATAAGCTGACATGCCTTCTTTCAAGTTATGTGTCCGCAGTAATCCAACTATTTTTCTTTTCCTTGAATTTTTAACGTAGGTTTAATCGAAAAGATTAAATACTTGGATTACTCGTACTTCCGTCTAAGCCCTTTTATGCTTTTTGGATTTTACTTGCGATATATGTACATAGGTACTATAGGGCAAGTTTAGCATTTGAAAATAAAAATCGAACTCGAAATTTTTAATAAAACTTGACATTTCGATAATAGAAAACACGAAAAAAAGTGGTTCCCTCAATTCCTTCTGACTGAAGTGATTTTCTTCAAATTTGATACTTAATGATTTAAGGTGATTCGTATTTTTTCTTCGGAGCTTCTTTCAACTCGTTTATGTACACAATTGAGAAAGATCGAGTTAAATTGCAAATCGACTTATGGTTCTATGCAAATATGTGAAAATATTGGACACGTTCAGAATCCGTAATCGACTTGATAATAAGGCACGTTTGGTCAGCTGCCAAAAAATGTCCTTCCAGTCAAGAAACCTAGTGAAGAATATAATCTCGTTTCATTTCAAGTCAACTGCATTTGTGTCAGAGTCATCAGCTGTTAGCTGAATGAAAAAAATGAATTTTTTTTATAATGTCGAAGAATGCGATGAAATCTTTAAACTCGTATCGAATGGTACAATCTAACAAAAAAATCATTTCAAGTAAAGATCAACTGAAGGGTAAATGCTTAAAGTAAGTTTTATAGTTTGATATAGATGAGATGTTATGTCGTTTTCCATTCGATATCTTTTTCTAGAACGATTCCATTAGCAATCAAATCCTCCTTCTGACAATGCTGAGAAGAGAAATTCTCCTCTTTATTTCAAATCAGATTGCACCCCAGAAGCAGTGATATTTACATTCATATTCAAACGGCTTTCTCTGATTTTTTTATTTAGAAAAGAAATAATGTTACATAACTTGCATTAAACAGTATTGAGCCATATCAAGTTTCATAACGTAATTTACAATCATTCTCGTTTTAGATATATTGCTGGTAATATGGGATACATGGAAGGTAATCTCAGTGGCATGGACTACTCCTATGGTGGAGGTGCAACACACTACCCACTTTGGAAACCAGCCAGTGGATATTTTCCCCGAGGCGAGGCTCCACCACCTTACGAAGAGGCGGTTGCAATTTCACAGGCTGAAGCTCTAAGTGCTCAATGTACAGTGAGTGTTGCCACTACCACTCACCGATCACTGCCTGTTGGAATCAGTCCAGCTGATATGCCAGGTGATGTTGTTCGTCGCGGACAAATAGCTCAGCCTCAACAACAGCACCATTCTCAAACAGCTGCAACACCAATACAGCCACAGCAACCACAGCATCATCAGCAAAATATAACCCAAAGTACAACCAATTTGATTAATATAAATATCAATAGTGGCGGTAATCTAACTACAATTGCTACAGGGGAGTCGCATCAGCCACCATATAGGTACATTTTTTGTTTTTTTTATTAATAAAGTCAAAGTTTAAAATATAAATTATATGCTTATAATAGCTGCATAACATCAGTAAACCAACCGTGTTCTACACAAACTACATCGAATTGTTCGCCGGCTTTAAATAGTATCGGTGATGTCACGACAGTAGCTGCTAACAATAATCGTCTACATATGCCCAATAATTCGATTTGTGTCCAAACAACAGCCCCGCCACTCCCAAGCAGTGCAGCGATTCATAGTGCACAGCATCAACACAACTATCAGCAGGCACAGCAGCACATCCAATTTCAACAACGCACCCAGCAACAACAGCTGCATATGCAACAACAGCAGCAGCAACAACAGCAGCTGCAACAACAGCAGCAGCAACAACAGCAACATCAACAACAGCAGCAGCAACAACAACAACAACAGCAGCAACAGCAACAACTTCAAATTCAACAACAACAACAACAACAACAACAACCGCTACAACATCAACAACAACAGCAACCCCATCATCAACAACAACAACAACAAAAGCAATCGCAATCTTTGCAACAATCCAATTGCATTCAAATAACTGAATGTACATACAAGAACTGCCATCTAAACAGTTCTCATCGTCGCATTCAAAAGCAGCATCCCACGCAAGAAATAATTCATTATGTCAGTAATGCTAGCACTGGTGTCACCTTCCAAACGATAACCAGTGAATCTTCAGAGTCCACCGCAACAAATAAATCTGATCAACTAACCTCGCCACAGTACACTACTGCAGAGGGCGCTGGCCGCGTTCAAGAAATTAGTACCATAACCAGCAGTGAGACTGTTACAGCTCAAGCTTCAACTTTGAAAAATACCAACAAAACGCCATCGACGTCTCGGCGATACCACCGAACTATTCCCCGATACTTTGCCGTGGTTGATCCACTGGGACAATCCACTCAACAAAAACTGATATCATCATCTTCGGGATCAAAACAATCATCAAGTTCAGCGACAAGTGGAAGTAGCCATAGTAGCAGCAGCAACACCAATAATGGAAGCAAGAAGCCAACTTGTCAATGCCCAGTACAGCATGTGCCCATGTCTTATATGGGAACTAATCAAATAAATAACTCGCAGACCAATAATGTGTTTCTCTCAGCACTGAGTACAAAACTGGTCACAAGTCGTTCCAGTTTCGGTACAAAATGTATTCCACCAAGTACACCTACTTCACTGACAAAATCAACCAGTCAGAGTTCGTCGAACGAACTTTCTTCAAATGGAGGCGGAAGTAATGCTGGAACAATGAAAAAAGGTACCAGTGCCATCAGTCATCAATCCAATCTGTATTGTCAACATGAGGCTAAAATTGCCACGATTTCGAAGCAGGTAGGTGATTTTAAGGCTGACACACCCACCTATGAAACACATGCCCTTCTTCAATCATACGGCGAAGAGAAAGTTCACATGTCAACTTCAAACAAAGGAAAAATCAGTAGTAGTAGCGGTAAAGTAGCCAGCTCACCGAAAGTCCTTCCAGAGAGTACATCATTGTACTCAACTGGAAACCTGAACACCGTGTCCCTAAACTATCCAGAGGCAAATCCAGCTTTACCACCGAAAATGTATAAAAGCCAAACGAATCTTAAGTCGCCCAATGGAACGGCTTCTCCATCAGCTGCACTTTTGTTAATGCAGCAAAAATCTCCCCACCACAGTGGTGGTAGTAATAATGATCAAATTCCAACCATTTCCCATCAAAAATCCCAATTCACCAAATCCCTTCCCCGCAAGGAAGATAAAAACACTCCCCCTGCGCTAACACTTCCCATTTCGGGTCAGCTTAGCTCAGAAAAATCCCTTAGCATGGGGAAAATAAATTCATCTACCTTTTATCCCCTGCAAAACAATCATGTAACATACACACTCCCAAAACATACACCAGGAAAAATGTCACTTAATAGTACAATAGCTAGTGTGGTTAGCAAGGTGCCTTCAGTGATAAATATTCCAGCCACTGACGACACCAATTTACCACGTATGAAATCTCAACCCCAGAGCCCCAATCATAAAGCAGGACCTGCACAGGCAAACAAATGCACCACTTTGCCAAAAACTTTGCGGTCCGCTGCGAAAAAAATTGAAGCAACAATTCCAACCACCACCGTTACAATGCCCGTAGTAAATGGTCCACCTTCCACATCAACAACGTCTTCGTGCGGAAAACCAAAACCGTTTGACAGCGATAAACCACTGCCAGTCTGCACGACATTAAAAAATTGTTTGAATCCCAAAGAACATTTTTTGCCCAACGATACGAGCTTAGATGATGACTATTTGAGTGAGTGTGAGAATTGCAAAATTGCACATAGTTCAAAGTATTATTTGGACGAGGAGTCAGCGGAGTCACCGCAGGAAACAATGACACTGCAGAGAAAAATGGACGACAAAGAGGAACAAGAACAGGCTTACTATAGGATATCACATACACTGCCTACGAATCCAAAAAAGAATCCGTGAGTATAACTTTACATTTAATAAATTTACACTGTAAAAAAGAGTTTTTACAAACAGCTTTCTGTTGATGCACTTTCAAAGAGTGTTTTTTACTGATTAATTAATAAGTAAGAGGCTAAAATAAAACTATCGCAACCGTAAATTTTAACAGTATTTGCGATATCACAAAGCGTCTGCGGAAATCGCTTTAATTTGATTTACTTTAATTTACTCTTCTCAAGTTGAAAGGCTGGGAGCACTTCCACCTGAAACTGACAGTCTATTGACAGGGAATTTTGTACATGTATAAATTTATTTTTAAGAATAACTGCTTTAATTTTTAGTCCAATTTTGTTTTGTTTATCTGTTTAGTAGTAAAACAAGATGTATTTCATCAAGTTTTTTCTTATTAGATTTAGTTTTTAGTTGTGTACAAGTAAGGTATTATTATTTTATTAGCTTTCTTTCATAAAGTGACCAAAAGAGGCCGATTTGTTTGTTTATTAATTATTTACTGGGTCCTATCGGAAATGTTTGGGGGAATTTTGTTTCCCCCTGGAATATTTGATTCCTTCCAATTTTTTCTGCTATCCATCGAAAGATTATTCACCATACTAATAAATTCCGGGCATTCAGCAGGGAGCTAACATTTGCGGGCAAAATTTAATTTGCAATTATCCACTAATAAAATTTCAACGAATACTCAATGTCAAATTAACGAAGGCTTTTGCAGATCATTAAATATATTTTCTTCATTTGACAGTTTCATATTTTTTAATTGAATTTTGTGTTGAGACTTAAAGGTTACAGTTGATGTCTTATTCTTATTTACAATTCTCATATCTATTTTAACTAAGTCAAATGGCGGCTATAACGTATTGCCTGCTTTGTCTATTGCTATATGGTTTTTTTTTTTTTTTAATTCATTTTTATTTAATATTAACTTATAACTATCTTAAAGCTAGACAAAAATGTCAAACTAGCCTAATTATCAATAACTTACAACTAATTTACTGGCCCTTTATGGGCGCTCTAAACTAAACAATAACTCTTAGAACTAATGTCTTTCGACCTAAAAACTATTTTAATTAAATCTAATTATTTTATTTTTATTTAACCAAGAAAACTTTTTTAAAAAACTCAGTATCAAGTCATTTTTAAATTTTTACTTAAGATCTACCTAAAGATAAACTAAAAAGAATTAAAACTAGATACAACTAACTTTTACTAACTAAAAATAACTTAAAACTACTTAAAAACTAGAACAGCCACAGCAGCATTTTTTTCGTTTTTTAATTTTTTTTTGTTTATTTTTTATATGCATGCAGACACACAACAACATGCAACCCACCCATACATGTACATAGCACATACATATACGTACGCACATACATGCACGGACACGCAGATACATGCACATATGCCCCCGCATACATACATATTTTTAATTTTTTTTTTGGTGCCACCCCGACTGTTCCCTATACCTAATTCCTCTAAATCTATGTAAGTCGGCCAAGACATACCACCTTCATCGATTTTAAATATTATGATGCTGTCCAGAGAGTCACCAGAACTGGTTCTCCTGTTTCGACCTATCCCTCCGGTCCCGATCGGACACAGTCCTACTGAACCGAAGGCGCTCTTCTCCACCTTGAGCGATGACGTCTCGACCATACAGGAGTCGCCTATCCACAGTTTTCCGGCTGACGTGGTAGATGAGCGGAACCGCCCCTCCATCCTGTATCAGCCCTCGACTGTCTAAATAGAGGAATGCTTCGGGAGGGATGTAGCCACTTAACCGCGCACTCTCAAAATATTCAATATTGGGGTAGTAAGCCCCAAAAATTAAGCTGTTGGTTGAGGACATCCCTCTTGCAGTGTGACCCCGAATCAGCTTAAAATCAGCTTAAACAAAAAATTATCTATTCTGTTTATGTTGGCTCCGTTGTATAGAACCTGGTTGGAATAATATCTTGTGTACTCCGACTCTGGTGTTCTGTGTAATCCAAGGCAACGTCTAAGACATTGCCTCTCAAACACCCGAATCTTTTCCATTTGAGATGGGGCAACGTTGAACCACACCGGGCATCCGTAGGCAATCATCGGCCTGATGAGGGCCATGTAGCAAATCACCTTCACCCTGCTGTCAAGACGGCTGCTATAAAACAGTCGTTTTGTCAAGGCAAAGGCTCCCCTAGCCCTGGCCAAAGCAGCACCTATATGTCTGTCGAAATATAGGTACTGATCCAACCAGATGCCAAGGTACTTTACTACACTTTTACTCGCCAGTGGATGTCCATGTAACCCCCCTAAGATCACCAGCTTGCGCTAGTTCTTTCTAGTATCCCTTGAGGCGCTAGACAACGGAGTCCTAAACAAAATAGTTTCTGATTTCTGGAAGTTGATTTTCAACTTCCAGTCATCACAATATCGCTGAATCTTGTCGAAGTCACTCTGCAAGAGATTTTTGATGACCTCAACTGTATTAGCTGTTCTGTACGCAATTAGATCGTCGGCGTACGCAATTGCCTGAGTTAGACTACCTATCAGATCGCTCGTGTAAATGCTGAATAGAATCGGCGAGTTAACCGCTCCCTGCTGAAGACCATTATTAATATTAAAGATTGCGGTAGAAGTTACATTGCCACTCTTGACAACAAACTTTCTACCATTTAGCATGTCATAAAGCATATACAATAGAGGTTTACTTATACCTAGTCTGGTTAGCTAGAGACCTTCTAACCATACGGTGTCGAAGGCTTTCTCCAAATCAACCAGACAGGCACCCGTACACTGCTTTTTAGTTTTGTTCCATTGGATATCAGAAACTAGTTTAGACGCGGCATGAATTGTGTCATGTCCCGCCTTAAAACCGAACTGATTATCCGGGATAATATTTTTGTCCACTGCCCACTTGAACAGGGCTCTATTAATAACCTTTTCAAATACTTTGCTGATACTCGGAAGAAGACTTTTCGACCGGAGATTCGCCGGATTGGAGTTGTCCTTTCCCTTTTTTGGGGTAGTGTGCACCACAGCTGTCTTCCACCGCACTGGATAATATGCATTTTTCAGCGCGTTGTTAAACAGTGTGGTATAAATGTCAACTGCTTCTTTAGGCAAATGTCCTAGTACAACGTTGGATATACCATCGACTCCTGCTGACTTCTTTTTGTTTAATGAATCGAAGATGAGCTGGAGCTCATTCTTCGAAATTAACAGGGGACGGGGCCCATTTCGGTCGGCGATTATGGCGTTTGCCAAATCTTTATCATTAAACCCTGTAAAACCAATGTTCTCAGATCGCCATTGAGCCATAAGTGATGAAGCAGAGCTCTGTTCTCCAGGTCATGATTCGGGCGAATGCTAGCATTCACCTTGTACACTTGCTGGAAAGCAGCACCCACAGCCTCCACTCTCTCCTGCGGATCTTCGATTATATAGAGGTCATCGTCCAATACGGCATCCTCTGGGTCTATGCCTGCTGTCAGAAGTACGTCCATGTTCTCTGACGTCCTCTGGAGCTTAAGACACGGAAGATCGTTTTGATCCTTTCTTCTAAAAATCTTATTAATTTTTGGGAACATACTTGGGTCGCTAGAGTTAACGGCACGAATTTTATAGTCCAAGAACAAATTAATAGCCAACCTATAATTTTCTTTGATCAATTGGTTGATGTTTTTGATGGACGACTTCAGTGTCCTAATCTCCAGATCTCGTGTATCAGTAAACCGTCTGTACAAGCGTTTTAGTCTTGTCAGAAGTCCACTTTTAGGTCTGTGAAGTGCGTCAATTGTCGCGTTACGGTACATGTCAGTTGTGTTACGTTCTTTGTATTTCGGTATTGTTCTGTTCATTGTTCGTAGAATCGTTTCGTCAATTTGTTCAAAGTATCTGTCGATTTCAGTATTTGTTAGGTTCCTGTCGTTTGGTGGGATATACCATTTGAACGTAATTCACTCAATAAGGCATTGGAGAAGCGTGGCCAGCGCACCTTACTCTAATTGTAAGTATGCACAGGCACATACTCATCCAACTCCATAAGCTCGTTCTGAAGTTGTATAACGGCGGCGAATCCGCAGTGGTCACTGTCGTACTCGATCGTTCGTAAACAATTTCTTGGTCGTTGACCCACAGTGTCTGTAATTGTTAGTCTTGCGTCTTTCAGCAATAGATCCAGATAGGTACCGCTTCTTGGAAACGATGGCCTCTCTGTGGCTAGAAGATCGAGGCGATACTCAAGGTTGTATCGACCCATCCAATTATACAAATGGTTACCTCGAGGATTTTGTATTTGATTTCCCCAATCTATGTCTTTGGCGTTTAAATCACCGGTTAATATGTAAAAGTTTTCTTCCGAGCTCAATCTTAAGCATTCAAAAAGCTTTTCAAGCTCTGTTATAAACTGGGTGGGCTGAGGTCTTTCCGGTGCATAGGCAGCGATCACATACATTCGCTTCCCCTGTTGGAGATGAATGCATATGATGTATGCATCTAACGTCCGAAATTTTCGCACATCACTATTATTATATTACCTTATGACTAATGCCTTTACGTATAAAGATTGCGACGCCTCCTCCTTGAGTGGAGTTGGGTCGGTCTCTTCTTACGATATTGTAATTGTTGTTAGTCAATTTATGTTTCTGGTTAAGCTTAGTTTCGCTAACCATAAACACATCTGGACTTATGTTTTTAAGCAATTGGAATAAATTCGCTCTACATTCGGTTGTAATCAGTGAATTTACATTCACAGCTAGGATCTTAAGGGGCCTCTGCGGCAGCGCGCCCTTAACCTCTAAGTTGCGTTAAGCTCGGCAAAACAGAGTAGAGATAATCCACCCTAGTCGCCTGCTCCCTGATCTGGTTTGCTATATGGGTATTTACGATCCGATGTAACTAGTCTTGTATCATTGTAAAAGTGTAAAATTGTGGCATTTTTTGCACTACAACAACAAAATATACTGCATGTCAAAGTTTTACATTTTTACACTTTTATTATACCCGATCCATATTCTATCAGAAAAATACAAGAGTGTAAACATTTTTTTTAACACAAACTAAGATATTTCAGAACAAATGTGAAACAGATTTTGACATTTGCTTCAGAGTTGTTACAGATTAGTAAATGTGTGTCTTACAATTTTACAAGACTTGTTACACCAGATCGTGAATACCCCTTATTTATTTCAATTTATACAATGTTAGCCTTATGGCGGTCAGTATAAGGTTTTCTCACTCCTGCTCATAATAGAGTGTTATATATACAGTTGCTTTTGGCGTTTTGCCAGTTAATAAAAATGTAAAATAACCTAGGATACATATGTTTTATCCTAATCTTGCTCATAACAGAGGCTTATGTCGGTTGCTAGTGGTGTTCTACCACAGATTAATACCTAAAATAAAATAAATATTTACATATGTACAAAACCTACAATAAAATTACATTATATAAGAATAGGTACAAGTTACTTTTCTTTTTGATATAGAGCCAAAGCTCAATAGTTTCATTTTTTTTTCATATATAAACATATGTACATATATGCATTATACTTTTAACGAGAATAGAGCGAAAAGTCAATATTTTTTATTTGAAGTATACATACAAAAATACATAAACACTTTGTTTTTGAAGATGGAGCTAGAGCTCTGTACCAGTAATGCACGAATATGCTATGATGAATCGACTGTTGCTGTGGTTTTATGTTAATTGTTGAGATCACTCATCTATCGGTAAATTAAATAAAATAAAAAAATAAAATAAAATAAAATAAATTATAGCGATATACTGATTTTTCTTTGCGAACTGGGTTTCGGTTCCGTTAGTTTTAACTTTCGAGAACTGTATGTTCACTAAATGGCCTGCTTGTTATGCAATCCTAAGGATGCTCCAGTTTTGGGACAGCAAACCCCAGCCGAAACTTGGAACTGGTGATATGTAATTTGGTTGGCTTTTTCTGTTGCTTTTCCGATGGATTTTCGAAGCATCTCTTTTTTGTTTGGCTTACGATGATTTGCACTAGATTTACGAGCGCACATTTTACTTTTTTGTTTTTTTTTTTGTTTTGTTGTTAAATTTATTTAAAACCGGTTACTATTTTTATCTGTGTGACGAGGGACACGTCCGTCTGTGGCGAAGGCCAGTAGCCAACCATCAACAGTCTTCATAATTAATTAATAGCGAGTTTACATGGGGGGCGTTCGGTGTCGCATAGCTTTGCTGTCCAATACGTTGGTTGTTGTTGTAATACGTGCTAACTAACTGCCGATTAACAGCTGACGACTATTTCAATAAACAAAACATATGATTTCCAAATCGAAACCAAGCTAGCGCTAAATTTCTGGTATACTTATGGCCTTTTCGATAGGCCGTCCAGAACTGTTCTGGTCCCCACAAAATGACAGTTGTTACTCTAAACAGAACAGTAAACGATTCTGGATTTCATTTCGGAATCGAAAACAGAATCACTAATACACTCAAATAATTAAATTGTCAAAATCATCGGGTTGATTTGTTTTGTGTAATTTCGATGTGTTTATTGAATGTAAACTACTTTTCTGGTAAAATAATATAAAAATAAACAAGTTATTTATTTTTGATACAAGAAAATATGTATCTAAATTGAAATCAAGTGTTTTGGAAATTCTTTTTAGCCGATGTGATTTTGTTTAAATTTAATTTTCACAAATACAGTGATACATACAATTCAAAATCAGTCAAATTGATTCCGGGTGTTTTATTGGGGGACCGTGTTCCGGACGACCAATCTAGTTCGTTTCAGTCCTTGAAGACTCACAACATTTGTTTTTGCAAGTAAGAACTATTCCTTCTCATTGTTTTTATGATGTAGTCTATGTTGTATTTAAGATTTTATAAATAATTATTTGGCAGCCCAGTTTGCATACGAATATCATATGTTGGTGTTGTTTCCTGTAACCTGGACAAACGTTTGAAAAAATAGCGTTGCAGCTTTTCAAACTCTCCCACGTATGAACAGCCGAATACTTCACTTCCATAAAATAGACGCGCATTGATGGTGGCATTAAAAATATTATAGTTTAGAGATGTGTTTATAACTTGACATCTGGTAAACCTACTTCAGGGCGTCCCCAGTTCTTAAGAAAATTGATCATCAGGATGAGCTTAGGTTTTCAAAAACCCGCTTTACACCGCTTAGGTGACATTAGGTCTCAACGAACAAACCTAGTACTGCCTAAACAACGACAGTGTTTGCTCCAATTATGATTTTTCTATAATTAATATTCTTTTTGCTCATGTTTAAAAACAAATTTATTAACTTAAAATTTTTATATTTAATATTTAAAATATTTAAAATGTCTTTTCCCTCAGAACTATCAAAAACAACTCTCGTGAACCATGGTTCTCTACGATTCCGGCCAGTTCATCATCAGAAGAAGAAATAAACGAATGAGATTTATCACACTTTCTTTAAATATTTTAAATAATAAAACTATTTAATCTATTTAAAGAAACTTCGGAGAAATGTTACAACACATAAAATGTAAGTACGATCATTCAGTATAGTAAATGTAGAAAAAAAAGTAACCAATGGAACAGCGAAAGTATATTTTTTTCTTGATTATTCTCAATATAAGTTAGACAAACAACAAAAAGAATGTTCATAGGCCTCCTTTATAAATTGTGTTTAATTTCACAACAAATAAAAACGAATTCAAACAGAACCAAATGAAATGTAAACACAAAAAATTACGATAGAACGAATATGATTCGCAAACGATACAGTTATCTAATTTATTTTAACTCATTTAACAAAGGGATAACTATAATTTATATTTGTTAAAATACAACAAAATTAAACAGATAATTAAGAAGAAATTATTAAAATAAACTAAGATGTACAAAGCCAAAGTAGCAATATTAGTATATGTGAAATATTCTTGTCATGCATTTTGTTCCATTGCATTTATTTTAAAACAAAAAAAAATGCAATCGAAATAAAAAAAATAAAACTAACATAATTTCAATAACGAAAACACACCTTAATAATTACAAAAAAAAATAGAAATGCATTTAATTTATTGTACTCACAAAGAAAAAAAAAGAACAAAGATATAAATATAAATAAGTGCATTAAATTGCAATATTTATTATTGTAAAGACATTATAAAGTTTTCTTTAGAATCTTCTCACGTCACATATTCAAAATCATATACATATATTTTGTGATTTCCCAAAGAGAATATTAAATTTCAATCAATGTTGCGAGCCAATATCAAATTGAATATTATTATTATAATTATTATTATTATTATTATAAGCATCATGTGTTCTATTTAAATGACAATTTACCACTAGGTAACATTAAAAAAGAAACAAACCAAAGAATGAAACAAAGTCATAGAATAGTATATCTAATTTTATCTGAAACTAAATATTCATAACAGTAATATACAGAAATAGGTATATACATTTTTTCATGTAGAATAATGGCATTCAGTGTTAATAGTGAATAATTTTGTTAATTACAATTAGTTGATCAAATGTATCGACTTAATATTTGATATCAAATTTTTTTTTAAACAAATATTTTCAACATTTTCAATATCTGAAAATGGGCAAAGGTGCCCACCTACTCAACAGTAATGTGTCATGCGTCGTTGAAAAGGATATGACAAATACATCATTTTTGTATATGGTCGTTAAGTTTTAAACCATGGGTTTTGAGAGATATTTATCGTTAAACCACCGAAAAGAACATGAATGCAATTCCTCATTTGGACTGGAGGGAGCAATTATACAAGTCTTAAGTTTTTTATTATTATCAAATCACTGATATATTTTATTTGTATATCCTTAAACGGAAAGAAAGTTAAAAGCATTTAAATAATTAATTTAATGATTAATTATTTATTTATAAAAAAGGCAAAAGACTAAAGACAGCATTTAAGTTTCGAGGTTGCAAACGTCTGCACGCTATTCACTTTACCCAAAACTGAAACCAATTCTCTCTCTTCATGTATTTCTCGACTTACTATATTGTATATGTTGGTGTTGTCGTCGTTGTTATATATTGTATATTGTCGTCGTTATTATGTATTGACGTCGTTGTTAAGTATTGTTCTCGTCTTGTCAAATATCCTACATTACCATTTTGCTTGGTTTGGTGTTGTCACATCCCTCTGTATTAATTAAAAATTAAGGCGAACAGGTGCACGCCTCATTCTATTCTTGTTGACCTACGAAGTCTTGGGGTGTTAATCTCTTCTAATCTTGAGATTCGTCTTCAGTGGGTTCTATCAGATTTCCGCACTAGGAAGATCTTCAATATTGTGTTTAATGATGTATAATCCGAACTATGTACGTTAATGCACTCGGATATGAATCACCTGTAGGCACATCTTCGGTAAAACACAGCTTACGTTGATTTGTATGAGACCTTATCAACTCATTTCGCCGATTTGTTTTAATAAGAACGTTGTACACCACCTTACCTATTCTTTCGATGATCACACCAAAACTCGGGGACATTTTGTTGCTTTGAAATGTTTTCGAAAATACTTTATCGCCTGCTTTGAAGTATCTTGCTTTTGTGCCGTGTTTCTTGTTGAACACTTCTTCCATGGAGGAATTTCTCTCTGGTTTCGCTGCTGTTTGATGTCTTATCAAATCCAATGGGGTAGATAGCTTTCTACCAATAAAACAAACGGACGGTAATTTGCGTTCAATTCCGAGTGTATACTTTGGATAACGATCTTTTAATGATATCGACAAAGCGACTCAGCTTGTCAATTGGACTACGATTGGTATGGTGGTATTCTGTTATGCTTGATTCCCCTTTCGTCACAGAAGCTTTTGAAGCTGGAACTGGCAGATTGTGTTCCTGTTGGAAAATTATCAAAAGTAATTCAATAGTTTAATTTATTAAATAAAAGACTAGATTTTAAGTAATTATTTGGCGGGTCTAGCCAGGATCTTACACTAAAACATGATGAAAAGAAAGAGCAAACGAGAAAAAAGTTGATAAGAAGAAAAGGAGGAAGATATGATGAAGATACAAGGAAAGATACAAATGTACCTAACCCGTGCTGTCAATGTATGTCATTAATATTAACAACACCTCCTCTCAACGCGGGTTATTCTTCATTTAAAATACCAAACCCTTCGATGCATTTACGATGAGATGGTCCAAACAAGCTCTTGGTCAGGACATCATCGATCATTTCTTTAGTTGATATATATTTGAAATTTGTTTAACCTCGCTGGAAAACTTTCCTAATGAAGTGGTGTCGAATGTCTACATGTTTGGTTCTTGAATGAAACGTTGGATTTTTCATAAGTTTTTGTTAAAACATATTCACAATAAACGGTTGTCAACCTACAACTCTTCGTTTAGAAAACCAAGTTATTTTAGGAGATTTCGTAGATAAATGGTTTCCTTAGCCGCTTCGGTGAGGGCCATGTACTCTGCCTCTGTACTTGTCCCCAGTCTGAATGTACATAATCCAATTAATCGTGGTCTATCAGATTTCTTCTACACTAGCCCAAGATGTGTGTACCTCACAGGTATCTTAAGACCCGCAGCTTTCCAATGCTCCTTTCCGGGATCAGCGTTGTATTGGCTTAACACACTGACTGAATGAGCGATATCCGGACGTGTTGAGACGGCAAGGTACATGAGTGACCCAATCAATGATGTATAAGGTTTATTTGCCATCTCTGATTTTTCTTCTTCGGTCTTCGGTCCCATGTGCTTGCTTAATTTTACATTTCCATCTAATGGGGTTGCATAACTTTTGACTCGCACATACCATAGTCATTTAAAGGTTTTGAATATATTTTGATTTTATTTTTACAATATTTTGATAAATATCTTACTTAAATTCAATTCCAAGGCAATAATGTAACATACCTAGGTCTTTCATTTTGAATTTCTGCGACATGTTGGTCTTTAGTCTTTCATATCCTTTTATATTGTTCGTTCCGATTATAATGTCGACTACTTAGATTACGACGATCGTATGGGTTTCTTTAGTTTCCATTAGGTTTACGTACTTCTCTGTATTCAATGGCTTCAGTCCAAGTTCTAAAAGTTCTGCTCCAATTTTATGTACCATCTTTGTCCAGATTGTTTAAGCCCATATAAGGCCTTCTTGAGAGAATAAACAAAATTTTCTTCTCCAGCATATATAAAATAAAATAAACTAAATAAAACTGAATTGTTAGTTGATAACCTTGGCTGAGTTCGTAATTGCAGGCTTTGTTGCCCATGCCCTGCCTAAACTATGATCAAATACGTTTATGAACACAATTGCATCTTTTCACTTTAACTTTGCAAAATTTCGATTCACCAAACACCAATTTGCAAAGAGGAAATTATTTTTTCGAAAAGTAAAACGAAAATTCCTTCTTTGAAAATTTTGTTTCACCAAGCACAAGTCTACAAAGTGCAAAATACTTTTCTGAAAAGTGGAAAGTTTTGCCAATTTGCAAAGGATTTTTAGATTGCGTTTCACCAAACAAAAAAACTTTGCTATTTGCATTTCAAATTGTGCAAAGCTTTTCAATAATATGCAAAGAAAAAAGTCCGTTTGTCCACAAAAATAAATATCATGCCGTGTCAGGAACTTAAGGAAAATGAGGCAGTTGGAAAGTTCATTCCTTATTAGGAAATTGTAAAATTGAATAAAACTAAAAATCGGCTGGTTACTACCGGAAGCGTACCAATATTAGGAAATATGCAGTAGACCTGCCAGATTATAGGAAGTGGAGGAGGGAAGACGAAACAAGGATTACTTAAAAAAACGTGTCGGTGTTGTTGACCCAGACTGTACTCTACCCAACCAACACCACTGACTCATACCTAAGTCAGGGCTCCATGGCCGTCCAATGCCGGAATTTTGTAGACGGCCCCTAATGCTTTTTCTTTTGCATCCCCCTTTTTACATTCACTAACCTACATCGCCCGAAAAAAAATGGGAACTGGTTACCACAAAAGACTCAGGATTCAACTGGACAATGCTGAGCAGTTGACGGTCGGAATTCATAAAAAAAGTTCATTTTCCTTTTTCAATTCAACCTGCTTCGTTCGGTGCACGAAAGAATTAAAAGGAATTGCCAGAAGCTAATTTTGCATACAGGGTACGGAATTTCGCTCGGCTTAGACGTGAGCCGCGACAACTAAGTTGAGGCGGTAGGTGACCGCTACAAGTTATATTTTTAGTTGGTGAAACGCCCACACTTTCAGTTTGCAAATAAACTTGAAAAATTGCAAAGTGCAAAGTCGGGGACCTTTCATTTTTGGTGACACACTTTGCAATTATACTGTAGGAAATTATTATTTTGAAAAGTTGCAAAGTGCAAAGTGATTGTTGCAATATGGCACTGGTTTAACTGTTTAAGCTAAGAAAAAAGTGTATTAAATGGCCAGATATAACAGATGATCAACTAAGTCTAATGGATAGTTTTGCATGCTTAAGAACCCAACTGTTTCCGAATGTTCTTGGACGTGTAGACGGAAACAACGTTCCGACCATAGCCCCCAAAATCCTAACCTAATAGAAATAACTTATTTGGTGTCAGAATCAGACCACAGTTTGGACTCAGATTCAGTCCTGTGAATGAAAAATAATTAATTTCATTTTAAATGCTAAGAAAACAAAATAATCTTACGATTATAAATAAATTAAATCAAAAAAATACTCACATTGCTCCTCTGCCATTTTCGTGCAAATTCAGCAACATAATAAAAACAAATCCCAACTTGACGGCAAATTGACTGTCGTTTTATTTTTAAAACACAAGGGTTGCCATGCTCATGCAGAGCGTATGCTGTTTGTTTACATTTATGAACGCAATTTTGGCAGTACTGTGGAAGTTTTACAATTACGAACTCAGCCCTTATGTTTATTTTTTATGCATTTTTCTGTCGTCTATCTTATTTAGCTTTTGTTGCCTTTTTGATAAATTACATTATTATTAAGTTAAATATGTTTGATTTAATAAAAAAAATAACCAATTAAATCCTTTGTTTAAGTTGTACTAATAATGGATGCGTAATGTCCTTCGTTGTCTGGTCATCTTTGCTGGCAATAAATGAATCCTTAGCTCAGTCTTGGGAGTGGTTTTTGACCAAGCATACTACAAACAAACATTTAGTTATGACAGACTTAGCATCTAGATGTTGTGATGCGGGAGATAAGATGTCTTCATCCTCCCTTCCTGGTTGTCTTTCTCTCTGAAGCAACCCCTTTCATTGGCTCCTTTTAAATCATCACCTTTCCCTTATCATCCTTCCCATCCTTTTATTTTTTGTTTCTGAAATAAATATAGGTCTACAAACTTCACCCCTTTAATTCATTTGGAAGTGGCCAGTGCCGTTGGTTTTTATCAGAGATCTTACCTTGATGTTGTTTTTGCACTTTGTTGTTAGTTTTAATTTCTTGCATATTTACGTGTAGAATTAGAACTTTTAATGAATAATAAGCTTTTCAAATAAAACCAACGTGTTTCGTTTCCAACTTGTTTTTCTTATTTAATCGAATGGTTATCACATCACTACGAGACGACCGGTCAGCACAAGACAATTTCACTCTATTCTTTAATCTACATAGGTTCTTGCATTTTCTGTGGAGGGGACGCAATTCTCCTTCGTTCGTCGTCTAGGGTTTGGTTTGTATTTGTCTTAGTCGTTAGTAAATGTCCGGTGTTGGTCATACGTTGTCGCTGTCTGCTTTCTCACCCCACAATCGGCGATCCTGACGGACCATTCGCCCCGAATGAAAGATCCCGTTTCTTCATGTTTTCGGCCACAGTTGTTGTAATTAGCCCTTCGCCCACCTTCATCACATCGTTTCTTTCGTGGCTCAGCTTCTTAGTTACCTTGTAGGGTCCATTCCTGTTCCGAATTGGGTGCTCTTGATGGCGACTAATGTATTCAACTCGTGCTCCTTTGCGGGAACTCTGTTTTTGTCGAAAGTTCTTTTATGCTCCGCTTGTATGGACTCGATGTTGTGGCGGACCTTTTCTGGCAGCGCATCTCTTTCACCGTCCAACTCTCGAACTTCGATTTCATCCAACCACTTCCGCATTTCTAGGTTTTCGGGAATCCGCATCTCCAGGCCGGTCAGGATTCGGAAAGGACTGAATCTCGTACTCCTCGAAGGTGAGTTGTTGATTGTGTGCTGCACTCGATCCACGTATTTGTACCAGTTGCTCGCGGTCTCCTACATGCCTTCGTAAGCATTGGCACAATGATTTTATGGACCCTCTCCACTTGGCCATTAGCACGTGGTACCCCGTTGCGATCTTCAAGTGTTAGATCTTTTCTTCTGAGCAGTAATTCCCGAAGGCTGTGGAGGTGAATGCTGTTCTTCTGTCCGTTATTACTCGTCGAGGATTACTATTATCTGCTGCCCGTTTTCTAAAATGGTCAATGACCTCAGCAGTGCCCGTGGTTTTCGAGAAGGCGTCCACTATCACTAGAATATGGTTATATTGTTTTCGCGTTTGCTCCATTGGCCCGACATGATCCAATTGGTAAGTTCCGAGTGGCTTGTCTTCCTTATCAATTGGTCTGATAAGGCACTTTACACATCCTCTAACCACTTCACTGACCTTTTTTGTTACCTCAGGTATATAAAATGTCTTCTCGAGTAGATCTTGTGTTTTCTTGACGCAAAAGTGTCCCTGCTGGTGTGCAATCCCGATTAACTCATTTTCCATGGTAGGCGGTACAACAACAAACTCCTTAATGGGGTCTTTGCACAGCACATTCGCCTTCATGAAGAAATCTTCATATTCGTCCTTTTCCTGTGATCAGTGAATCTTCGATCATCAGACAAAACACTGCTCAAAGCGTCCTCATGTTTCGTCTTTGTACCAGATCGATGTTCGATATCATAATGGTATTCTTGCAGAAACATGGCCCATCGCGCTACACTGAGCGGAACATCTTGCTTCTTCATAGTTTGCGTGAAAGCATTGCAGTCTGTCATTATCTTGAGGTGGCAAACCAGCACATACACACGCCATTTTTTTAGAGCTTCGATGATTGCCAGCAGCTCCAATTCGTAGGAATGGAACTTTTCTTCACATTTGGTGGTACTTCGGCTGATGTACTGCACCGGATGTAGCATCTGATCCTCCGCATCTCTCTGAAATAAGATTGCGCGCCGTACCCATACTTGCACGCGTCTGCATGAATTTCAGTTTCTGCCTTGGGATTGAATATTCTAAGAACCTGCGCATTGACTAGCGCTGATTTCAGGTGTTCAAAAGCGACTAGTTGCTCAGCTTTCAAAACAAACTTGGTGTCCTTCTTCATTAGGTCCGTCAGTGGTTTAGCTATTATGGCATATCGCTCGATGAATCTGCGGAAATACGACGTCAGGCCCAGGAAACCTTAAAGCGCCTTCTGGTCCCTGGGCAGTGGATACTCTGCAACCGCTTTCGTCTTTTCCACTGACGGCTTAATGGTACTATCTTCGATGATGTATCCGAGAAATTCGATCTTCGTTTTTAGAAATTGACATTCCTTCCAATTGAGTCGTAATCCATACTTCGCAGCAACTTCCAGCACTAGCTTCAGCTTTGCAGTGCCTTCCTCTTCATCCTTAGATGGTATAAAGAGGTCGTCCTGAAGATTGCATTTATGAATCTAGCAAATACTGCTGGAGAATTGGAAATTCCAAACGGCACATACAGGAATTCATACTGTTCTTCTTGGGTTACAAACGCCAAACAAATTTCACCAAATACCTTTTTGAGTTCAAAACCCTTTGATCCATGATCGCTTACATTAACAGTGCTTACCACGCACTTCGGTAGTTATACCCACGTCATCCGGTACCTTATTACCGGTACTTTTCTCCTCACCAGTATAAGAAGATTAAAAAATAGTATTAAATTATCCATAAAATAAATTAATGAGCAACAAAAAAATTCATTAACTCTTTTTTTTTTCCTTTAATAAACATTTTGAACAGGATTCCTCATAAGTGGCAACTCCCTTTTTGATCTGAAAAGAAATAAATAAGATCCCATGAATACAACCATCAACGCAGGCAACTATTTTATTCTAACTCTTTTTGTAAGTTACATACATCCAAAATATTACTAATACAGGCGGCCGTCACACAACGGTCTTACGCCATTTAAATGAATTTACTACTTCGCCAGGCGACCACCGCACACACCATTAAGTCTCTAGCCCGCAGGGGAACCGGTGGATGTTAAACCAATGCCATGTATAAATTCGAAAGCCAGGCGGCCAACACACACCACTGAGCATCACACTCACAGGGTATTCGATGGGTGTTACACCAATGCCGTTTGCGAGGATCGAAAGTCAAGCGACCACCTCACACCCGATTGAGTATCACTCTCGCAGGGGAACTGGTGGATGTTATGCCAATGCTTATATGATCGAGTTTTTTACTCGTACATTATATGTTGGGTATTATACCAATGTTCAATAAAAATTCTAATTGCAACCAGATATATTTGGTCGCTTAAATGCAAAAAAACAAAAGAAATTCTTATTTTAATAAAAAGAGGTATTTATTTGAGAAAAAATAGTTGGTTTTCGGTGGCTGTTCGTAGCTAGTAGGTGGGCGGTTGAATACTGACTGTCTAGTTGATTGTGCGTTATGGTGTCATCGCATCTGTTGTCATTGGGTGATTGTAGGCAGCTTCTATCGAGTCTCGTTGGTTGAATTTGTAGCTGTCGTGGTATTTTCTGATTGGCTTGTTGTAGGTGGCTTCTATCAAGTCTCGTCTTAGAATCAGAGTTGCCAGAATCCTCCGCCACAGTGGCCCCCCAGAAGGCTTACAAACCTTTCAAGAAGCGCTCTGGAACCCGAATACGGCGGCCTCTAAAGGTGTGGTAAGGCTGAGTTGTTTTTTGTGGTGGAGGTTCTGGGATGCACGGTTTTGCACTATAGGATGGCTTAGCGCTGATGTCTTCCTGATGTGTTGAACTAGAAGGTTGTCGGACGTTGTTGTCCAGGTCGGCCTCCAAATATGCGGGCTTCAAACGGTCAATCGAGATTTTGATAGTCTTACCTCGAATGCTAAGGGTGAAGAATTTGTCGTTGCGTTCAATTACTGCAAAGGGTCCTTCATAGGGCGGAACTATTGATGCTTTGACAGAATCATTGCGAACGAATACGTGGCTTGACGTTCTTAGATCTCGGTGAACAAAAGGGCGCTGCTCGGTGTGCCAAGCCGCTGTCTGGATCGGTGCATCATATGTCGAAGGTCTCTGATGAATTCACACTGCGAGCGATTGTCCATCGTTGGAGCCAGAAGATCTGCTGGTAGTCTGAGTGGTGTTCCATAGACTAGCTCTGCGGGAGTGGCGTTAACATCTTCTTTTACCGTCGCGCGAAGGCCGAGGAGTATAAGCGGTAGGCTTTGTACCCAATGTGTAGAATCGTTGCAATTTATTGCGGCTTTTAGAGTTCGATGGAATCGCTCAACGATACCATTAGCCTGAGGATGATACGAGGTTGTCATGGAAAGATTGGTTCCCATGCACTTGCAGAGTTCTGTGAAGACAGAAGAGGTGAACTGCCTCCCTTGATCGGAAGTAATTTGCAAAGGTGGTCCAAATCGGGAAATCCATCCAGTGATGAGTGCGTTGGCGCAATTTACTGCTGACATGTCTGTCATTGGAAATGCTTCTGGCCACCTTGTATAACGATCAACGACGGTCAAGAGATAGCGATATCCCTCCGAAGGCGGGAATGGTCCTAGGATGTCGATGTTGATGTAGGAGAATCGCTCGTCGGGCGTTGGGTAGCGCTGAAGTACGGTTTTTGTGTGGCGCTGCACCTTCGTTCGTTGACAGGGTATGCAAGTTTTCGCAAAATTGGCACACTGCTGACGAATGTTAGGCCAGATGAAACGTTCTGTCATGAGTCGAACTGAAGCACGGCGACCTGGGTGCGAAAGGTTGTGTGTTGCGTCAAAGAATGTTTTTCAAAGATCTTTGGTAATGAACGGGCGGACCCTGTTGTAGGAGACATCGCAATAAATCGGTTTGTCTAGATGCGGAAAGGAAAACAAGGTTAGTTGCATTGAGTGTACAAGGTTACCTTTGAGAAGTTGTTGAAGCTCAGGGTCTTTTTCCTGTGACTCAGCGAGTTTCGCATAAAGATTTTCCTTAGCATTGATTACATCAATACGTGACAACAGGTCCGCTGCGTGGTTATCCTCACCTTTGATATACCGAATATCGGTGGTGAACTCACTGATGAACGATAAGTAGTTCGTCTGTCGTGGCGAAGATTTTTCTGGTCGTTGTTGGAAGGCGAATACAAAAGGCTTGTGATCAGTTTCGATGTGGAATTTTCGTCCTTCCAACAAATCACGAAAATGTTTTGTTGCCAAGTACAATACTGTGAGCTCCCTGTCATAGGTGGAATAGCCTTGCTGAGTCTTGGAAAATTTCTTAGAAAAATAGCCGAGTGGTTCTGCAACATTGTCGACTAGTTGATGCAAAGCGGCCCCTACTGATATATTCGATGCATCTGTGACCAAGCTCAACTCTGCTTCAGGTAAGGGATGCGACAGACGCACTGCTCGGGCAAGAAGTTGGCGGCAGTTTTCGAAAGCTTCCGTTGCAGATTGGGTCCAGCTCAAGGGGGACTTGTCGTTTTTCTTATTACCTGGAACCATTGCTAGTAGGGGGAATTGAACTTCGGCTGCGTGGGGAATGAATTTGCGATAGAAATTTATTGTTGCGATGAATCCTTTTAGTTGTTTGACTGTCTCTGGTCGCTTAACTTTCTGAATTGCGTCAACACGTGATGGGAGTGGAAAGATTCCGTCCTTTGTGATAAGGTGGCCAAGGAACTCCAGCTCCGACCGCCCGAAGATGCACTTGGCTACGTTGATTGCCAAGTTGTGATTAGCGAGCCTTTTTAAGACTTCACTAAGATGTTGACGATGCTCTTCGATGTTCGATGATGCGATGCAGATGTCGTCCATGTACGGAAATGCGAATTCGACTCCTCGTAGCACCTCATGAATCAAACGCTGAAGCGTTTGCGCTGCATTGCGGAGTCCAAATGTCATGTGGGTGAACTCGTACAGGCCAAATGGCGTGATTATGGCGGTCTTAGGGATATCTTCTGGATTGATTGGCACCTGGTGAAAGGCTTTTTGCAAATCAATTTTTGAGAAAACAGACTTACCTCGAAGTATGTTGGCGAAATCATGATGGTACGGGAGCGGGTAGCGATCGGGTAACGTGATTGCGTTGAGACTTCTGTAATCACCACAGGGCCTCCAGGAGCCATCTGCCTTTCGCACCATGTGAAGCGGGCTCGACCAATTGGATTTTGATGGTCGGCATATTCCAGCACGCATGAGCAGTTCGAATTCCTTCTTGGCGGCGCTCATTTTGTCTGGCGGTAACCGACGTGCTCGGGCTGAGCATGGTGGGCCATTCGTCTCTATGAAGTGCACTGCCTTAGAGTTTGTCGATACACCGGGCGGCGCTAAGCGAGTAATGTTCGGAAAGGTCGATATGATGTCAGCAAATGGTGTGTTGCGATCGATGAGCTGCGGGGATTGTTGATTACTGGTTATAGCCAAAAGCGATTTTGAAATTGAGTTGGTTCGTGAGTCTATGAGGCGAGCTCGTTTAAGGTCAACCATAAGATCATGATGTTGGAGGAAATCGGCCCCGATGATTGGAGACGTTACGTCGGCGACGATGAAAGTCCAAACGAATGGGCGGCGGAGACCAAGGTTTAGCTCATGAGTAACTTCACCATAGACTTTTATAGGCGAGCTGTTAACGGCGAACAGTTGCATTGATGTTGGTCGCGGCTTTTTGTTTGATGAAGATGGTGGAATGCAGGAAACTTCGGCACCTGTGTCAATACGAAAAGAGAGGTTGGTATTATGTTCACGCAAGCAGAGTCTGTTAATGAGGAATGAGGCAGGTTGGGTTTTTGTCACGGCATCCGAGGGTGCTGTGAAGTCACAATTGGTGTTGAGGAGGCGACGTTATTGGTTTTCGGTGGAAATGACAAGGCAGACGACAATTAGTTGCCTTATTGCCAAATTTTCGGTGGAACCAACAATCATCGAACTGTTCAATAGATTGGTCGCGTCTGCGCTGGTCGGAAATTCGGGGTTCACCTGATCGTGGTGGCGAGCGAGTGCTTTGTCGTGACGTTCGTTGCTGGCGTTTCTGCAACACCAATTTGGAAACTTCCTGTACCAACTGAGCGACTTCGGACGAAGATGAGGGAGTGTCGGCGTAGGCTTGATGTTCGTTGCGTAATGATGTCGAGTTGCTGCTGGGTATGACTGCATTCAACTGGCGTAACTCGACATTTTCCAATTTTGCAATTTGTGTTTTGTCGGCCGCAGATCCTTTAACCAAAACAGTCACTGCGTGAACAGATTGCGGAAGACGTGAAGCCCACAGATCGAGTAACACGGGTTCACTCAATGAACCCTTGGACGCTTGGACCATTTCATAGTAGAGCTGGCTCGGTTTCTTGTCACCAAGTGGCATGTCGTGCAGTATTCGTCGAAGTCTTTTTTGCTGGCTGTCGGCGAAATAGTTGATGAGTTCAGTACGAATGTATTCATACTTCTCACGTTCTGGAGCTGCATCGATTATCGGCCGTAGTTCAGTAATTCGCGCAAGCGGCAGCTGTGCACAAACTGAGTCGAATTTTCGGCCGTCCTGTGCAACTCCCGATGCCCGAAAGTAAAAATCTAGCAAAAAGAACCAATTATCGACGTCTGACTCAACAAAAGGTGGCATGTGGAGGCGAGCATAGTAGTTTGCAGCCACGTCCACTTGTCGGGCGGCTCGGGCATCGATTTGTTCGTCATCGGGGCACATCACGTCGGGGTCACCACTTTGGTCGCTTAAATGCAAAAAAACAAAAAAAATTCTTATTTTAATAAAAAGAGGTATTTATTTGAGAAAAAATAGTTGGTTTTCGGTGGCTGTTCGTAGCTAGTAGGTGGGCGGTTGAATACTGACTGTCTAGTTGATTGTGCGTTATGGTGTCATCGCATCTGTTGTCATTGGGTGATTGTAGGCAGCTTCTATCGAGTCTCGTTGGTTGAATTTGTAGCTGTCGTGGTATTTTCTGATTGGCTTGTTGTAGGTGGCTTCTATCAAGTCTCGTCTTAGAATCAGAGTTGCCAGAATCCTCCGCCACATATATAATTGTACTTCAAAACTAATAATTTAATTCTACAGATACTTTTTAAGAAAATAATAATTCAGTAAGATAAACTCACCTCTGTGTAACTCCGGTTCGCTTTCCTTTTTTTTTTATAAATGTTTAGCTAATCACAAAACTTCCTCTATCGTTGACCACTCACAACTGAATGAGATATGAAGTCAACATGGAGAGGTCCACAGCGGTAGCAAGACTTTAGTTTTTTTTCTTCTTTGGCCTGTGCACGGGAAGTGGCGCCTCCACCGAAAGAGTAACCTCTCGAGTATGAAGACTGCGATTGTGGTCCCTTTGCTCTTTCATACGCCTTTATCTGGGATTTCAACTACTTTATTGTTGTGGCTTGGTACAGCATTATTTTGTTCTGTCTTCTGTCGGGTATTCCATCTGCGAAATATTGGATGAGGCTTTCGTCATCCAGCGTGCTCAACTTCCCAACTTCTTGAAGACTGTATACAAATTCCAAAAGAGACTCGGTTTTTTAGTTCGCGTTCTGAGCTTACGATGAACTTCTGCAGAGGACATCTTTGCACCGAACTCTTTAATGAGAGTCTTCTTTAGTTCATCCCAATTTTTAATTTCTGCCTGACTTCTAACGAACGATTTGGCGGCACCTTTCAAAAGTTGTTTCGCGTAAATATACTTTTGTATAATATCCCAATCTACGGCAATGGCGTTCTCCTCGAATTTCTGTATTCACAGATTAATGTACATGGATTCAGTTGCATCGAAATGTACCATGGAGTCTGGTATGTCCCGATGTGTGAAATTCCGCAACCTTGTAAGTCCGGCTTTTCTTGCCACCACCACCGATTCGCCCCTGGCTTCTTCGTATTCGTCTTCTTCATCAGGCGACAGTTCGAAGTGGTCAAAAAGCATGTTCTGTAGTGTACGTTTAAGTCCTGTTGTCTGTAAGTTTAGTTCCGTTAGCTTACTTTTCAGCCCCTCCACAGTTAAACCTAAAATTTAGTTTCTTTCCATATTTTCTTACAATATATATATGTACTTATATATGTCAAGTTAAATAAACTAAACAAAAGCACTACCAATACGCGAGAACAAAAAAAAAAAACAAGTAGCTCGGTCGTTCGCTTATACCTTGATTTTTTTCTCTTAATATAAAATATTATTATTATTTATTTACATACAATTACAAATTCTAATGTAAATATGGAGAAAAAAAGAGGCTAGTAACATTAAACTTCCAGCTCTAGTTAAGAGATATTTAATATTAGTTAAATATTAAAGAAGTATAAGCTACGATAAATATTAAAATGGTTTAAATGGATATGTTGGCGCTGTTGAAGAAATCAAATATTTTAGATATATTTTCGTGACTGAATGTGTTCAGTAATGAGTAGACATTTTGGTTGTGGGAAAGAATCGAATTGAATTGCCTGGATACGTTGCATGGATTTAGGCCAAGCAGATGATTAATATCCAATATGCTGTTGCATGCTGGGCAAAGAGGTGGATCAACTCTTTTAAGTAGGTGCTGGTGAGAAGTAGCTGTGTGTCCTAGTTGTAGGCGAGCAAATGTGGTATTTTGTATTTTTGAAGTTGATGTTGGGTAGGTAGGCGAAAGGCGATCTTTGTTAGTCCTAGAATAGTGTGTATGATGGCAGAGCCAATCTTCAAGGCGTTTCTTTTTAATCAAACTGTCGATATGCCTTTTGAGATCCAGTTTGGAATACGTGTTGAAAAGGTGGACTGGAGATTTGGCTGCTAGATTAGCTTCGAGGTCTGCGAGTTCATTGCCAACAATCCCAATGTGACTGGGTATCCACATCAGCTTGATTGCGTTTTCATTGTTAATCAGTAGATTTCTAATATTATTTATAACAAATGATTGGGATTGATGACGGCGGCGGCGTTAAGAACTGAGAGGCTGTCCGAGCAAATTATAGTATTTTTTTTAGCTTGTACGATGTTTTGATGCCTTCTAGTATGGCCAGCGCTTCCGCAGTAAAGATAGATGAGAAGTGAGGAAGAGTGCCCCCTATCAGAGGTGGACCGTTTTCGGTGGTGACTGCAAAAGAGGTATTGTGTTTGGACTTTGATCCGTCGGTAAAAATAGTACTCCATCCTTTAGTTCTAAGGTTTGATATTATTTCCAGGTAGCATTTTCGGAAAATGATATTGTTTGTATTCTTTTTTCGATGCTCAGCTAGATTTAGTAGTACAGAGCCTGGATTGATCTTCCAAGGTGGGGCAGACTGTCTGGTGTGTTTTATAGATTCAAAAGGTATGTCCATTTGTTTTGCTGTGGAAATTACGTTTGAGATGGTAGAAGGTGTTCGTTTTATTTTTTTGTGTTTTGCGGCCAAGGTAATGTCTTTGTTAATTATTGAGTTTTTGGAGAAGGAGAGTTTGGGAATCAGCTTCAAAAAAACGTCTTCTTGCCTCTGCTCTATGATATGTTGGATGCGAGTTGTCCGATAGGTGCCAATATTTCTTCTAGCGGCTTGATTGTAGGGTGGTTTAAGAAGATTTAGTGTCGTTTTTGGACACTTGCCATATATACATAAACCATAATCGATTTTGCTTAATATTATGGAGCGCGTAATACTCGTATTACAAAGCGTGTTAGTATGAGCGTCTAGTTTTTTGCTTGATAGGTAGCTTACAATTTGGGCCCTGCTGGCTAGGCTCTTTTTCAAATCTGTACAATGAGGTGTCCAATTATATTTAGTATTAAATAGTAGTCCTAATATTTTTAGGTTGTTAACATTTTCTATATTAATATTGTTATGATTAAGTTCAAATTTACAGAATAGTTTACGACACACATGCATTGTCTTACACTTATCGAGAGATAGTTTGGCACCAGAGGTGGTACACCAATTCAAAATAACATTTAATAGATTGGAAAAGATGTGTTTTACATCTTCAAGATCGTTAATTCTACAAAGTATGTAAATATCGTCTGCGTATATGCAGTGGTCTAGAACTTTATATTTGCCTATAATTGTGCTGATTGGATCAAAAGCTATGATAAATAATACCACAGAGAGAGGGGACCCTTGGGGGATGCCGTTTTTAAGAGGATGGGAAGGGGAGAAAATATTGTTAACTTTGGCAGACATTTTACGGTTAGAAAGAAAGGATTTGATGAAATTAAACATCTTTGGGCCAGCACCCCAATCTCTTAACTTACCTAAGATAAGGTGAATACCAATCTGATCGAACGCTTTTTCGAAATCTAACGAAAGCAGTGTAACATGGTTACGAGCAGATAGAGCGTTTGAGATATAATAATCGATATGAAGTAGGGCGTCGGTACAACCTCTTTCGGGCTTGAACGCTACTTGATTGGTACTTGTAAGTTCTTGAGAATCTATAAACCAGAGAAGTCGTTTGGAAATTATATTTTCAAGTACCTTGGAAGTACAAGGAAAGAGAGATATAGGGCGATAACCATTTACTGAATCAATTGGTTTATTCGGTTTTGGTATAGGGATTACTGTGGCAGATTTCCAGTTTTGTGGTATAATACCGGTTGCACAGATATTATTGTATAAGCGCAGAAGCCTTTTTTTAATCAGTGAAGGCAGATTTTGTGTCATAGGGTAAGAGATACGATCTCTGCTGGGTGTTTTACCTTTTAGGGTCTTAAGACAACAATCAAGTTCAATAGCATCAATTGGGCTCTCTAGATGCTTAGCTGGTAAGTTTAGATCAGAAATGGCGATTGTTGGATGACAAAGGAAGCTGTTTTTCAGAGAATTAAAGGTGTTTGAGAAGTTATAGTTGTCTGAGAGATTTGACCAAGTTTGAGCGAAGAGGTTACAAATATCCAAGGCTGAGGAGATGGTTCCGTTTGCAGTAGCGATGCACTTAATGTGCTTTGGGGCGAAACTCTCCGTTAGACTACGGATATTATTCCAAATTTTGGTTGGAGAAGTGTTGGGATTAATTGACGAGGTAAACTCTCTTAAACATTTGGCTTTACTTGCTTTCATCTCTCTTCGGAACAGCACATTAGCTTTTTTAAAAGTTATAAGACTTATTTGGGTGGGGTGTTTTTTGAAATTTTGCCATTTTTTCATTTTTTGTTCCTTTAAAGACTTTAGCAAGAGTACAAACAATAGGATAGTGATCACTATTGTGGAGGTCGTCAAGAGTAGTCCATGATGAATGAGGGAGCATTGTTGGTGAGCATGAGGTTATATCAATGTGGGTGAAAGTGCCATGGGTGGAGAAATGAGTGGGAGATCCATTATTCAAAAGCATTAGATCAGTTTTTACTAGAAAATTCTCTATAACCGAACCTCTGTGATTAGTTATTGGGGAACCCCAGAGAATGTTCCAGGAATTAACGCCGCCTGTAAGTAGAATTGGTGTGTTAATTTGACTAACTATATTCTCGAGATCGCTACTCGAAAATGTTTGTTTCGGTAAAATATAGATGTTTATAAGTGTAAATTTGAGAGGCAAATTAATTTCTATAGCTAGAGTTAATATATTTGAAGAAATGTTAATTTGTTTATGCGGAATATTACTTTTTATAAGAATTGCAATACCTTGTTTCCCGGTTATGTTTTGAAGAAAGTTGTAGAAGTATCCTGTATAAGATTTGTGTGTTATTGGCGAAGAAGCAAAAGCACAATGTGTCTCCTGAAGATATATAGCACATGGCGATTGATCTTTTATTAATGTACTTAGCTCATCGTAATTGTTAATATAACCTTGTATATTCCATTGGAGAGCTCTAAAAGAATAGTGGTGTTATGTTGGGAGTATTTGATGTTTCGGGAGTTGTTAATATTTTTGTGACTCCGCTGCCCAGAGTCTCTGACGGGACTCCGTCGGCCGAGCCCACGAGCAGCAGAGTCAAAGATTGGAAAGTGCATATTGTTGTTTTTAAATGTTTTCATGGTCCATTGTTGAATCTTCATAGAAGTAATTGTTTTTTTTGTAAAAGATCTTGTGTTAATGAAGAGATGGGTGGGGAGTTGTTGGTTGGTGGGGTTATGGATGTTGGTGAAGGTGTAGGTTGCGAGTTGTTTGCAGTTATTGAAGATGAGTTGATAATTTGTATGTTACATTGATTAGGAGGAGGGTATTGATTGGTTTGTGTTGAGATTGTTGAGATAATGTGTGTAGGTTGTGTTGAGGAGGCTGGGAGAACTTGGGTGGATTTTAATGAGTTTTCATTATTTATGGTAGAATGAACGATCTTATCTTTAGACATATTTTCATAGCTTACATTAGAATTCGACTTAAAATTAGATGTTTATGGTTGAGTATTTAATAAAGTCGGTGAAGGTGGATTGGTGCTTTTTTCAATTGTAGGTTGTGTTGGTTGGTTGGTTTAGAAATTCGGTTTTTGATAATCTCGGCCATGGTGGGTTTTGCGAAAGGATGTTTTTTCGGTGCAGGTAACATATGTAAAGATGAATTATCGTTGAAGATTTGCCAAGCTTCACGTACTGTACAGCGACGAGTTGCTGTAATTCTATTAACTGATTTGTGGCTCAAAAAAGAGGAACAAGCTGTATCATACGAAGTGTGGGAGTCTTCCTTGCAGTTAACACAGTAAACTCTAGTACACTCATTGTGTGGTGGGGGGAGGCAGCATTCTTTACAGATGTTTGCGTTTGTGCACCTTTTCTTTGTATGGCCTAGCCTTTGACAAAGAATACAGCGCATGGGGTTGGCGACATATTCATCAACTTTGCAGTTCAACCATCCAATTTTTATATCTGTTGGGCGACGAATTAGGTCGAATGTCAAGATGGCACCCCCTGTAGGGATTAGGTTATCATTGTCTTTCTTAAGGAATTTTTTAACTTCAATAACTTTCTGTTTTCTGAGTTCATTTAGTAATACCTCTTCGGGTATATCAACTATAAATTTGGAAAATATTCTTCCTTGTACAGAATTAAGTGCCGCATGAGATGTTATTTGCACTGGAATTGAGTCAATATTTTTGGTTTTAAAGAATTTTTCTGCTACGGAAAGGCATGAGACTTTTACTAAAAGGTCGCCCGACCGCATGGGCTTAACCTCTAAAATTTCATTGGATACGTATTCGATACCGCGGTTTATTTGGAAGGGGTTGTAAGAATCGAGGGGCTTATAGTTGTTACCGACTTTTTCGACACCAGAGATTATAATGAAACGGAGAATATTATCATCGTTATTAGTTATCTTAGGCATTTCTGGGAAGTCTTCGTCTGGTTGCTTGCGTTTTGTTTTACTGTACCGGTTAAGAGGGACTTCATTGTCCAACTCTTTAAACCGGTTATGTTTTGAGGGGTCCGTAACCCCTCTCATTTTTGTTGCACTTTTTTATGATTATTTATGTTAGTTTTGTTATTACACAATTATTAGAAGAATGAAAAAAAAATAGTTATTTGGTTTAACAAAAGGAATACACGTGGTTAGATTCACACTATATGGTTTATCTCTTTCACACGTCTATACGCGGCGTAAGCCAGAAAATTAATGTAATATAAAATAAGTTCACAACTGTATTTTAATTTAAAACAAATAATTTTTTTATTAGCTTAAGCTCTTTATTGACTGACAACCTAATTTCAACTAACTACAAAATTAAATTTTCTTATAATTTATCTTAACCTATGGGAGCCGCCAGCGTACGTGCAGGAATGCGCTTGATGTCATCTTCCAGATGTTTGTTACCTTGTCAGACGTGTTGTCAGCATTTTTAGGCACTGCGCTGCATCATTCGGGGGATCGTGGGATTGATGAAATAAAATATTTGCTGCATTAACTCTTCCCCCTTTAATTTCAAACGTCCTCGTTTGACCTTTAGAAAAAGGGGATTTGACTGATCCTTGTTGGCTTGGTTGTTACCAGCTGTTTTGGTAAGCTCGCTAAATTTTCAGTGTGATCTCCAGGTACTTCCTTGTCTATTATTATTGTAATCAGTAGATGTATTGGATTGCCCGGACGTACTTATTCTGCATTTATTCATTTCCATAATTACTTTGCTTATAAGATCAATCAACTATGAAATTGATATTTTGACAAGTGTCTTTTGCATGTGTCATATATATGGTGATCGTGCGTTAACTTAATACTCGTATAAAGTAAGATTGAGGCATTTGTTGCGATTTTCACGTCTGCAAATTCAATTGCTTATTCTAAATTTACGTATGGGATTTCATTTTTTTCTAATATTTCTTTTGCTAAATTTATTTCAAAGTTCGATAAAATGAACGAGTTTATGATACCCGCTTTTGCCCAGTGTAAGGCATAGTTCACATTGGTTAACTCTTCTTTTATTATATCTAATTTATATTTTAAATTTGCAAAATATTCGTCTTTTAGATTTGAATTTTTCTTTATTGAATTAATAATATTGTTTGTAATATTTGTAATATTATTTATTCTTTCATTAGTCAATTTATTAATAACTATTTGCTTATTACTATTTCTCAAAACATTATTCATTTTTGACTTTATAATTTGAAAGTCGGCATGGTCTGGATTGCCAGCTATCCATTTCCAGGCACTGCCAATGAAATTTAACGACCTTTGTTTTCTTAGTCTAGGTTTCAGTCGCATGAGGAGGTTCTGAAGGTTGGAAATTTCATGTGATAGTATGGGATGTAATGGTTCTTGGTTGGAAACATAACTTTGGATTTTTAATTTGATGTCATCGATAACTTTGGCGTATAACTCTAAGCTAAGTCTATATCGTGTATGATGTTAAACGTACCTGTCTGTACTTTTGACAGCCCTAGGCTTAGGGTTGCCACTTTTGAATTTGTATAATCCAGGATTTGGATATCCGCATAGAACATGGGTAAGGACAATCTGTTGGGGAGATTAATGTTTTATGAGACTTGTGAATTTCTATTTTCACCTTCAATTTCTTTTCTGTATCTGAGGGAAAGTTTATTCCCTATTCTTTTGTTTACTTTCACGTAAATAGTGTCTCCTACAGAATAATTTCTCGGAGGTAATCTTTTTTTGTTGTGATAATCTAAGTCTGCCGCCTGTTTCATTTTAATATTTTTGATACCTTCTTTCTTTTCTAATTCAAGCTGTTCGGGGTGATTCAATCTATTTTTTCCAAAAAAAACATCGGTTTACTTTTTATTGTAGAGTGAATAGCCCTATTGTATTCGTAAACAGACATATCCAATAATTCAGAAAAATTGTTGTGGACTTTTTTTTCTTTGAGACAACGCATGAGCTCAGAAAGCGTGGAATTAAATCTTTCCACCTGTCCGTTAGCTGAGCTTGTGTAAGGTGGGGTTTTATGAACTTTAATTTTGAATAGACTTTTCCAACATAAATGAAATAGAACTTGAGCTTAAGGATTTTTCATTATCTACCACAATTGTATCCGGGACGCCGAAAGACAACACAATTTCTAGTAGTGTTATGTCTTCAGTAGTTCTGAACTTTCGTTAAAGCATACTTTGAAAATTTGTCAGCGGTCAGAATTATTTTCCATCAGTAAAATAGATATCTACATTTACGATTTGACCGGGGAATTCGGGTATAGGGATTGGCTGAAATTCGGGTTTATAGGGGTGACGATCGTACTTGTTCTCTTTTTTTCGATTTCAATAAAAATTAGGTTTTTATAGGCATTAATAGGAATTTCAACGTTGGGAATTAATTCTTCGGGTGAACTTTCACCACTGCGTTTATATTTGATGGATTTACTATTCGAGAAAGGGCATCGGCAACAACATTAGTCTTGTCCGGTTTGTATTGCAACTCGTAATCGAACTCTTCTAAGAATGCTTTCCATCTCTTTATTTTTTTATTATGATTTTTTGCTTAGTGCAAATGTTAAGGGCTGATGATCGGTGATAATCTTTACTTTTGCTGACCCATAGAGATAACTTCTAAGAGCACTCAATGGCCAAAATATGGCCAGCATTTCCTTCTCATTAGTGCCATACATTTCTTCTGCCTTATTGAGTCTCCTGCAGACAAAAATAATAGGCCTGTCAAAAACGGTTCCTATTGCGAATTGGGAAGCTACTGTTGTAAGTTGGAAAGGTTTTCCAAAGTCGGGGTACATCAGTACCACATCTGTTGAAGTTAATGAAGTTTTTAATTTTTGAAATGCTTCTAGTGCTTCTTCATTGAGGAAAATATTCTTTTTGCTCGATTGAGCTTTGGACGTACGTCCATCTTCCCCTCTTAAAAGAGCGGTTAACGGTTTTGCCACTTTGGCATAGTCTCACAAAACGACGTTAATAGCCAGAAGTGCCAAGGAAGGAACGCAAGTCCCTTAAAGTTTGTGATACACGAAAATTCGTTATCGCCCCAACCTAAGTCGGGTTAGTACGAATCCCGTCGGGAGACACCACGAAGCCTAGAAATTCGACCTGCTTTTCGAAACATCTGCCCAATTGGACTTTCATTCTAGCTTTATACAGCGTGTGAAAAATTTCACGAATGTGTTGAATATGCTGGTCTTCAGTTTGACTAAAAATTATGATGTCATCTATATATACATAGCATATTTTGCCAATAAATTCTCGCAAAATGTCATCGAGGGCCCGCTGAAAAATGGATGGTGCATTTTTTAGGCCAAAGGGAAGTCTTACAAATTCGTACTTTCCGTTGTTAATCGAGAAGGCAGTTTTTTCCACACATCCGATTCCTTTAACAGGATCTGGTGAAAACCACTTTTTAAATCAAGGACCGTGAAGAATTTATTCTTTCCCAGTTAAGAGAGAACCTCATTTATTTCTGGGATAGGATAGCGGTCTGTGATCGTAACCGTGTTTAGCTTTCGGTAGTCGATCACTACCCTATATTGCTTACTGCCTTTGGAATCGGCTTTTTTAGGTACAACCCAGACAGGTGAGTTGTACGGAGATCTGGACGGTCTAATTATGTCGTCATCGAGTAGTTGGTGAATTTGACTCTCAACTTCTTCTGGAGGCATGGGATACGGCCAAACAGATTTGTTTCAACATGGTGGCTTATTTAATTGAGTTAGAGTAGAAACAATCTCTATTGGGAATGGGGTTAGAGACTAGGGAGGGCTGTATATAGTTGCGGTTTGACCCTGTATCTATAAGAACATCTAAAAATTTCTCGCTCTTCGTTTTAAGCTCGATGTAAGGCAACGACAAGTTCGTTAATCTAAAAAATAGATGTCAGAAAAATCTTCAACATTACTATCGTTTGGATTCGTATATTCCGTTCGCTCCTCTGGTATAAAATTTACCAAAGGTTCGTCGAATTTGCTGTTTTCGTATTCTAAGTTTTTATTATATTCGGCAAAATCATCTCCTTCTGTATTAATTTGGAAATTTTGTTGGGTTCTTAGGGGAAAGGATCTTTGATTAGAAAATTACTGTTCATTCTAGGATAGTTATTATTTTGATTCAAACAGCGAGGTTGTTGCATTTTATGTGAAGGGAAATGTCTTGAAGGAGCTTGGTATTGATACTGAATGTTTGGTGTATTTTGTGGTGGAGGGTGTGAATACTTTTTCACTGCTCCCTGATTATTAGACGCATGGTTTGACCTGCAACTCTGATTTTTCAGTTTAAGGCAAATGTTTAATGCGTGAGGTAAATCGAGCGGTATTCCGAGTAATCGAGGAAGGTCACCTTTAAGACCTCGAATAAACTAATCGAGAGCCTTATCTGTTTGGATCAGCAAACTTAAGTATTATGAGCTCACTTCCAAACATGATAGTTTATTAAGTATCAAAGAGAGGTGTGAATAAAGCCTTTGATAATATTCTTGGATCGAGGTATTTCCTTGCACTAAGGATAACATTTTGTACTCTAAAGTACATAAGTCGCGCTTGTCGGCGTAGTGCATGGCTAGACAGCGGGATTTCCCAATTTAAGCGAATATTGTAGGCCTCAAGAGCCGTGTCTGCGTTACCGGTTATCTTGTTTCTTATGGTGCTCAATATCCCAAACTATTTTGGGGTGTCTTTAAAAGGCTCGTATAATTTTAGTACCCGATCTATACTTTTTTTCCAGGAGCTAAATTCTCCTGGATCACCCGAGAAATTTCTAAGACACCTGACAACGTCAGGTATCTTGTCTATATCGGACAAACTGTTCCGGTGTATAGGATCAATAGCTTGTTCCACACCAGGAAATGGATTAGTATTGGGATTCAAGACTTTTTGGACTAAGTTGTGTCCATGTTGTTCAAATACGCGTTGAACAATAGATGAAATAAGTTCAAGGTTTGATTGGGGCTCAAAAGGTAAGTCATTACCAGAATTCGTAGACTGGAAAGAGGAATTTGGGTTTTCGCGATCCAACTTGTAACGGTATAACTTTTGTAAATTAGCACGTAATATTTTAGTATGCACACTTGCATACGTACCCCTATTCCTTACCAAAGAAAGAAAGACTGTCCCAAATGTAGGTATATACGTGCTCTCCTTCCTTTAAATGTTTCTCCCTAACGACTTCCCCTACCTTTAGGACCGACGTTTACAGACCCATCGGCCCGTCCAGGCAGGAGTCGTTAATGGTGTCCCACCGCGTTAGTAACCAAAGGCCTGTTATTTTACCTGCTTAGCTCGTCGATGGGGTGGGGGTCTTGTTACTCGCGAAGGGACGAGGTTACCTTTTTTTTCAAGCCTGAATCTGTGCTGGTAGTCGATCATAAATATTTCCCATCTTTTAAAGACGAGGGACCCGAATTCTAGCCACCGACACTTTTTAAGAACAACTCAATTTTTTTCTTTTGTTGCCTTCTTCTTGGAGGAGGACATAGGTGTCCGTGTCCTCGGAGCTTTTCACAACCCACCCTGTAAAATATTTCAAAGACATCTTCAAAATACTCCTATGCCATTACGCGCTCCATCGAATTTGTAACGGCCCTCATTTAAAAGGGGAAAGTCAAAAAACTTTCCCCTTACATCTTCAGAGACTTCTACCTACCTTCCACCTTCCGCACATCCACTTCCCAAACTGATACTTTACTTCCACATTTTAAATTTTTTTTCAATTAACATTAGTTCTACGGTTGCTGCTTATCCACCAAAACACCTCTTCATTCACGCTCAGGACAAATTTGAATCGCCTTTCAATCAACCAAACCGTGAAACCACCATATCAGCAACAAAAAGTTTTCTTTTGTTTTTTTTTCTTTTTTTACTTTTATTTTTAAAATATAATTATTTAATCCCTTCAAAGTGGTGCCTTTTTTATTTATCTCCATTGATTAAACGATTGATCAAATCGAATTCTCTTAAAGTTAACTTAACTTTTTCTTTTATAAAAAAAAACTTAAAAAAAATCATACCCATACATCAGAAAAGGGCCTACATATGTAGGTAAGTATACTATAATTAAAGCAAAACAAACGAGGTCCTTCCCCTAACGACAACGCAAAACGAAATATTTTTTTTTTTTTTTGATGATTTAGACCAGGTCTCATTTAGGTATTTTATGGTTTTGATAATAACCCCAAAAAATCAATGTTTAATATAAAAAAAATAGTAAAAGTATACACTTACTAGGGCTGGCAACGAGACGAGTCCAGGCGAGACTTTTATTAGTCTCGTCCCGGTCTCGTCAAAATCGAAAAATTTCAGTCTCGTCTCGGTTTCGGTCCAGGTCTCGCCTAACCAAGTCTCGTCTCGGCCTTGGTCTCGCCTTTTTCTCGAGAAAATTTTAATGTGCGGTCTCGTCTCGGTCTCTGGCCTGGTATCATCCTTAGTCTTGGTTTCTTTCGTGTTTTTTGGTAGTAAAAAGATGTAAGATAAAGATAAGACGCATTGTTCGGATTGCAAATATAGAGTATGGTTGTGGTATCTCAGCAGTTCGTCGGTAAGATAAACGCGGGAAAATTTATGAAACAAACTCGTGAGTCTGTTTTGTCTTTTGAGTTAAGTGGAAATAACATTTTAGAAGAATTGTTTAAGTAAATATATTTCATAGCAAACACAAATAAAATATTTAAAAAAAAAAGAGTACCTATATACAACGCTCGATTTTTAAAAAAATAAATTAACCCTGTTTTTCAAGCCACGATCTGACAAAAACCATTTGAGGATGTCTCCAATTTAAATGAATTAATAAAACTTCTACAGAATTCAAATTTTAACTAAAAAAAATAGAAATTTTTCGATCTAACTTATTGCTCCCTAAAAAGTTGATTTTAGACCATTTAGGTGACATTTTGAAAACAAAATATTCCTCAAATGTCAAGATATATTAAGCTGCCTACCTTTCAAGTCATGAACTGTCAAAACCCATTGAAGCATCGCTCGGATTTGATGGATTAAAAATCCTGTAAAAAATTTGAAATTCGAATTTGGAAAAAAATATTATCAAAACGTTAAAATATAGTTCGTTGCCTATATGTCAAGGTATGAGCTGTCAAAATCCATTGAAGGATTACTCCGATTTTAGTGTTTCGTAACGTGAAAAATCGTACGAATTGGTACAAATTTTCACAATTTGCTGTCAAAACCCATAGAAAAAAAACCCAAGTTTGGGAAACTTGGTGAAAATCAACGTACAATATTGATCTCAAGAATTCGGTCAAACTTGACATCTGCATGTCTTTTCCAACTGTATTGTGCTTGTCAATTATGAATAAATCCAATAATGATATATCCTAGTACGTTGCTTTTGCTAAACAAATCATAAACTAGAAATTTTGGTCTGCAGTACGTAGGTCCATGAAGCATAAGGCCATAGACTTCACTTGAAACGAGTAAGTTTTACTTGTGTAAATCGAAAACTATAATTTTAAGTTGAATTTTATTAGTTTCGTATGAAAGCGCTCCGAATGACTTAAATTTTGTGCGAATTTAGTTTTCAAAAGTGTGTGATAACGTAAAAAATAGGCTGTGAAGTAACGTTATCAGACACCTTTGAAGAGCCGTATTTCCAAGATAAAATTTGAATTTTGTACAGTTTTTTTAATCCATTTTAATCGGAGGAATTTGACAGTTCATGGCTTGGCGGGTAGGCAATAAACTATCAGCCCTATTCTGATATCATATCCGATTGTATCTTTCGATTCACGTGAGAATTTCACTCAATTTTTCACTAATTTTCAAATGTCTTCTATTTTTTGAGTCCAAAGCTTTACTAATATTTTTTTTGTTTAATTCTTAAGAGAATCTAATTGTTAAAATTTATTTTTGATCGAAATTTATATACTTTTTGAAACAATTCGTTTTTTATGTCGGATAGCAGATTTCAAATATTCACTTGAACGTTTAACAGAATAGGACTGTATATTTTGACGTTTTTAAAATATTTTTTTTCAAACCTTACCCAACCTTTTAATGTTGCAGAGGTTTTTTAATCTATTTAAATTGGAGCCATCCTTCAATGGATTTTGTCAGTTTATGGCTTGGCAGGTAGGCAGCGAACTATATTTTGACGTTCTGATGTTATTTTTTTCCAAATGGCACCCAAAAGGAAGCAACGACATATATGGATTGATATGTTAACGTGCATATAATATTTCGCAAAAAAAACTTGTGAATATTATAAAAATTGAACATGATTAGATACTAAAAAATAATTAAATAAAAACAAAATTTTTTTCTAGCGAAAACCGAAACCAAACCACCGAGACCGCCGAGACCAGCGGTACCAAAAATACGGTCTCGTCTCGCTCTCGTCCCGGTCTCGTCTTCGGTACTTTTAAAGGAGTCTCGTCTCGTTGACGAGACCGAGACCGAGACGAGACCGAGACTAGTCTCGGTCTCGTTGCCAGCCCTAACACTTACCGAACTCCCAGATGATGTGCACAGCATTCTGATGAGGTCGGTGTTATAATTTTTGCTAAACGTAGATGGATTAAAAACACTGAAGTATATTAGGGATAGGACATCGGATATTAAAGGTCGAATAGGTAATTCCAAAGTTTGTTGTTTTTGTTTAGTTTCCAACACGATCATGATGGATGGGATGTTACACTTCATACTATCTTAGTACATATATATATATATATATACCTTTCCTTTAATATTGTCTAGGACTAATTCCCTTTTCCCTTCCTTTCCTTTATTTATATATTTTTTTTTATGTCAGGAAATGAAAGCTCAGACCCTATCCAATGATCTTTCTACTCTAATCCCCCCTATACACCCACTTGCTTACAAATCTACTTTAAATATTTATTTTAAAATTCACTACCCTTCATTGACTTTTTTGTTTTTTTGATGAACTTAAAAATCAAACTTTTTGTGTCAATCAAATTTTTACTTAAATTGTTTTCAATTATTTCAAAAAAAAAAAACGTTCTCTTCAAAGCAACTGGCAAATAAAAACTTTTTTTTCATTTCTAGGTAAGTTAATTTACATTTGCATTATATCCTTTCCATTTATACTTAGATGTATTTGTAGGTATGTATACACATATTCTCGTGTATCTATATCTACATCTTTTCTTAACCCGTCCTTAATGAAACAAAACCAAAATTTTTCCTTCTATCTTAAATTAAATTTTCTTTTCATTTATAGCTAACTTTCTATGTTTTACCTCTAATTTAACTTACAACAAATCAGTTATACTACTTATCATCTTTCTTTATCCTAGTATATAAGTAAAGAGATTCGTTTGAATTCTATAATACTTTTATTTATTGAGGCTATTATTAGACTGACTGTACTTATCACTAACTTAATATCTGGAACCCTGTGCTTTAGCCCCAAATGCATTGGATATCTTGCAGCTTGTGCAAGATATCGCTTTTCATCTTTGTCGTCGTCGGTTGTTGACACTAGTCTGCTTCGTTTATAGAAGTAGCTGTGTCAGCATGGTTCGTTGTTGACGACGACGACTTTGTGTGGCTTAGCGGCGGATGTCTTAGGAGCTCATGTTGACTCCTCCCTCACTTAGGTGAAGGCCGTCCTCGGGCTTCTTGAGAGCCTTGATGACCTTTTGAATGTCGACATTTTGGCGCTGCTTCTTCTGACGTTTTTTTAGTTTAATGATGGTGTAGCAAACTGTAATGAATGCAACTGTCACGCAGCAAGCTATAAGTGGATGGGTTGTCAATTTTGTTTCTATCTCACCAATGTAACGTAAATTGTCCATGTTCATTCTATGAAGGAATGGTAGGCTCAATATCTCTGTATGACCGGTGATATTTAGAAGCGTAGATGTTGCACTACCGGGTTGCTTTTCCTGGATGTTATTTCGATTGATAAATTTGGATCCATTGATCCACACGGCATCATCAAAAGTCAGCAAATACGTCCCGTTGATGTCCGTCTCAAAATCATTCGCCTCCCTTATTCTGGCATTTCTGTTGTTTATTATAACAATTCCATCATCAGTAACCAACACGGATTCCCGATGGTCTGGCTGTGTGGTGCAATGAGCCATGCCTCCAGAGTGTAATTGTTGAGCGCATGTCTTGCTCGATAACTCCTTGCAAAATGTTAACATTGTTGCTACGTTGCAGTCCCCAACAGCTAGCACTTGTCTTCCACATTCCGCCACCACATCATCTCCATTGAAGGATAGAATATTGCCGTTATGAGCAACAGGGTAGATTATTACTTTCTTACAAACTAACTTAGGTCTAGGATAATTAATTATGAAATGTAAAATATTATCATTTTGCAGAACCTTTACATTTGACACTTCCATAAGTTCTGTAACACTTACATTAAAAAATTGTTCGTTTATTATGAATTTTAAGTCATCATCATCTAAAATTACCGGGTTTATAACCCTGAGCTTTGCAAGTGCTATAGAGAGCATTAGATTTTGAATTTCTGAAATGAGCATTCTATTTCTGGTTAACAAGATTTCATAAACATGAACAGTGTCGATTTGTGATTTTTTCGAATAAGCCAAAATATTATTTACGTTGTCTGTTAACCTATTAATTTGCTCCTAAGATTTTGTGTTTATTACAGCTTGTCTATTGTTGGAATCGATCAATTGGGCTTGATTGAATTTAATTTTCTCGAAGTCATCAAAGTCAGGGGTGCCAGCTACAATTTTTAAACCTGTGCCTAAGAAGTTTAAACTCCTTGCGTTTCTATGATGGATACTTATACTCGTGAAGAGTGTTTCTAAGTGCTTAATGTCTATTTCCACAATTTTTCGCATATGCGACTGTGGAGGGAACAGCTCAGTCATGTTTTTCGATTCGTTTATTATTTGCTTAAAGGCAGTCAAATTTGTTGTGTGGCGTAAGTATCCGTTAACCTCCCAGACGATGACATCCCCGTCTAGTATTGGAATATAGTTAGAACTGGTGTAGTCCGTTAATTTAGACACGACTGTTGTCATCATAAATAATAGAAGAATCCTGAAAGATTAATTGTAAAAATATGAAATAATAAAGGTTCTATTTTAGATTGTCCTTATGGACTACCCTCCCTTTAATTAGAACCGTTTTCCCTAAATCAGCTTCCACTTTCTCTTCAACGTATAATGGAGTTAACTTATTACCTAATCGTTAGTAAGTTTTTACTAATACCTTTTCTCCTACACTGAAAATTCTGTTCTGCCTTGTTTCATTATCACTTTGCAACTGTAATTCTTGGGCCTTTTGAACTTTATTTTTGATTTTTTCTCTAAATTCTGTCGGGGACGAGTTTATTACATCGATTGGTCTTTGGTTCGTAACAGAGTGGACGGTCCTATTGTATTCTACTGTTGCTAATAGTATTAATTCGACTGTATCTTCTACTTTTCTGTCAAGTTTTAGACATCTTGCAATTTCTAATAGAGTGCTGTGAAACCTTTCTACTTGACCGTTGGATGTACTGTGTAAGGGTGGAGCATTTACTATGTGAACATTAAAATGATTGAGCAAAATTGACCTAATTGTCTCGGATTTTAAAGAAGCTTCATTATCACAAAAGATTTGTTTTGTATTTGGGAAAATGTTCATTATCTCCAGGATTGGAACTTTTACATCTATTATTGTACGTGATGCTAATGGCATCACAACCGTAAATTTGGAAAACTTGTCAATGCAAGTTAAAAAATATTTTTTATCCGTGGAGAATATGTCGACGTGAAGCATTTCTCCAGCATACGAAGGGTTTTTTTTGGATGCCGATCGTACTTCGACTTTGAACATATTTTACAGTTTGCCACAATCTCATTTGCCTGTTTTGTCATTTTCGGAAAGAAATAGTCACAAAGAATTAGTTTAATGTTTTCTTGAGCTGCTCTATGTGCTCGGTTGTGTTCAGTAATTATAATTTCTTTTTGTGCATTTGGGTCGAATATATCCAACACAAATTTGTTAGTATGCCAAAACTTAGTTGATGGAAATAACTCGACTAAATTGTGTTGAATAAAAGCTAGAACTGGTAGGTCACAATGAATTACGTTGACAACATCTATTTTAATCACGTTTCTTAAAGTGTTTATCAATGTATTCCTTTCTGAAAAATTAATGAAATGTCTAGTTTTTTTTTCCAAATATTATAAATGTACGGGTTGAAGCGATTGGGGCCTCCTCTATAACTATTTGATTTCTGAAGCAGTTTAAAGGTTTATCCGTTGTGTCTATTACATAAGTCAAGGATAGTTCGCTGTGAATTGTAGCGGCATCAGAAGACGCCTCGTTCTCCAATGCATGAATATTTTGTCGCGAAAGTGCATCAGCGACATAATTCTCCTTTCCTGGCTTGTAAAATATTTGAGCATTATGCTCGTCTACAAAAGCTTTCCAGCGCTTAATTTTAGCATTTGTGTTTTTATCTGAAACTGAAAACGAAAGAGGTTGATGATCTGTAAAAATGTTTAAAGTTTTCACTCCATAGAGATAGTTACGTAGATTTTTTAAGGACCACACTATGGCCAACAGTTCTCTTTCATTTGTTGCAAATTGCAACTCTTTATCTTTGAGTGTTCTTGAAATCATTGTTATAGGCTTTCCATTTTGTGACAAAACCGCTCCAAGACCATGTGATGAAGCGTCCGTCGTAAGATCGAAAGGCTTCGTATAATCTGGATATAACAATGTGACGTCTTCTGACGCCAAAATTTCTTTTAATTTATTAAACGCTTGGAGTTCTTTCTCTTTTAGTTCTATTTTAATTTTTTTAGATTGATTACCACTTATTTTGCCATTCTCACCCTTTAATAAATTAGTAAGTGGTCTAGCTATTGATGCGAAATCTTTTATAAAGCATCTATAATAACTAGCTAAACCTAGAAATTACCTTATTCCAAAGAGTGTAGAAGGTTGTGAATAATTTTTAATCGCTTCCACTTAAGCAGGGCAAGTTTTTATACCACCCCTAGACACTGTAAAGCCTAAGTACTCTACATCTGTCTTAAAAAAATGTGACTTTTCTCGTGAAACCCTCATATTCGCTTCATGCAATTTTTTTAAAACCGAATCAATATCTTTAACATGTTCATTCTCAGTTTCTGAGAAAACGATTACGTCATCAACGTAAACATATCAATTTTGTCCAATTTGTTCACGAAGGACGTCATCTATAGCCCGTTGGAAAATACTGGGCGCGTTTTTCAACCCAAACGGAAGGCGACAAAATTCGTATTTTCCGCCGTTAACGGAAAAAGCTGTTTTTTCTCGATCCCGTTCAGCTAATTCAATTTGGTAAAACCCTGATTTTAAGTCAAGGGTTGTAAAAAATCGTGCCTTGCCTAAATTTGACAAAATCGTTGTAATATTTGGGATAAGATATTTATCGTCTACGGTTTTTTGGTTGAGCTTTCGAAAGTCCATTACTAAACGTTTCTTTTTATTGCCCAACTCATCTGTTCCCTACCCAAATGGGATTATTGTAAGGTGACCTAGACGGTCTAACAATGCCATTCTTCAGAAGATCTTTAATTTCGTTATTTACGAAATCCGTCACACCCATAGGATATGGGTAAAATTTTGAGTAAATGGGGTCTTCACTTACTGTACGAATTGTTGCAACGATGTTGGTGTTATACGGCAAGGATTCGTTTGAATCTGCAAATGTTTTTATTCTATTATGTAACATATTTTTGAAATGTATGCTTACGGAGGGTGGTACCTCAATGTCCTCTACTTTCGTAAAGTTCACATTGTCGCATTTATGGAACAGAATAGTTTCTAGCCCTGAATTGAAGCGAATTAAATTTTCTTTTAAGCAAATTGTGGCATTAACCTGTGTTAACAGGTCAACACCAATTATTCCGTCAAAAGTTGACAGGTTGGGTAAAATAAAAAAAGTGCTATTTCTCCCAAAAATATTTATAAAACATTTGAGTTCAATATTGTTAAAACCATGAATTGATTTTACTAAAAAGGGTGTGCCTACTGGCACTAAACCTTTTATCTCTCGTAATGGCCTGATGTAATTTTTCGAGGCACCTGTGTCAATTAAAAACTTTACTAACCTCCCTCCTACTGTTTTTTGAATAAACGGTAGTTGGGAGTTTCCCCTAAAAAATTAACGTAGTCAAAATCATGTACCTCAGCTTCCACTTCATCTGCCCGCAACGCAGCTGTGGCTTCATAGTCACCTTCATTATTCTGTGGAGGATTTTCTTGCAAATAATTTACTCTTTGGCGTCGCTGTCCCGACTGTCTTTGAGAGCTACTTGGCCTTTTATTCCTTTGTTCTTGCCCTTGATCATAGGTATCGTTATTAGTTGATAGCTATTAAATTGCCGTAAGCGTGATGATGTCGGATCAACATCCATTTTGTCACGACTGCTGGGGACTTTAGAACTGTTAAGTTCCAATTGTTTGTCATTTTCATAACTTTGCTTTTTGTTAAAATATGGATTTTTGCCCTGCCTATTACTTTGGCTGTTATTATTAAGATTATTACTATTATTATTGTTTTGGTAACGGCTCGGCGACCGTTTGAACTCGGATCTTAGAGATTTTTCTTCACAATTTTTCGCATAACTCGCCGCAAACAGATACCTTTCATTGTTTACTTCAACTTCTTGAGCCAAAGCAGTAGGCATATCAGGCGGACGGGCCGAAAACAAAACATCACTTAATGGTTTTTTTAACCCAGATATGAAAACCCTAAGGGCGTCTCTTCTGTACTTTTCGTTAAATGCAATGGCTAATGCACTGTCATATGACATATTTGTTTTGTTTGTAAGGAGGGTTAGCTTTTTCTCAATCTCGTCATAATATTCTAGAACGGTAAGGTTCCCTTGTCGCAGTGTACTGAGTTCTTGCTCAATTAAATAAATCGGACGTACATCGGCGTACGTAAAATCTAACCTAGCTATAATAGCTTTAAAATTTAAAACTGTATTAAAAGAAGCCAGGACAGCATCGGCTGGGCCTCTTATTTTATTTCTTATTATTCCCACTGCCTGATAATGTCTAGAACTACCATCGTATTTTTCAAAAACTTTGTAAGCGGAGTGAACCGCTTGACGCCAAGAGACATAAGTGCCCTGTTTGCCCTCAAATTCCGGAAGAGATTTAACTATGTCGGGACACTCTTCACACCTAATTCCTTCACTTATTTCAATTTCTTTAAAAATGTCAACTTCAGGTTTGTTTTGTGTCACTGTTAAATTTTTCACTGCATCACTTAACTTTCGTTCAAAATCCACTTTTTGTGCTTCAAGGGCACCGCTGACTGCGGATTCTACTAATACTTTTAAATCTGTTGCATTCATTTTTTTCCTATTGCTTTCCCTATTTGTAAGTAATTAAACTTTTCTAATAGTATTTCAATATTTTCAGGTTCACTCATTAACCACCGTAAAGAATATTTGTTTAGTTATTTTGAATATTATTAAAAAAAGCAATCAATTAAAGCACTTAAATAACGATACAAAAAAAAATTCTTAACACTTGCAAGCTTTACAAATAGAAATATTCAAAGTAGGCACAGGTAGGTAAAGACAAATTCTTACATTCTTAATAAAAGTAAATAATTCTTTTTTTGTCTCCAGTTATTTAATTCCGGTTGATATTGTTTAAATTGTCTTCTAAGTTGGGATTCTTAATAAAAGTAAATAATTCTTTATTTTTCCAGTTTGTTAATTCCGGTTGATATTGTTTAAAGGTTCTTCTAAGTTGGGCGCCAGTAAAGAGATTCGTTTGAATTCTATAATACTTTTATTTATTGAGGCTATTATTAGACTGACTGTACTTATCACTAACTTAAAATCTGGAACCCTGTGCTTTAGCCCCAAATGCATTGGATATCTTGCAGCTTGTGCTAGATATCGCATTTCATCTTTGTCGTCGTCGGTTGTTGACACTAGTCTGCTTCGTTTATAGGAGTAGCTATGTCAGCATGGTTCGTTGTTGACGACGACGACTTTGTGTGGCTTAGCGGCGGATGTCTTAGGAGCTCATGTTGACTTATATATATATGTAAGTAAGAACGTATGCAATTTGAAGGTTAATTTCTCCGGTCTTAAATGATTCTTTTTTTTATATTAGCACTTGTCTTATTACACTTTACACTGATACCCTTTTCTTTCTTTCCCATTTGTAGATGGAAGCGGGATTCCCTTCCACAAATGATCCTTGGTTGAAGACTTCCGAAAAGTATACAACTTTTGTCGTTTTACAACGGTGGATGTTATGGACGACGTCCAAAATTGCTGAATACTTGGAGAAACAAGTTATTTGCTCGTTGTCAGACCAACGCCCAAAGAACTCTTTGACTCATGTTCTTGCGGATTATACGTACAATACGCTGCCATTAAAGAGCGCTTACGTCGGCCGGTGTCGCTTGCTGACGCGAAGAGTAATCGACGATATTACTTCGATTCCGATGCCTTTTTTTCTAATCGAAGAATTCTATAGGGATGATATTAGTGTCAAATGCAATACCTCGTTATTATTTGACTTCGTTCTTACCTATCGTGAACTATGAAGTGAATCTATTATGGACAACCTAAATTTTCTCCACTGAATCCTAGAGAAGGGTCTCTGATCACCTTGTCTCTTTTGAGACCACAGAACCTCTCTGGATTGTACTCTCAGGTCTGGAGCTTGTATCGTTGATCAAATATTAGGATTCGTTTAAAGACAACGAAGCTCTTCCTTCTATTAGGTTAACCCCTAATGTGATGAAAATTTTTAATACTTAATAATGATTAAGTCCTCATAATTCTTACCTATTTTAGGATTTTTTAGTTGAGTTGGGTGTCGTGTCTTTCCTTTTTTTTCTTTGTTACATTTACTTTTTCTTTTATTTCTAGGTTTTCTTTTATTTTAGTTTACCTTAGGTTGGGGGGTTAATGATGCCAAGTAACCCTTTGCATCACGAACAAGGGCACCTCCTTGTCCGACGACTCGATGATAAAAAGACTTTTTTAGAAAACTTTTCCGCCACGCGGACGGCTATTTGACTTTTTCCTTACCACAGAGAGATGGAAATAAAACGGATGTCAATGACAAATCGGTACGGGACGGCTCAGAACATCGAGTTGCATTTCAAAACGTACCACCCACTGACACTTTACACCACCGATACCATGGTCTTAGGCTTAATGCACATGCATATATTGCTAATGTGTCAGCTTTTACACGGGAGATATTTTTGCAAAAAAAATGTTACTTTGGCATATAAAGTGAAATAAATTGCTATTCGGGTGGAGACTTTTTTGTTTTTTGTTTTCTTTTTATATATGAGGTTGAAATGCAACCTGTATTTTAACTTACGTTCGGGACTATGGATTATTTGCTAAAGGGAAGGTACCATGTACCAACAAAAAAAATTATAGGACCGTTTCCTACAAACTCTGATGGGGGATTTGGTCGAGGAATTGTGTTATTAGTTTGTGGCGTTGTATTAGGATGTCCACCATCGCTAGTGGTTGTACCCAAACTCAGGTCTGGCATTGCAAAGTTTTGTATTGTATTTTTTTATAAAATGAAAATTAAATTACCTTTACTTAATTTACAGTTACTTTCAGTTTTGTAATTAATCGTTGCTTTCAGTTTTTTTTCTTAACAACAAATTTTTTATAATATTTTGCATAAAATGGGAATTATTTAAAAAGAATTATTTTATTTTTTGCTTAATTTTACGTCAATTTTAGTGTCTTAGTTAATCGTTGCTTTTAATTTCTTAGTTTATTACTTTCACTTTTTATTTGAATGAACTAGACGTTAGTATGATAATAGTATTTCCAATGCTTAATATATATTATAAACTAGTTATAAATAAAAATCAGGAACTTATCATTTTAAGCTGGATGCTGTATGATGATGATGGAGCGGCTAGTATCAAACTTCCTTTTCCTTCGCTTTTGGAATGGCTACTCAGGGGCCTCATTTTTTCCACACTTCATGAATACAATTGAACTGTTTATATTGTTCGCGTATTTTACACACGCTTGGACTACTGGCCGATATCGTATACCACTTGGGGACCTATTATATCGTTTTTTGCAAAGTAAACACTACTTGAGGGTTTTTACCGAACGACCGTGGGGTTGATTTTTTTACAAAACAAACACTACTTTTGGGTTTTTAACGAACGACCGTTGGTACTTTTGCACTTTTTCCAGTAGTCCCTGCTCGGGCGCCAAATAAGTTCACAAGTGTATTTTAATTTAAAAAAAAATAATTTTTTTAGGAGCTTCAGCTCTTTATTGACTGACAACCTAATTTCAACTAACTACAAAATTAAATTTTCTTATAATTTATCTTAAACTATGTGAGCCGCCAGCGTACGTGCAGGAATGCGCTTGGTGTCATCTTCTAGATGTTTGTTACCTTGTCAGACGTGTTGTCAGCATTTTTGGGCACTACGCTGCATCATTCGTGGGATCGTGGGAGTGATGAAATAAAATATTTGCTGCATTAACTTATATAACAGCTCACAAGGAAATGCAGCAGCTGACAGCAGCACTCAACTTCAGATCGCCTGTAGACGGCTTATGTATATTCGTCCGTCGATTCGTTGGAGCATCAACCACGATGGTCTTCATGTGTGCGTGTGTTCTCTCAAACGAATTGTATTAGCCTTTTTTTTATTTTAATTTTTGTTTCTTTTTCACTTATTCTTTGTCACAGCACACCACACTAACACCGCTCAAGGCTGATGCCCGTTATTTTCGATTGCACTTTTATCTATATGCAAATTTTATTTCGAATGTTTAATTTTTTTTGTAGGGATGAAGCCTTTTTTCTTTCCAAAATTCGGGAACAAATATTTTTTTCTATAAATTCTTTTTGTTGTTTTATATTGCGCGAATGTTATACTTCTAGTTGCGCACACAACTTTTCGATGTCTTGTCACAAGAATATTTTAGTTTTTATCCTGGACGATGCTCCCAATTGTAGAATTAGAACTTTTTGAATAATAATCTTTTCAAATAAAAAGAAAGTGTTTCGTTTTTAAAACGGTCCCTAGATGCTCAATATTATTGCGCAAAATATTGCACAATATTATTGGCTAGGTGCCCCAGATGGTACAATATTTATTCCAATAATTTGTTTGACCGCTGATATTTGTCTAGACAACATGTTGAGTTATAACGAAGTTTGTTGTGTGGCCATTGCACTCGCTGTTTGCTTAAGAAAGAAAAGAAAAAGCGCAGATAGATGAAAGATTAGTACAAAAAACGAAATCTGTTTACTCATAAAAATTAATTAAATGTGCTCATGAAAATTTATTAATGTTAAATGATAAAAAAATCATGAAGAATTGAGTTTCTGGATTATTTGCTTATTGTCAGCCTCTGGATATTTTTCGCTGTATTTGGAGAGCATTTTTTTCATACTGATCAGTTTTTTTTTATTTCGGTTGCTATAGTCCTTGCTCCTTATATTCCACAAAGCCGGCAGAGTTTCATACATTTCAGTCATCTCTAAAATTAAGTTTCTCCCATCTTGTTTGGTTTTTGACAATTTCACTCGCGGAGGTGTTTACTTCTCGGCACTTGAAAATTAACTAAACAAATATTGCGCAATAGTACCCACAGACGATACAATATTTTTAGGTTACGCAATAAATATCAAAAGCATTTTGATTTTACACAATATATTGCACAACCTTGCAATACTATCTACAGACGAACAATAATATTGTGCAATATCAAATGGGATTGCTTAACTTGTTTTTAATTTAATCGAATGGTTATCACATCACTACGCGACGACCGGCCAGCACAAAAGACAATTAACAATTTTACTCTATTCTTTAATCTACATAGGTTCTTGCCTTTTCTGTGGAGGGGACGCAATTCTCCTTCGTTCGTCGTCTAGGTTTGGTTTGTATTGGCTTAGTCGTTAGTAAATGTCCGGTATTGGTCGTACGTTGTCGCTGTCTGCGTTCTCACCCCACATAAATATATATTAAACGCGAAATGAGATCTATTAGTTACGTTTACCGTTTTAATATTTTTATAATTTCAATTTTACCTTCACAGCATTCGAATTCTTCCTTTCGGCAGATGAAAGTAAATGCGGTAGCAAATTCTACCGCCTGAAAAGTCTTCGCCTAGTACCTCTTTTTTGGTCTTGATATACGTAGTATAACATTTAATACCCCTCTTTTTTTTATTTGTAGGGTGGTATTTTTTTTTCGATAGCGATAGGTAGCACTACAATTTAGCCAATATGGAACATTTCTACTTTCGTAACTTAATTTTCCTCTTTTAAAATTTATATGAACTTAAGATAATAAATGGTCGCGAACTTGTGTTTGCAATTTTTTTTCATTTTATCACTAACCACCTTTAGAAAATCTGAAAATTCATAATTTACAGGATCAGTGACGTCATTAACTGACAATTTCACTCTCGAGTCAAAACTCCCAAAATTCCTGCGAACTGAATACTCTCTTAAAAATCTGCACGTATAAGGTCGGAACAATTTTTTTCTTGAAAAGATGATCAGACAACAATGTTGAACACTTTAGGATGTGTCGTAAAGAAACTCGTTGAAATCTACTACAATTTACTGACATTATCTGCCCTCTAATATTCCTTCCGAAAACTTGACAGTTCAATAATTCCTTGTAAGTATATCAGTATGATAAAGTATTCGTATGTACGAATCCGAAATAATGTCATCGAATGTGTTATTGTTCGTCATTTATCGTCGTCGTCGGTTAGTAAGTTCTTTAGGTCGTTTTATAGTTCTTTTTATTTTATAAGACTATTAAACTAAATCGGTACAAGATGGATTTAAATTAGTCAAAGCACATCATATTTTGACAATGTAGTTATTTCGGAGAAAGACCAATAACTCTAAACATGAACCCTTATCTTGGCAATGTTTCTTGTCCGCCCATAGTCATCAGCATCCATTTGATCTCTACCATCTCGGAATGCGGGAATTTAAAGTTTTGCTCCTTTTTCCACAATACATATACATAGGTACATACATATACTGACTAGGAGATCAACTGCAATGTATGAATAGATTAACATTGAATTGTTAACATTTAAATTGTTCATAAACAAATCAACGGTTAATTTGACACTTAACAAACAAAATTCTGGTTTGATGAAACCGTAATAAAATGTTTAGTCGTTTGAAACTCTCAAGAAGATTCGAAGAAACTTTCTTTCGAAACAGGAGAAGAATTGAGTTTAGTAATATCAAAATGGGGTCATGGCCACCACCCCCCCCCCCCCTTCTCAAAACCCCAAACCAATGATAAACAATATTTACTTATAACCATAAAAAGTAGGAACATAAAGAAGGGTTTGATAAATTTACAGGTTGGCAACAATTCAAAAGATATATTCTGATTCTAAACAGAGATAGTACTTACAAAAAAGTATTCGGTACACAAAAACGTTAAGCCCGAGCTGCATTGAACCCACAACCATTACATTGATCCCACAACCATAGAACATTATTAATTGCTGACTATGTTATTCTTTTTATTGTTTTACTTTAGATTTCATTTATTACCGTAAACCACTAATTGCTGATTATGTTATTTTTCAAATTATTTTATTTTTTTATTTCAAATATCAAATTCCTGCTTCATTCCCATGAATGCAGTATTTAGCTTATTAAGCATTTTATATATTTTCCCAGTAAAACTGCTATCTAACAGAATTCAAACATAAAAGCAAGTGTATTTTAGTTCTAAGTTGTCATTTAAGTCAATAAAGTGTAGCGGCGAAGTTCTGCCGAATTAAAATATGTTTTTTTTTATCGCCACGGGAATCAGGCATGTAACTGGCGCAGTCAGTACGGAACAAAACTTAAACTTTACAAATTATCCGAAAAAAACGACGGTTAATCCTTTAAAAAAAAAGTCGAAGGCTCATTGGCAATAAAAAAAACTCGGAAAAGTGTAAAGAAGAGCACAAGAAAAATTTTTTTTTTACATCGTAAGAAAACGACGGTTTATCGTTTAAAAGTGTGTTTATGTGAAAAAACACTCAAGCTCCGAACCAATTAGAAACATCAACTAAAAGACTGATTCCTGGTGGCGAATGACAAGAAGACCAAAAACGATTAATGCAATAGTAATCGCCCTAAGATATAGTAGCATATCGAAGGAACATACTTCTGCAACGAAGGAGAGAAAGTCCAACCAAAACCCAACGATACCTACATCATCAACCTCTTAAGGAACCTAACAGCAAGCTGCGATCTTCAAGAAGAAGCCAATAAAGGAGAAATCATTCAACCCGAAAGTAACTATATATTAATCATCAACATCCCGGAAACTAATATTAAAACCACTTGTGTACCACATCGCCAAGCACCCAGAGGTACACAGCTCATACATATCGAAAACTGCGATATCGAAATTAATCAAATCGTCTACGAAAGCAAAGAAAATATAGTCTGGGAAGACGTTCACATTTTTCTATCCCAATTAAATCATCTAAATACATCATCTGTTATACAAGTACCAAATCTGCAAAAACTTCAAACATACCAGTTCAAAAATATAGAGCTTATACAAACACTAGGGGAATGTGGTTACCCTTCGTTCACTTTTTACATTTTTGTTATTATATTTAATTAATTCACTTCAAAATCTGGTTAATACACTAATGTGTAGTAAATATATCGTAGTTTATTACAAAAACCTCTGAAACTATTATGTGAAACGGTTAAAGAGTTACTGACATTTTTCTCAGATAAGATTTGTACTTGAATGTACCCCACCGGTGGGGCACTTTCGCACAGCAGATGGGGTACTTTCGTACAACATGGGGAAGACTCGTACACCTTATTAAAACAAACTTTTTATCTTGATAATTTTTTATTAAACAGTAAGAAAAAAAGTAATGATCTTAAAACTTAATTAATAATATTCAACATGACTCATAGTTAACTTAAATTCATCTTCAAAAAAAATAATAAATAAAAAAATATAACAATAAAATAAGAAATACATTAAAAAAAAATAATTAAGATTATTTATTAGGAATTCAGTTTATAGATATGAGATCTTTAATTAATAGTAATAAGTCTTTGACAATTTGTACTTTAAGTATGTACCTTGGTAGTTAAACATTTAATTGTAACTTTGGAAGTCATTGCACATTAAAATTATTTAAATCAATTGCAAAAGTAAAAAGCCTTGATGTTCTAGCTGTACAATGTGGTCTTGGTTCAGGATCAGGCAGGATAATGGCGACGTCAATGATGTATAAAGTATGTATGTCTTCCACATCAGGAAAAACAAATGACATAAATGATCCCGGTTTTTTTCGAAGATATGAGACTTTTAGCTCTGTTGGCGAGTAATGGCTGAGAACTTTTCCGACGTAATAGACAACAGATTTTGTTTTTTCAAATTTGACCAAAACAAAAGAATTATCTTTTATATTCTCTGGTGTCACTTTAACATGTGTATTGGTATTAAATTCATAAGTATCTTCATCGGTTTCAAAATCAAATGGAGACGTAGAGCTTTGCCAAAAGCTTATATGCGATCCTCCGGATTCCTCTGAATCTTCATCACTTTCTACTTTTTTAACTTTTTTTTTCTTTTGAGTTGAATTAAGCTCCACCAAACTACTTTTAATTTTTTTAGCTCTGGCTTTTCGTTCCTGTTGTACTTTTTTCATTTCCTTCTGTCTGAATCTTTCCTCAACTTCATTTTTTTCAGGGGTATCTGTATAAATACGAGATTTACCTGGTTTTCTTCCTTTATTAGTTTGCTTGTTTCTTACAACTCTAGGATATGATCTTATAGCTTCTGGTGTTATGAGAACATTAGTAGCTGGTCTAGGTTGAGTATCAGCTTTAGAGCTGGAAGGTTCGTAAGTCAGTTCAGGTTACATCTGAGCTGTAGATGTAGATGTCTCGCATGTAGTTGGTTCAGGTTGCGTCTCAGCTGTAGAAGTGGATGGTTCGAAATTTTCGGTTCTAATTTGTTCAAGATTTTGAAGCAAGGAAGTAGGTGTGAGCTCACGAGTATTATTCGAGGATAAAAACGGATTTCTATCATTCATATCTATAGAAGGAACAGCAAAACTTCTTTCCGGGTTTGGTGGAATATTCGAAGCATAAACGTCAATGGGAGCAAAATCTTCATCGCTAAAGGCCATTTCATTGAACGGCCATATACCTGGTTTAGCAAATCCACTTGTTATATTCTTCGCTGTAAAACTTTCTAAATATGCTAGTTTAACCAGTTTGGGAATATTATAGATGCTGACTGTTTTCCCTGGATTTGTCATATGCCAATTATTGAACGCTATTTTCAACTTTGACTTAAACGGCCCAAAAACAGCAACATCTAATGGTTGCAAGCGATGGCTTGTGTGTGGTGGAAAAGACACAAAAGTTATTCCATTATCTCGGGCATAGGTTATAGCTCGTAAGCTGATGTGGCTTTCGTGATTATCGCATAATAATAAAATCGGATGATCTTTGCAGCTCAATGTGTACTTTTGGATATGTTTTAATACTGACACAAATATATCAGTGTTTATCCAGCCACTTCTATTTGCAGCCCCGATGCTTCCCTCAGGGTCACCTTCAAGAAAATGGTCTTTGTAGTGCACACGTGGAAATACAAATAGCGGTGGTATAGTATTTACGTTTGCAGAAATAATAGCACCAAATATAACAAGTTCGCCTCTTTCCGCTGAAACGATCTGCCCTACTTGTTTCTGTGACTTAGGAGCCAAGACTTTGGGAGTGTCTAACACAGTAGATACACCCGATTCGTCAAAATTGAATATCCTGTCGGCAGTAAAATTATATCGCTGCAAGACTTCGGTCAAATTTTTATAAAACTCTGTCACTGCAGTCTTATTAAAAGCGAATGCTCGAGCAGCGCTGGTATTTTCTGGCTTTCGCAAACTAAGGTTGTTGTTTCTTTCCCTGTATTTACGCATCCACTCCAAGCCAGCCATTTGATTTTCATCCCATTGTGGTGGATAATTTAAATTCAACGCCTTTGCGTATTCATAGGCAATTTTTCGAATTTGTACCGTCGTGAGTCCATAATGCATCTTGCAGCAATTAATTATATATTCATTTAAACGCGCCTCTTCTTCCAAGGAGAAGACTTGCAAGCTTGTAAATTTGGAATGAAAAGTACGAGGCTGTTTACCTTTACTAATGTCATCCCTAAATTTAATAACTCTGCTTTGTAGAGTTGATGTTTTTACGTTGTACTTCAACGCGGCTTTTCTATAAGACAACCGTCTTTGAATTACTTCGTCAACTGCTGCCTTAATTGATTCTTCATCCACTTCATGAGTTCGTGTGCCCTTTTTTTATATTTCCGCACCATGATTCTACAATGAAACATTTATATAAAAAGTAGGTATCAATAATAGAATGCGTAAAACAAACTTTAAAGGGTTTTATTTTATTTCATTAACATCGATTTGATGTTTTAATTATAATTTTCGTAAGTAAGAACGCGTACGCGTACGAATGTGCCCCCTGTACTACTGTACGAATGTTCCCCAGGCTATGCACAAAATAAAAATGACAACTTCTTATGAATTCTAGTTTACTATGGAAATATTAATAATTAAAACACAAAATCAACACTGTTGACATTAATTCGTCATCACTATTTTGCCAAAAACATACAAAATTTACTTACAATGCGATCGTTGACTTCGGTAAAGAAAATTACTCACAGCACTCCGAAACACTTTGCGTCTAGTCAGCTCTCACACCGTTGCACAACTGACTCGAGTTTCACTGAGCAACATGGCGGCGTGTTTGTCTATGCTCACAAGCAAACACGTGTGTGTGTGCCGTTTAGTTTTTCTTTTATACTTACTGTACGAATGTGCCCCATGTACGAAGGGTGACCACTTTCCCCTACATGTAAGAATATCACATACCAATATCCTGATGATCAACACAACTATAATATTCAGCCTCATAATTCTCATAATATTATTCTACATGATCAAGCAATATCAAGGATCAAAAACATCATTCAATTCTTCAATTACTCAACAACACGCAGAATCTATACCTACAGAAATCATCGCTCCTGCCAGCAGAAAAACAGGAATGCAGTTCCTTTGGCCATCACTCCATTCTCAGGGGGGAGGAGTTACATTGACCCCACAACCATTACATTGACCCCACAACCATAGAACATTATTAATTGCTGACTATGTTATTCTTTTTATTGTTTTACTTTAGATTTCATTCAATACTTAAATAACCGTAAACCACTAATTGCTGATTATGTTATTTTTCAAATTATTTTATTTTTTTATTTCAAATATCATTCCCATGAATGCAGTATTTAGCTTATTAAGCATTTTATATATTTTCCCAGTAAAACTGCTACCTAACAGTATTCAAATATAAAAGCAAGTGTATTTTAGTTCTAAATTGTCATTTGAGTCAATAAAGTGTTTAACTTAAGTGTTTAAGTGTGTTTTTTTTTTTATCGCCACGGGAATCGGGCATGTAACTCCCGTGAGCCGAAAGCCACTTTTTAAATTACATCATATTATGTTAGAAGCGTTAGGTTTTTTCTTAAAATGTACATAGTATTTTAAACGCGAATGCAATGTTTTATAATACATATAAGTATGCGTATATACAGCACGCTAAGCTTAATTATAACAATTTTCTATTGATATTGATATTGAAATTGTATACAGTTAGTAACTAAAGTAATAAAATTCACGACTGGATCGTACGAACTTGCTCTTGTAACTAACAACTTTAGTGTAGCTAACTACTACACTAAATTACATTTAAATACATTTTGATGAAATCCGGTTTATTATTTTTAGTTTTTTTTGAAATTTTGGTATGCAGTTTTTTACAGTTTCTTAATATACACGTGACCATAAAATTAAAAATTATTTTTTTTTGATTAGTTTTAAAAATATTGATTTTTCAAAACAAAAAAATTCAAGAACTTATTTTAATGACAGAAAAAAAGTTATTTAAAATTTTAATATGCAGAATTAGTTTGGCTACCTAGGTCTTCTCAGATATTAAATTTGACAGAGATCCAACGGTTACCGAGACAGCCAAAAATTTAAAAAAACCGATATAAGAAAAGTACCGTTAGTAGACTTTTTGCAGGACTGTCTTAATTGATGATATTGACACTTAAAAGTCCTGAATCATCACTTTTTAATATAAAAAATTTGAACGAAATAAAACAATATTGTCTTCAACGAATCGCAATTTCATCGAAACATTTACCAATTTTAATATTATTCTCGTTTGCAAATTGCAAAAAAAGCTAGTCACAAATTACCGATTTGCAACAAATAATATTCGATTAGTCGTAAATTAAAACTTTTTTGTGTTTACTAAATTTCTACCTTTTGTTGACCATATCAAACAAAGTGCCTGGAATTTAAAAAAAAGGGGGATTTGTTAGCATTTTGTCGTTATAGCGGATGTATAGTAATGTATCTTACTTAAAAAAAAGTGAACTCGCAAGCTACTGCATACCGATCGAAGGTGCAACCTCTCTGCCAAATGTTCGTGACCGAAATAGATACGATGATGCTTTAGAATTTCAGATTTACATTTTTGAAGTATGTTTAATATTATTCTGTGTTTCTGAACTGCTACCGAAAGTTTAGCCGTGTTTTATTATTGCTCCTGATTCTTACACCTAGATCATCTGATAAAAATAAGCTTGTGTCACGTAAAAAAAATCTATAAAGGTTTTAGAGGAATCATATTTTAATTGGAACAATAAACTTGTAACTTCCGCTAAGATTTCCGAGGCAAAAATGTCTTAAATTTTCTTTCCTGCTGTTCGTTGTAAGCCATATTAAACTTTTTCCTTGGTGCGTGAATACGAAAGATATACCTTAATTTAATATAAAGACAGAATTTTGAAAAAAAAAATTAAAATTGTTGTTCTTTTTGATTCAGTTGAATAAGAGCTTAGTTTAGTTTAAGTTTATTTTTCACACAGAGCATATTGTACTCTTACAGATAGGATACATAAGTAAAAATTTAGTTACAAATTTGTTGTTGCGTATATAAAATTCCAATTCCATCAATTAAATGTGATTTGCATAGTTAATCTATTATTAAATAACAAAATAACACAAATAATTAACAATATTTAATTTTTTTTTCTGGTGCAATCCATATTAAAGTTAATCCCAGAGAAAACAAAATTGCTTTCTCTGATGCAACGAGGAATGTGTTCATTGCGGCCGTAGTTTGTGCGCTGAAACTGCTCATAAACTAAAAACCGTTCTCATGTTACTCTTAGAGGCGCATTACCAACATTGACTAGAGCCGGTAGAGGTGGACAATTAACCGAACAAACATAATTGAAAATTATTTACGGCGAGCTTTTAGCGTTTTTATTCTAAACAAAAGGCATCTGGTTTCATAAGAAGGTGCCACTATTCTCCTATTTAACTTAAAAAAAGCATACCGTGTAATATTTCTTTGAATTTTTTCAATTGTTTCTGATGTATTTGCATAGTAAGGATTCCAAACTGTACAGCAATACTCAAGTACTGATCTTTCCAGAGAGTTGTAAAGAGATAGTAAAGTGAAGGAATCACTAAATTCTCTGGTGTTACTTTATATGAAACCAAGCATCTGATTTGCTTTATTGATCAAGTAATCATAATGAGGAAAAAATGACAGATTAACATCTAGGATTACTCCTAAGTCTTTTTTTTATTTACGCTGGCTAGAATTATGTTATAGATATTGAAGTCAAAGATAATTGGATTAAGAATCCTGAAACATGATAGTATTTGACATTTTCTACATTGATTGAAGATTGTTTATCCCGGACCAATCTACCAATCTCACCAGGTCTTCTAGCAGAAGACTACAATCCGATATGCAGGTAATCCTACGGTAGATCTTCAAATCATTAGCAAAAAGGAGACAGTCAGAATTTTTAGAAATAGCTGGAATATTATTCACAAATATAACAAAAAGTAATGGTCCAAAATGACTACCTTGTGGAACGCCTGATATGACATATATATCGTTGGAATAAGAGTTTTTAATTTTAACAATTTGTACTCTTCCTGTCAAGTAAGACTCAAACCATTTTAAAAGAGACGAACTTATACCAAAGGAAAGTAATTTGTGGAGTAGAATTTTGTGATTGAGTATGTCAAATGCTTTCGCAAAGTCGGTAAAAATTATGTCGGTTTGAAACCCTTTTTCCATATTATTTATGATTGCATTCAACATCACAGTTAAGTTAGTTGCAATAGATTAACCTACAACAAAACTGTGTTGTAAAACTGATATATTTTCTTGAATTAGAGACGACATTTTGTTATACACCACTTTTTCAAATAGTTTCGATATAGCAGACAGCTTGTAGATTGGTGTATAGTTTTTGACTTCCTGCTTTGATACCAATTTAAAAATTTGGCTTAAAACTGCTATTTTCCAAGTTTTCAAAAATTGGCCTGTAGCTAAAGAAATATTAAAAATGTTTGTTAGTGGCTGAGCTAAAGCGATTGCACATTATCTTAGTAGAAAAGGTGGAATTTTATCCGGGCCTTCACTTTTATTTAAGTCTTCTTCAAATTTACCTGGGGTTTCAATAAAAACTTCAAAACAGTCAATGATTGCGGTGAATTAATTTTCAAGAACTTGAAATACGCAGGTGTATTTTGTTTTAATGCAATTTTGCCGGGCCAATGAATAAGAATGGATAGTTTCGTTTGACTCACAATTATATTTTCAATTCGTTAAATTTTGTAACCTTTGGTAACGTCCCACTCCGTGTTTCGGAAATTGAAGATATCCCATGTTTAAAGATGGTATCCTTATCTAACAGATTAGCTGGACGACCTTCAGAAAATTTCATTATTTTGTCTACATAACTGAAAATTAAAGACGATCTTACTTGTAATAAAATGTAGAGAACATTATTGTTTATATGTTTTGTTATGTTGTCTATAGCTTCGTTAAAATGTTCGTTAATTTTTATTTGATCATTAAGTCCATTAATAAGGTTTTTATTGTTTTGCTCGTTAAAGTCTAAAGCTTGTTTAATATCTATTTCATCGTCATAGTCCATTGTCCCTGCAAGGTATTTTAAACCTTTTCCTACAATAATAATAAGTCCTCTTCTTTTTCTAGTATGGTTATTTAACAAGCTTTCTATCTCTTCTTCTAATTGTTTCAAACTGTGTTTTAATGTTGGGAACTCATTTTCAAAATTTAATTTATTCACGTTGTGTTCTAGAACATCGAGGTTTGCTATCCTCGAACTAAGATATACTTTATGTAAAATTTTTGTGTATCCTTGAAGTTGTTCGTTCCTTATCGAAACATAACCTTGTCCCATATTTAAATTTTGTATTTCAATTTGTTGTCCAATTTGGGGGTGGCCGTGGTGCGATAGTTGTGTGCTCGCCTGTCAACCTCGTCTTCGCAGGTTCGATTCCTGCTGTTGTCTATGTCTCCTTATATTCCATTAAAAATCCAATTCTAAAAATTGTCATAATATGAGTTGGTGGTTTACTCATTACATGATGTTCAGGCATAACACTAACAACATGTAGCTGAGTAAACTACTCATAAATATGACAACGTAATAAAATAAATTAATGCAAATTATAAGAGACACAAATAAATAAGACGCGGTAATTTTCTCCGCATTATTTCAGCCGCCATCCCTGGAGATAAAATCTGAGACAACAACCACCGTCTCAATACGTCGCGCCACACATCTTTCTATCCTTCTTTCTCTTCTTTCAATGGATGCCGCGCTATGTTAAAAACATATAAATGGCAATCATAATCCCTTGAGCGCGTGCAAAATTATTTAAAAAAAAATTGTCATTGTTGTTACTGTTAGTATTGTCAGTAAAATGGTCAGTAGTTTCTGTAATGTAAAGAAATATTTTAAGAGGTTTGTTCGAATTTATAATTTCGTTTAAGTTGTGTTTTATAATGTTTGTTTCCTCTTTCATCTTTTACATGTTCACTGTCTTAAATTGTGGGATTAGATTTTGTATGGTTTGCTTTGAGTTTGTTGAGTTCTAGTTTTTAAATAGAAACGTTTACTCTGCGTAAGGTCTATATCGGAGTTAAAGATATCCTTTTTGAGGATATCAAAAAAACAGGCGAACGCCGGCCCTGAGGGCCGGCCCAACGGTTCGACTTACTATTATTTATAGGAAATGAAAAACGACCTGATACACGTTATAAGAATATATTTAGGAACAACCGTTCAATCTTAATCTTTAACAAAGACTGCATTCTAATAATGTAATTAAATGTAATCATACTCCGCCTATGCAAGGGTAAATTGCAGTATCAGCATTTCCCACCAATGCAATAGGAACAGCGGATGAAGATCGTATTCCTTATTGGCCTTGATACAACACAGTGCATTTACCTAGTAGTCGTATGCACTAATATGCTACGTGGGAAATGCCCCGTGTTAACTACCCTCTCCTTGAAGATCTACGTCCCGTAGATAAAATTTTAACATGAGATGTTAGGTGAAGATATTGTCGGTGGTGGTAGTTGTATTATAGGTAAGTCAACTTTCCTATATATCTTGCACCATATTATCAGGACTACGGCTGCAAACATTAGAAGGATCGTCATATCCGTGAAGGTGTAAGTATTCAATTTATTCGTTAGACCGCTCAGGATTTTTTATGCTGTTCATACTCATATTGTGGAGGTATTCGATGTCGATCTTGTGTTCAACTGTGGTGGTATTAGTTAGGACTGGTGGTAGAGCTTGAAGCGAAGTGGTTGTCAGGCTAGTAAATGTCCTGTTATTGAGTTGAATTGATTCGTTGTAAAGTTGAATCATATAGGTGCCAGAAAGTCCTTTTGAGATGCCTTGACTGATTAATTCTCCCTTGAAGTTCGTCACGAATATGGTGTCTTCTTTGATGAATTCTATTATTACAGCTGGGTTGGAACGCATTATACAACTAGCATGACCTCCTTTCAATAATCGCACGATGCAACCGTCTTCATCTAGTTTTTCCAAGGAGGTTTCGTCACAAACTGTAACATTGCCGATACTGAGGCAGTTAGATGTTATTCCGTAGGTTTCCTCATGGTTCGCCAAAATTTTAGTGAAAGGTAAGTCTACTTGTTTCTCCTCGATTATAGATGCTCTAGTCAGTAGAAGGTTATACTCAGTCTCACTAACCTTAGGCATTGATAGGACGTACAGCAACATGGAATCATTGGTGAAGACTGACGGCTTGCCAAATTCTAACGCTTCTACCACGTTTGCGTATGGTAGCGTCTCGACTTCGCTGATGACCCTGTTGATTTCTTCTTGGTCCAGGAGATTGGTATTGACGATCCCATTTCTCGCCATTTGGCAGGCACGAACGATTTCATTGATCTCTTCTTTGATAATCATGAGTTCATCTATTATGCTCTGTTCATGCATGGCTCTGTTGGATGAGGCTACGTGATTGGCAGTGTTGTTGATGACCCAGTTAATCTTTTGTGTGATGTCTTCCGTTATTTTTAAGACACTCTCGTTTATCTTGTACTGTTGATTGTTGTTGCTGATGATATCATCTCCATTTTTCAATACCTTGTCCCAATCGGCTGCATCGAGGTTACCTGCCAGCCACTTCCAAGCGGACCCGATCCAGTTGATTGATCTTTCCTTTCTATGAGTTTTCCCTTTCAGCGAATCAAGACGTTCGTGGAGTTGAGTAAGGTGATGACGTGCAACAATTTTCCTTCCGAGCTGAGTGATTTCGACCTCAACAACTCCTGTCATTTTGTCCAAAAGCGCCTCAAATTTATCCAGGCGGATGTATTAATTTGAAATGTCCATCGATGATCCAGCATTGCCCTTCTTTGATGGTGACCATTGGAGACTTGTATTCGAATATGCTGAACCAGCAGCTTCATCATTCGTCTATATTTGTATATAGTTATTGTAAAAAATTCGTTCAAGTTCGTTCAGTAACGTTATTCTCGAATTTCTGCAAAAATTTAAGTTCGTTAATTTAATATTCTTAGAGAACCAGTATTTCTTGGGGGGTTGCCGCGTTAGTCCCGTTTAGTTTAACTTAATAAACCTACTAATGGCACGAACAACTCCACCCTCGCATCCCTTAGCGTTTAAGGATATTCGCATGTTCCCATGGCTATGCGAAAGTTTTATGCTCAAGGTACCCAAAATAGTCTACTGTGTTCCCATGGGTACAGTGACGTTCACTCCGAAGGAGCGTATTGGCCTGGCATAGATCCTTCAGCAAAAAGGACACGAAATGAATACCGGTCCCTGCTCGGGTGCCAGTTAAAGATATACTTTTTAAGGATATCAAAAAAAATGCGAACGCCGGCCCTGAGGGCCGGCCCAACGATTCGACTTACTATTTATGTGAAATGAAAAACGACCTGATACACGTTATAAGAATATATTTAGGAACAACCGTTCAATCCTAATCTCTAACAAAGACTGCATTCTAATAATGTAATAAAATGTAATCATACTCCGCATATGCAAGGGTAAATTGCAGTATCAGCATTTCCCACCAATGGGAACAGCGGATGAAAATCGTATTCCTTATTGGCCTTGATACAACACAGTGCATTTACCTCGTAGTCGTATGCGCTAATATGCTACATCAGCATATACGTGGGAAATGCCCCGTGTTAACTTCGGTTTTGTTTTTGTTATGTTTATTTATTTATCGTTTGTTGCGGCTACCCAAGGACAAGCCTTAATATTATTTTTACTTTTACCATTTCTACTATTTTTGGATAATTTTCATTTGTTATATAGTTCCATTAATACAATCAATGGGTCTCTGTTTGGTGGTTGAGAGTATTGTTTTATTGTAAATGTTTACAGATTTTAAAACTTTGTTTTTTAAGATATCTTTGTTTTTTTCATCAGCATTAAATGTTTTAATATGTTCGTTAAGAGTTTGATGGAATCTTTCTTCGATGTCCGAATTACCTGTTTTGTGGTATGTTGTTGTTAAATGAAGTTCCACGTTATTTTCTTTTAAAAACTCTTTAATAGCTATTGATGAGAAATCTGTATCATTATCTGCTACTATCTTTTCTGGAGTGCCATGGTTTGCGAACCTATATTCTAATGTATTTAACAGTGATATCCATGTTCTATGTCTAATTTCCTGGACTGTAACGTGTTTAGTAAATTTATTAATCATCGTTACATACATTAGATTAATGTTTGCATACCAGATATCAATATACATGATTTGATTTGGTTTGGTTGGTGTTTCTGTTATTTTTAGTGGGATCTTATATGGTTCCTTTCATATTTGGATTTGTTCCAAATTTCGCAGTTATTAAGACATTTTTGAATTTTTTCTCTTCTCATTAATACCACGTTGGTTTAGTGATTTATGGGCTAGTGAAATGACGAAGAGTTCTTTTTCTTTGTCATCTAGGTCACCTAAATCCAAATATAATTATAATTATTGTCTCAATAAAACAAAACACCGAGTATTGTCAGACAACTTCTGCCGATGACACTTTATTACAGAATACCCAACCGAATCATAAAACAGTAATCGAGAACAACTATATAGTTAGATACATAAAGAATATACGGGATTGGTTGACGCTGCGAGCATTGTTGGATTCTGGTTCTGAAGCATCATTTATCACAGAGTTTGCGGCCCAATTGCTTCAATTAACAATGTTTGGCTGTTTAACCTTTATTGTAATTTATAAAAATTTACTTTAAATGAAAATAATAAAATGAAAATAAAATGAAATGAAAAGAAAACAAACAACTTATACTTGAACTTTACTTTATTAATGACGTTGAAGCATTGACGGTTTGACGTATTATCGGATATGACATTTTACATTTCTTATAGTAGCATTTACATGTGCTGCTTTCAATTGCCTTGCTGATTTCTCAACCGTAACATTTACATGTGCTGCTTTCAATTGCATTGCTGATTGCGTTCAACATTCTCCCCGGGCGAAAGACAATTGATGGATTGTTAAGTCCCTTTAAGTGCTGCACTATGTAGAAAATGGCTGGTTATTGCGTTTTGTCTTCTTCAACATGAAAAGAAACAATTTAGTATGAATTCGAACATTAATCAATAAAAAAAAAAAATTAAATTTGTATCAAGTTGAACATAAGTTAATCGATAACTTGGACTTCATCGATATCCTGAATCTTAGTAAATTGCCCATGTAAATCTTATTCTTTGTTTCTACTGATAACGTCGAGTAAGCATGAAGAAGGAGGCAAACAACAACAAATTGCTTGGTTGCGTTTTATGAATGGAAAATTCCAGTGATTACGCTGTTTGGTTTTGCATTGTATTGTGCTAAGTGTTAAGTGTTGAGTGTAATTTTAAGTTTGGTTTTTAAGTATTATAAAAGTGTAAAATTAAAACCAAATTTTTGGCTGCAGTTTTGTTAAATGATTCAGGTGAGTTAAATTTCATATTATTTGTTGTAATTATGTCGTTTATATTGAAATAAATGGTAATTAAATGTTGTGGTATTCATGTTAAAAATGTGCAGCTTGTTAAAGATGTGCAACGTAATTTTATATTATCAATATTTTCATCGTTATTGTTATCGATACAGTTTTGTGATAATTTTATCAATATTGTTGATTTCGATGTCAATGTTGATTTTTATTGAAAAATTGTATAAATTGATTTGGTTTTAAAATATTAAGCGATTTAAATTTAAATGAGCTTAGATTGTAGGTGTTTTGAAATTTACCATGGCGAATTAATTTCTGTTATATTATTTGTTTGCGTGTTTCGATTGAAATGAGCAAATTCGTTGCCTTCGATTTTGTTTGCGTGTTTTACTTTAAAAATGAGCGTTTTTTTCGGAGAAAATGAGCGTGTTTTCGTGCAGAAAAATGAGCAAAGTCCATTATTTTCGGGGGCTTAAATAATATAATTTATTTTATTCGATAATGTTAATTAGATGAAATCGATAATTCGTTAATGTACATTATTTTAAGTTTGTGTCTGTTTGCGAATGATGATGTTATGTGTGTGTGTTTGCGAATGATGAAGTTATGTGTGTTTGTTTGCGAATGATGAAGTTATGTATGTTTGTTTGCGAATGATGAAGTTATGTGTGTGTGATTTGCGAATGTTGATTGTGGTTGATTGGTAGAGGACAAAGTTTTGTTATTGGCCGCTTAAATTCGCCTTGTTGGGTCTTTAATTTGAAAACTCGGGTGAGATTTTCTTGACCGAGATATGTTTCCAGAATCCGGGCCAAGTTCCATTTCGCTGGAGGAAGACGCTCATCTTTTACCAATACCAAATCTCCAATTCTGGGTTCAGGTTGTGGTTTGAGCCATTTTGGTCGCTGTTGTAGGCGCGCTAAATATTCGACTTGCCAATGCTGCCAAAAGGTTTGTAAATTAAATTGGATGTTTTTCCACCGGTCCACATAATTTGTTTTTGTTGCCGTAACGAGGTCTGGTTCCGGAATTGTATGCATTTCTGTACCGATCAAGAAGTGTGCTGGAGTCAATGCTTGGGAATCGTCGGGGTTTTCAGTTAAAGGACATAGAGGTCTCGAATTAAGACACGCTTCGATTTGAGATAGAAGAGTGGCGAGTTCCTCGAACGTTAGTGTCCCATTTCACACGATTCGTTTAAAGTGGTGTTTCACACTCTTTACACCGGCTTCCCATAATCCTCCGAAGTGGGGAGAAGCGGGCGGAATGAAGTTTCACTTTGTTCCTTCTGATGCTAGAGTGTCAGCAACTTCTTTCCAGTCGTGTTTGGCGTTCTTCAAAAGACGTTGTAATTCCGCTTCAGCACCTTTAAAATTGGTGCCACAATCACTGTAAATTTGGCTACAGACTCCTCGTCGAGATGCTAAACGACGAAACACAGCAAGAAAGGCTTGGGTGGTAAGATCACTTACTGCTTCCAAGTGAATCGCCTTTGTTGCTAGGCAAATAAAAATTGCTAAGTAGCCCTATACCTATAGCAAATCGTACACCCATGAATATATTTTTTGACTGCTCGCTTGTTTTGAAAAATCCAGTATCCTTTTCGAAGAAACCCCATCATCAGTTGAATGCCTCCATGAAGAGTCTTTTCATGAGCTTCGTGAAGGATCAATTTTGTGAAATGGTGAGAAGGTTCCAAAATTGTTGGATGCTGCTGATCGTACGATAAGTTGGCATTTTTAAGTCTCACCGACGCGAATGATTCCGTGAGAATCAACGAATGGATTCAATGATGCCATGCCTCTCGACTTCGATATACCTTCAGGAAACATCTCCAGTTGAGCTAATTTCACCAATATGTTGGAAGAATGATCGAGTTCGTTTGGTGACATCGATCCAGTTTTCCGGTTAGGGATAACATTTTTGGTATTATCTGTGAAACGTAAGACCATTGCCACAATTCTAATAAGTTTTTTGATTTCAGATGGCAGCGGCGACAGCGACAGCAAATTCTTCAGATGGCTCGTTTTAAGGTTAATCCCACGTTGCACACACAACACAATTTTAATCGTATTATATATAATTTTGGTAATCGTTTATAAGTTTTAATATTTGTTTTTAAGACTCAAAGGACCGATGTTTGGCTGTTTAGCCTTTATTGTAATTTATAAAAGTTTACTTTAAATGAAAATAAAATGAAATGAAAAGAAAACACACAACTTTTACTTGAACTTTACTTTATTAATGACGTTGAAGCATTGACGGTTTGACGTATTATCGGATATGACATTTTACATTTCTTATAGTAGCATTTACATGTGCTGCTTTCAATTGCCTTGCTGATTTCTCAACCGTAACATTTACATGTGCTGCTTTCAATTGCATTGCTGATTGCGTTTAACAGGGATATTATTTACTCCGAGACAATCATACGATCATGATGAGACAACACTATATTCCACAAATGTGTCGGGCTTTATATACTTTGATATTTAAATCAAAGTACAGTGTGTTCAACAAGATACTGTTTGTTTAAGATATTTTCGCCTACACCTAAGAATTTGCTGCATTTAATAACCTTAAACAATTTATTGTTACTAAAATATTTGAGATATGTATCTTGGAATTGTGCAAAAATATGATCATCAGTAGAATAGATTCCTAAAATTCCTCTGGGAGGGATATATTTCTTCATGATATCTAGAATAATATTTTCTTTATAGTCCTTTAATTCTATGACAATTCTTTTTTTATAAAATGGAGTATATATCTTATGGATTTAATTTATTTGTTTTGTGTAAAATAATTTGTTTTATAGATATTAACAGGTGTTGGGATGTGGTTGCTACTATCTTCGTTTGCGCTATGAATAATGGCAACTACTGATTGTGTGTCTAGATTTTCATCATGGAAATCATCTTCATTGTGGTAGACCTCTATTCTTGATAATCCGTCGGCAACCTTGTTGTTCTTTCCTTTGACGTATTCTGTGTCAAAGTTGAACTCTTCCAGTTTAATTTTCCTCTTTTGCAGTTTAGCGTTAGGTTCTTTAAGCGAACTAAACCAAACTAAGGGTCGGTGGTCAGTTCTGACCAAAAATTTCCTCCCATAAAGGCAAGGTCTAAAATATATTTCAATAATTCTTTTTCGATTGTAGAGTATATTGTTTCATTGTCATTTAGCGTGCGGCTGGCAAAACAAATTGGATGGTTTTCTTGCGAGAGGACAGCACCAATTGCGTAATTTGATGCGTTCGTAGTTAGTGTAAATTTTTTCTCAAAGTTTTGATATTTAAGAATTGGATCAGACGTAATCAAAGTTTTCCAATTTTCAAAACTGTTGATATAATCTGGAGTTTTTGTGTCTATTTTTGTTCCTTTCTTTTAGAAAAATTGTCATAGGTTTCGCTACTTTACCGTAGTCTTTAATGAATTTCCGGTAGTATCCGGTGATGTCTAAGAATGACTATTCGTTTTGTTGTGGTAGGTAATTTTAAATTTTTTATAGCTGAAATTTTGTTGGGGTTAGGTCTAATACCCTATGTTGTGACAATATGCCTAAGGAAATCCGTTTCTTTTTTCAAGAATTCCGTTTTATCTAATTGTATTTTTATATTAACCTCTCTTAAGCGTTTGAATATCTTTTTAAGTCATATTATATGTTCTTCCAGAGATGTTGAAAAAAGAATATTATCGTCAAGATATACAAGGCAAATCTTTCCAATATATTCTGATAAAACTCAGTCTTGGAAAAGTAGCGGGCGCGTTCTTCAATCCGAATGGCATGCGAGCAAATTCGTAATGGCCATTTGCAGTTGAAAACGCTGTCTTTTTTACGTCTTCATCCGTTATTTAGATTTGATGGAAGCCTTTGGCCAAACCGAGGGTTGTAAAGTACATTGAATTTCCTAATTTGTCGAATATATTACCTATATTCGGGATTGGAAACTTATCGTCTATTGATCTTCGTTCAATTTGTCATAGTCGATGATGATTCTCCACTTCTGTTTCCCAGAGGCGTTTTCTTTCTTCGGAACGACCCAAATAGGAGCAGAGTAAGGAGATTTGCTTGGGCGAAATCAAGAAGAAATAATTTAGCGGATCTTAAGAACTGTGGACGGTTCGATGATGCTTCGTAATACAGCTCGAAGACTGTTGTATAATTTGTAAGAATTCCAAAAAAGTGTAGTTCGAAAAATGGTTCTTTGTACCAAGTTAGCATTTCGCATGTTATATGCATTATTTATAGGGCTTTCCAAATAACCACCCCTCATAAAAAATATCTTCAAAACCTTAAAATAGAACAAGTGTCTTACTGGTAGAATATCTGTTTGTCTCAATAAATCTGCAGAGTGAGCCAGATAGGCAGCGTTGCACATCTTTCTTAAAACACATTTTTGAAGTACTGTTAATTGTTGGATTTTGTTTAAATATGCGCCTCCCCAACAACTAATACCATATTGTAACTTCGAGTGGAAAATACCATAGTAAACTTATTTTAACGTGGAGAATGAACAATATTTTTTAAACCGATAAAAGCATCTTACGGTTGAAAGAAGATATTGCTTTATATCCATAATGTGTTTAGACCATTTTAAATGTTGGTCAATTTTGCCGTCTATATACTTAAAATCTTTGACTATGTCAATATTGAAGCGTGTACTGCAGCAGGTTACTTCAGAAGTGAGGCTATTAATTGTTTGAGATACTAAACAATTGTTATTGAAGAGTTTAAAAGTAGAACAAGACGGAGCATGGAAAAATACTTTAATGTCATTTAGTCCATAAAGTTCAGTGACGAACATCGTGAGTTTGGTTTTGTTACTTACTACAAGCTTATGGTCCGCAAACCATATCCTTAATAAATGTACATCATGGTTTATATCCGAAACCAAACTTAATGGATTAAGTGAATTGTATCCAATTGCTATATCATCAGCAAAGGCATTTACTTTACCTAAAAATGGTAGATCGACGATGGAATTTATATAAATCAAGAAAAGAATGGGCCCAAGAACTGACCCTTGTGGTACATCCAAGTTGATATTCATAGAATCACTTAAAACATTACTTACTTTGACGATTTGAGACATATTACTCAGGTAGGATTCACACCAATTGTGGATGAATCCTCGAAAACCACTATTATGCAATTTTTTCAAAAGAATAGAGTGACTATGGTCAGTCAAAGGCTTTTGTAATGTCAACAAAAAGCGCAGCACATTTCATTTTTTTTTGTCAACTCTTTGTTGTATTGAACAGCAGAAATTTAATAAAGCATCTTGTGTAGACATTCCCGATCTAAATCAAAGCTGTAAGGGACTAAAGTAATTCTTGCTTGTCAGATATTGTAAAATTCTACTTTTTATAATTTTTTCAAAAACGTTTGAAATTGATGGTAATAAAGAAATAAGTCTGTATTTGCTCCCTTTTTACTTAAAATATGAGTCAAAATATTCACTAAATATAAAGCATTTTTTTTTAAACATTGTTTTAGAAATGAATCAACGGCACCTGAGATTGAGCTATTCAGTGTATTTATAGTTTTCAGTACTTCAAGGCTTCAAGGCCAGTTATTGTTTCGAAGAAGAAACTATTTACACTATGTACAACATTTGAAGAGCTGATGCTATTACAACATTAACAAGGGTTTGTGATGTCACGAGGAAAAGAAGTTATACCAACATTAGTGAAATAATTGTTGAATAAATTTGCAATTTCTTTTGGATTTGAGATACATGTATCTCCTTTTTCAACTGTCATAGAATTTGACTGACTACTTTGTTCTCTGTTTATAATTTCACTTACGACTTTCCATATTTCTCTTGGGTTATTCTTTGCATTTATTATTTTGTTGTTGTAATAATTATCGCGACTCTTATGAATTTTGCTATTAACTTCCTTACAAATTTTTTTAAAACGTAATTTTATATTGGTATTAAGTGGGTGTTTTTGACATTTTGTGTGTAATTTATGTTTAAAATATATAGATTTTAAAAGCGAATTATTTATCCATGGCTTTAATATTATATTTGACCTTTTTTGAATGACATAATAGTTCGAATTATTTATTAGCTGTTTGAAACGATTCAAAAACAAACTATAAGCTTTTGAAGGGTCCTCTTCCAAATAAACCTCTTCCCAACTCTCCAACATTAAATACTGAATTAACTTATCAAAATCGATTTTAGATTACCTATAATTTCGTATAACCCTTGTTTGCTCAACCTTTTTTATAACCTTGAAGACAATAGCCGTCATGCAATGATCTGAAATTCCAAGATCAAAGACTACTCCGGCACAATCGTTAAGATCGATTTTTGAGAACCGACCGAAGATGTGGTCAAGACAGGTACCGACAACAGGTCTTGTAGGTTCATTTATAAAAGAGGTAAGTCCATGCTCAGGGTTTAATAAATTATATGCATCTAAGCTGGGATTGAATGTAAGAAGGTCTAAAAGTCACCTAAAATTATTAGGTTAGCTGCTCGCTCACTTTTTAACAAAACAGAGAATTCTTCAATAAAGACTTGTATAGATTTGCTGTGAAGGAAGGATTAGGAAAGCAACATGCTCCTATAACGTGAAATTTATCTTTTAATTAATAGAGTCGTTCGGGGTAAGTGTGCGCACTTTTGACTTTGAAGAAGGATGCTATTCAAAATATAGAATATACACAAAAGAAGTTTATTAAATATGGAACGTACATGTTTTTACTACTTACATTGAAACATAAAACATCAATCATTTATAAACTAAATAATGTTTTTATATGAAAACCAAAACAAGTCAAAATGCGCACAGTTGCCCCAATGAAGGGGTAAGTGTACGCAGGATGTAGGGTAAGTGTGCGCAGGTTCTTTAACTCATTTCTTCGTTAATTTGCGAAATTCGCACAATGTTAATACTGCTATTTAATATCTTTTATAAAAAAGTTGAGTGCATAAATAATAATAAAAAAAAACAATCGATTTTGACAAAGAAACGATATGTACTTTTATTGTAATATTAACTTTTGAACTTTGTTGAAGCCTATCACCCGGGCCAGACTTGTCGGAACGGATTGCCGCAAACAGATGTCAGGATGTCTTTTCAAAAAGCACTCAATCCAATCACGTCCAGCCATTTTCACCTCTTTATTGAATGGGTTAGGGATTTGGTTAACTTCAGCGTATTGGAAGACCAACCTTCGAATAGATGATATTGTCATTCCATAAAACAGGCTGTCCATTTGCTTGCAGTATTCCAATATTTCAGTTTCTTGGCTTGGAGTAAACGTCGTTTTATAATACCCAAGGGAAATGGCAGCAGTGTTCAATACCAGACGTTTTCTCAAGGCCGCTTCGCTGATTCCCACTTTATCTGCGGCCGCACGCTTACAAGAGCCTAGATTTATGAGCCGTTTAGCTTCATCAATCTGGGCTTGTGTAACAATCTTTTTGTTCGGATTTTTTCTCACATATGTTCGAGGCATAACCTGTTTCATACAAAACATATATATCCGTCAGAAAATAAATATTTGCAGCGAAATTCAATAAGATTTAGAAACAAAATAATTGGTCTCAAATTCTGTGACTATGAAAAATGAGTATGTGCGCAAGCGCACACTTGCCCCCAAATGATTGCGCACACTCACCCCGAATGCACTATTTTATTGTTTTTGCAAAAATATAAACAAATAACTATCGAAATCAGTAAAATCTTCAGTCAAATATAAAATTCATATAGTATATTCCATAAAACATCACTATTCACTGCATTACAATACAAACAGAGATCACTGACACGTTTTGAAAATCAAGAAAAGTTTTAGTGAAACTTACCTTTTTTTGCTTTTGTCTTTCTATGACGCACCATACACTACACCAGCGCAAACACAACTGACCTCAATAAAGATCAGATACCTACTAAATTGTGCATTGACAGAAATTCAAGTTTCATCCCCTTTTCCATAAAAATCGCTATGCGCACACTCACCCCGCTGCGCACACTAACCCCGAACGACTCTTTACTTTTTCTACTATAATATGAAATTTATCTTTTATTAAATATACTTTTTCTTGTGTTTTCTTAATTTGCGACTGGCCTGTTCGACGGTTACTTCTCGACTGCCCTCAGTAGTTGGTTTCTCTCCTCGTCTCTTTATATTCGGTTACAGCTTCGCCCATCCTGACCTCCTCGGCGTCCTCGACGTCCTCGACGAGATCCGCTTCCAATCGAATCCATCTCTTCATTCTGTCGGCAGCACATACTGCTGAATATGGTTTCTGCACTCTGCGCAAAAGTGACATCAGCTATTTGATAACGATCATGAGGCAGCACGGCGGATACTATGTAAGGTCCTTTATATTTTGGTTCGAATTTCCTCGATGTTCCTGTAGCAGCAACCCCATCATTAATAAGCATCACGAGATCCTCGACGACATATTCTTTAGCCCTTTTGTGTTTAGAATCAAACCGCTCCTTTTGTTTGACTTGATAATTAGCTATTGCTTCAGCTCCTTGACATCGAATATTTTCAAGGTTGCGTGGTTTTTGATTCAACTCTACTCCCAACATTAAGACATCAGTCCACGTATTTCTAGGGACATATCCCATGAGCATTTGTTGCGAAGTTGTTTTTATTGCATCATTATAAGTGTTATTTACACCCCATTGCACAATTTTCACTCTTTGGTCCCATCGATCTTCTTCTTCTAACGATGCAAGGAGTGCCTGCAAGATCGTTTGATTGTATCGCTCATCCTGTCCATTGGCTCTCGGCGTTTTGGTTGCGTTAAGGACATGTTGAATACGGCGATTAATTATATAGTCTTCAAAAACATTTGACGTGAATACCGCCCTTCTGTCTGTTATAATACGCCTCGGACTGCCATAAGTGAAAGAAATGTCTTGTAAGAAGTTTATTACAGGTTTAGTTTGAGTATTCGGCAATGCCTTCATGAAGAGAAACTTTGTAAAAGCATCTACTAGGATGAGGTAGGCGTTTCCTTTTGTAGACTTTATGAAGGGTCCCAGATGGTCTGCATGTACTGTGTCGAAAGGTATGCTTTTTTTTCAATAATATGTAGCTCTCCCCTCGGGGTTGTGGTTCTTTCTTGTTGTAAGCACATTCCACACAGCTTTTCAAGAACTTTTTAACAAATTGTGTCATTCTCGGGAACCAATATCTTTCTCTCAAATGCCTCAAAGTTTTGTTTTCCGAATAATGCCCCATTTGTCCATAACTTCCCTGTAACACACGATGTCTCACGCCTTTTGGAATATATAGTCGGTTCTCATTATCAACCAACCTATACAATCGTCCATAATGCAACTTGTAATCTGTATGTATTTGTTTATCGTTTGCGTTTGTGGGTGGCTTTTTGAGTGTTTCGATTATTTTGATGACTTCAGGGTCTTGTAATTGAAGTGTGTATAACCAGTCATCTTCACTTATGTTAATTCTCATAACATCCATATTAACCACTTCAGCTTCTTTTGGTTCTTCGCATGGTTGTCTTGAGAGAGCATCTGCATGTGCCGTTGTCTTTCCTGAACGGTGTTGGGATTACACAATCATATTCCTGCATTCGGAGCCACCATCGTGCAATTCTTGGAATAATTTCTTTCTTTTTCATTGTGGTCTTAAAGGCTTCACAGTCGGTGACAATTAGGAAGTGTTTACCTAGGACATACTGACGAAATCTTTCTGCGGATTCCACTACAGCTAACGCCTCCAACTCTTAGCTATGATACATTTTTTCTTCGTTTGTTGTCTTTCGTAATACGCAACTCGCTGCAATTCTTTATTATGATTATTATTTCGCTGTAGAAGTACCCCAGCAATTCCCTGAGAGCTGGCGTCCGTATGTAATTCATGCTCTGATAATGGATTATATAACACAAGAACTGGTCTGTTCATGAGGCATTTTTTTCAAATTTTGAAAGGCAGCTTCCTCTCTTGTAGTCCATTCAAACTTACAGTTTTTTCTTGTCAAATTTGTTAAAGGAATAATTCTCAATAAATTTTCTGAAATAACTTGTCAATCCAATAAACTGACGGACAGCATGCTCTTTAGTAAGCCTTTCGAAGTTTTCTACAGCTAAAGTTTTTGCTTTACCTGGTTGTATAGCTCCATCCTTAATCTCATGTCCTAGGAAATCTATGTTTGTTTGGAAAAATTCACACTTTTTTAAGTTGATTGTTAGGTTAGCTTCTTCTATTATGTGTAAAAAAATTTCTAATTTGTGCATTCCGTCTACAATAGATTTAGGGCGCATTTTTTGAACAATGGTGTTTATAAGTTTCTGAAAAGGGGACGGGGCATTTACTAACCCAAACGGTACGACCTTGAACTCATACAACCCATCCGGGGTTATAAATGCTGTGTAATGCCTGTGTTCTGACTTTATAGGCATTTGGAAGTAAACCGAAGCGAGGTCAAGCATGATGAAATATTTATACCCCACTAAATTATTTAGCTGCTCGTCGATAAGAGGCATCGGAAATTTCATCTTTGTTGTAATAGAGTTCAATTTACGATAGTCGACACACATTCTTTCTTCACCATTCTTCTTTTTGACGAGTATGACGGGCGACGCGAAGTCAGATTGAGATTCTGTTATCAACCCACATTCCAACAGTTCAGAGAGCAAAGATGTCAGAAGTTGTCTTTTCGCATATGGGAATTTGTAGGTATGGTGAACTACGGCTTCGTCCTTAATTAAGTTGATCTCTAACTCAACTAGATCGGTACGTCCCAACTCATGCTTGGATGTTGCAATACACTTTCGATATTTATTTAACAGCTGAACCAGAGCTACGGAATCAATTTCTTCGTTCACTTGAATATCTTCTAACGTTATTTGTTTTGGGCGTTACTTATGTTTTCAATTAAAACTTTATTAAACAAAATTATGTTTTCCTATTCCTTTGGAATAGTTTTTAGACTTTATTATTCAACAGCAACTTACACACTGACTTTTGATACAATACATTTTATTTAATGCACTGAAGGTGCCAAACAAGGTTTTATATTACTGTTACATTGGAATGTGCATAGAAGATGCACAACAAGAAAAACTACACTGTGTGAACGGAACGTTGGCAATTTGCAAAGCTTGCATATTTGGAATTATAATTCGCGCCTTCCCCGCTCTATATAACCATGTAAGCACTATTATGTGTTTCTCTCTAACTCATTGTCACGCCAAGGCTGTGCTGGACAGGTAACTCTGCCAGGCTCGCAATAAAGGAAAACACAAAGCAATGCAGAATATAAGAATAAAATATAGTGGAGAAGACAGAAAATACGCATACAACGCATTCTTGTGAAATTGAAATTCATAGTCGATTTATTCATTTGTTTTCTTTTTGCATGTACATGCCGTTATTTTGTTACTGTTGCTTAAGAAATAAATAAATAAATAACACGTAATATACATATTTTTATGTTGTTTGCAAATTGTATTCATTTTTATAATTCAATTTCTAAATATATTTTTTTCCTTTACTTTTGTTATTTATTTTTAGAGTATATAAATTAAAAAATTCAATCTAGTTTTTAATAAAAAAATTATATTTCAAATTTCACTTAAAAGAAATTTCACAAACGTATTTTAAAAATTATATATTGACTATCAGAAATGAATCGCTGATATTGAATGAATAATTTTTAACTAGAGTGATAGATCAAGGAAACACTTTTCACCCTTTTACTCTTACATAAATTATAATAAAAAAATTTTTTACAATTATTTTCACTTTTCCAAATCTTAGTTTCAATATAAAAGAATAATATTTAATGTATATAAATAGTCACTTATTCTTACTAAACAAATTTGTCCTTCTTCTGCGATGCGGGATACTCTTCGAATTTTCGGTTCAGCGATCAGGATACTTTCTTTATTACACTTTCTAAAAAAAATTGTCCTTTTCCTGAGAGATACTCTTTTATTTTTCGTTTAGGGATCTGGGTACTTTCTTTCTTACACTTTATTTACTTTGTTTTTTTTTTTAATTACCTTAATACTAGGGCATCCCGGTTGAGCCCCCAATTAAATTGTATCTTGTTTTTAATAAAAAAAAAACTGTATTTCAAATTTGACTTAAAAGTAATTTCACAAACGTATTTTAAAAATTATATATTTAATATTAGCGATGCATTCGTGATATTGAATATATAATTTTTAAGATACTTTTGTGAAATTACTTTTAAGTGAAATTTGAAATAAAGTTTCTTTTTATTAAAAACTAGGTAAATTTATTTAATTTATATAATAAATGTGGGATCTATGCTCAGTGCTTAAGAGGAGATCCCGGTTTAGACGCCAAATGTAGCATTTATTTGAAAACAAACACTTAATTATCAATTCACATTTTATTAACAATCAAATCGAGAATATTTTAAGTTCAAATAATGAGAATATTTTAGTTTACATATTTTGGTTTTACAGCGGAACCAACTTCCAGACCGTCGTTCGAATCTACCACACGAATCCCATCATCCACTTAGACCAGGTCCCATATCGTCCACCTTCTCAGTAGTCGATACCAAGTCAGCGCCCTACTTCCCCAGCTCAGCAACCAGGCCACTCCGATTACTTCTCCAATCAGCAGTAGTATTTTTGCAATTCGTCTTGACATTATTTGTTGTTTATTGTTTTTTCGTCATGACTGACTGGCTATTTAAATTAATTTAAATAGGTTATGTTTCTTTTCCATCGTAACATCGTACTATGAGTCAGGTTGGTGTATGCTTGCTACCGTCGTTGTCGCGACGGTTGCTGTCGCCGCGGTGGACCTTATTCCATCCCATATCAATGGAGGAATGCGCTGATGTTTGCTGTTGTTTGGTGACGACGTGACGGACGGTCTGAAAGTAGTATCTGTTACTGAATATCTTATTTATAATTTTTAATTAATACTTAGCTTATTCTATGGATTGCCCCTTATGGATCCCACATACATGTAGGATTTAAATAAAAAATGAAAAAGTTTAAAGCACATAATTAATTTATTTGATACATCTTAGATATACGACTACCGTATAATGACGGCTTTAAACATATTTATCTTTCGCGACACGACCGGCAAGCACAAAATGATATTTTACAATGCTCCAAAGAATTAATTGGTATTTCTTTTGAGGGGACGCAATTCTCTTTGTCTTTTTGGTTGTCGTTTTCGTGTCTGTCTCGCTGTCTAGGATCTTGTATTTGTATTTGTTTCGCTGCGGCTGTTAGTGAAATGGCCGTGTGTCGGTCGTACTTCGTTGCTCGTTTACTTTCATCCCACATATATTTACTTTTTTTATTATATTTACTTAAAATTTAGCACTTAAATGACTTAATTATTTACATATATTAATTCAAATTTAAGTATCTCAAGTTACACTAATTTTACGTGTTTAGAATTACACCTTCCTTTACTTTATTTTTTTTTTTCTAATTAACACGTACTATCTGAGATAGGTACTGTTTTTTTCTTTGCTATCTTATAAATTAGGAAATATCTCAGTTTTCCTTTTGTTTTCATTTACCACACGCAATCATATATATATTGTTTTCCATTAATTTTACTCCTTTTTTTCAGGACCATTCTTCTTTTATTTCATTTTTCGAACACCTTTATTCTAGGTACTCTATTTCCCTGGCGAAAACTAGTTCTCAGATTGATTTTAAATTATGAATTACGTGTGGCTTTGGCTAGCTACCCCGTCTCGTCTATATCATTAATGCCTCCATTTTTTTGTGTCGCCATGCTACGTTTGTCTAGTCTAATACTATGTGTAAAAGTTTTATACTTTTATAATTAAAAAAAAAGTTGTGTTTCGTTATTTTATTTTAATTTATTTGTTGTGCGTTGTTCAGTGGTCAAAGATTAACTTCAGTAACCAAAGCTTACAAATGTCATTTAGACCTATAACACATTGATGTGGTTCCTAGCGTAAAATTATTATTTGTACATTTATTACACTATGTTCCCACCGAAGCGAAGTCGCGGATTTCGTAGATCCAAATCTTCGCATTTCGCCATATAGTTTTGGGATTTTGAAATCCGAGATTTCGTTGAAATCACAATGAAATCCCAGTACTAATGCGAGCCATTCATAGTGAACGAGTCCATTTTAAACTTCACCATACTTAGATAAAAAGCTTTTTATGTGCAAATTACGATCTTTCACTCTAACGATAAGGAGATAAAAAGAGAGAGTATGAATTTTTATTTGATAACGTGGCTTGGGTTGATGGATTCGATAAACAAAAATGGTTGTTGTTTGTGCTTTTTGAGAGACGATATTGTAGATTAGGCGATGTGAACACCAATTTGAAATCTCAAAACCTTCCTGCTGAAATCTCAGATTTCGCTTTGGTGGGAACATAGTTTAAGTCTAGACAATGACGATGGTTTAATTTGATTAGACACACCAGGACATAAGTGTTGATGCTACGGTTGGGCAATTCAATCAAAATGGCCTATGTACATCCACTTGAACTGATTTTTCATTTTATACGAAGGCTTTCGACTAACCGATCTACCCGATTTGTTTGTTTGTATTATGCTTGATTAGGTTTGATCGCGTTTAAAATAAAATTTTGCCATTGAGAAATACCACATATTTTCAATATTCATAAAACAAAATAAAATAAAAATAATTATCCCCTTAAACCTCCAATGTTTTTAAATGCCTTACATCTGATTTGGGGGAATTTAAAAACTTTGAGTGAAATTAAAAGTGAGTTGTAGGGCTATTTTATATTGTCTTTATTTTAACTAACCTATTTTCTTCTCAACCTACGCTAATATCCTTAGGACTAAAAACAAACACACACAAACAAATTCCGATCCCAAGTGCGGATAATGCTCCTTATGGGAATTCGTGTATGTTCACAGTTGGGCTGTGCATTATCTTTTACATTGCATTGTGAGCATTCATCATCCTACTCAAACATAATTTGAAAATCAATTTTATCTCATCGCATGTTCAATGTACATATTTTGAACAAGCGGAAAGCATCATTTTTATTCCCAGGTGTTGGCATTTCTTTGATTGCCTTCGTGTACTTGTTGGTTGGCACAATTGTTCACTAATTAATCATATGACCCATAATCTTAATGTAGTTGATTCGATATTGAACCTTTTGGCTATTCAATTTCATATTGTTCTCCTCTGCTCTTTTCAGAACTAATACTAATGATTTATTATGATCTTCATATTGCTTCCTGCTATCAAGTCATCAAAACATATGTTTATACATTTCATTCATTCACACCATTTGTTTTTGAACCATTTCGAAATGTACCAAATGGGGTAGTAATACAGCGGCATACCTAATCAAAATAATATAATCAGTATACTTGACAGCTCCCTAAGGGCTCTGTAAACACTCGAACATGGTACGAGTAAACTTGGTACGAGTAAACCCCGCAGCCATTGAAACCAAACTACTCGAACTTCATTATTCTCGCGACATAGCATTGACCCCTATCAAATTAATTTGATGTAAATTCATTGAAAAGTGAAAACCTACATTATTTTAATTTTTTAAATGATAATAGCAGCAAAAAGGAGATTGTTTGATGTTTTAATTTTGAGTGAGCTTTTAGAGGATGAAGAAGATGCACTTTTATTAACATATAAAAAGAAAAGAATTTGGGCAAAGGAATGGTTAAAACAAAGGCCAAAATTTACTCTTACGCAATTATTAAAAGAATTAAAGTTTTCGTCTCTCGATGACTACAAAAATAGTGCCGCCTATAATTATTTATTATAAAAAGTGACGCCTTTAATAATTAAACAAAATACTTTGATGCGCGATGCTATCTCACCACACGAAAGAGTATCGGCAACTCTGCGGTTCCTAGCTTCCGGCCAAAGTTACGAGGACCTCAAATTTCTAACAATAATTTCTGCCAGAAGTTTGAGTGACATCGTCCTTGAAACCAGCTGGGCAATAATCAACGTATTAAAACATTTGATTTAGGTGTATACTAATGTAACACATTTTATGTTTTTTTACGTATTGATAGAAATGTGTTTTTTAGGTTCCACAATCTGAAAATGATTGGAAAATTATCGCCGACAGATTTGAAAAACAATGGAATTTTCCCAACTGCATCGGTGCAATGGATGGGAAACATGTAAATATCATCAAGCCGAAAAATACCGGGTCTTACTATCTTAATTATAAAAAGACCTTTAGCTTCGTCTTATTTGATATAGTAAATGCAGATTACCGGTTTATTATGACCGAAGCTGGAGGAAACGGACGAGTATCTGATGGTGGTGTGTTTACGAATTCAACATTTTTTGAAAAAATGAACGACCTGAAATTACCTAAAAGGAAAAAGTTACCCGGTACAATGAAGGAATTGCCATATGTTTTTGTTGCAGATGACGCCTTTCCTTTGCAAGAAACCATAATGAAACCGTTCAGTAGGACACATTTGTCTGACGAAGAGCTGATTTTTAATTACAGGCTATCGCGAGCTCGAAGAATAGTGGAAAATGTATGCGGGATCTCGTCGTCAAGGTTTAGAGTATTGTTTCTGCAATTAGCTTGCATCCTGTGAAAGCAAAAGTAATTGTTTTGGCATGTTGCTATTTGCGTAACTTTTTAAGGCAGCAAAACCCGACACTTTACTTGCAAACAGAAAGTATTTGTTCAGTAGAATTTAAATCTGGACAAATCGATGTTGAATCCTTACGTTTAAACAACTCACAGATGACACCTTTAAATTCAACGCAAGCAAGAAACCCATCAACGAATACAAACAAAATAAGACAGGAATTCTGTCAATACTTCAACAGTGTTGGAGCAGTACCATAGCAAAACATACGTATACAAAAAAAAATAATGTTGTATTTTCTAAATTTATTTTTTACAACAAAAATAAACTGAAATTTTAATTTAATATTTTTTTGAAATACATTGACTTTTACATTTTCTTAAAGAAAATTGTGCATCCGAAAACAAGTCTTGGAAACAGTCAAAGCTGCCAGGAATCTGTTCTGCTGAATTAACAGTAAGAATTACCGACTACTGGCAGCCTTTGCGCCTGAAATATCGCAAAATGTCCACTAGCCGACGAAGTTGGCGAAATTTCCAAAAGAGGTGTTGATGTTCTCGATGATTCTTCAGATGTTGACGTTGATACGGTATTAAACGTTAATTTATTTAACTGCCCCAAAATGAGAATATCCTCTACTGCTTTCTTGGCATATATTTTCTGCAAAGTTGAAAGTTTTCGAAAAGATGCTGCCCAACTCTTTCCATAAATGTCTGCCTCATCATGGGGTTCATGATGTTTTCAATAGCCAATCGGAGTAAGTCATTTCTTTCTTGCAATTGATGGACGGCACTTTTTATTCTTTTCTTTGATGAAGAGCATCTGTTGCTCCCTGAAATCAAAGTTAGAAAATTAATTAAAGATAAAAATTAAAATAATATAACTAATACAACTTTTTCTTGACTTTGGTCATATATATCTATTGTAGATAAGCCGGGAGTTTGATGCTCGTGGTCTTTTAAAAAATCTAAATTTTCAAAATACCAAATACTTGCCACATGAACCTCGTCTGCACCACATCCTGATCTTTCACTGCTCTGAATTTTTTTCAATTCTCTTCGGTAGCAGGATTTTATGCCAAGTAGTTTTTTTTTTACGTCCTCAAGAGTCGCACTGGGATCAATCACTTTATATTATTCTAAAAGAATTTCCCAAGAATGTTTTTTTAAATCCTTATCTTTAAAAATATCGTCTTTAATTTTCCATAAACAAGGTAAATTTTTGAAACACTCGAAAAAGTCCTTCCAATTTTCATTATTCGGAATGCTTGACATTATTTTAATTTATATTTTTTTTATCGCGGAATAAAACCTCAAATTACCCGTGCCGATACTCGAGCATTCAATAAAATAACTGTGTAAATTTGAAATTCCGAGTAAAAGCTGCAAAAGCAGTCCGCAGACACTCGAACTTGGTTTCGCAAACACGAAGCCCCGCCCTCGAACATTGAAAAATATGAAAGCACGAAATTGGTACGCGAACCAGCCCGAATTTTATATTTGATCCTCCGGGATCACTTTTTAAAAAAATTAAAAAATAAAAACTCAAACACAATTTTTATTCAAACTTTTAAATCTTTTATTTAATCATTATTCAAGCCTCAGATCCCTTACCACTGGTGGGGGGAAATAATTGGCTGAACGTTGAGATGAGAACTCCCAAATTGAACTAACTTTTAGTCTCTTTATGCAAGCCCTTTTTGTGTATTATAATTTGTCTATGCAGTGATGCTGCAAAATGATAAAAATATATATTGGTTTATTTTATGATGATTCAAAAGGGTTGAATCATTTACAATCTTTGTTTGGATAAATTTTCTTTGTTTAGATTCGTTTTCGATCGTTGACGATCTTTGTTTATACTAATTTAATGGAGATACTTTATTGGATAAATTTTATTATACTCAAGCAAATATGCTTGGTATGCTTTAATTAATATTTATGTTTGGAAGTAATTTTATTATATTCAGGCAAATATGCTTGGTGGGCATTTAATATTTTAAGCGATATGAAATACGCTTGGTATGGTTTGGTTGTTATGATTGGGAAGCAATTCTATAACTCCTCCCCCCTTTGATTTTTGTTTCTCCTGGAACAATTTTTTGTATAAAATTATAAGTATAATACAAATTATAACAATTACAAATATATTTACACCAAATTGAATAAAGGATTGGTCAGAAACTTTTTCTACTATTTCTTTAATATTTTCAATGTTTGTTAGATTATAATCTTCAATTTTTAAGTCAATGTATGTTAAATTATAATTATCTTCCACATAAATATTTATTGGTTGTTTTAAAATTGAATGTTTGTTAACATATTCTTTTTCGTTTATCTTGATTTCACAATTTTCAAAATTTATTAATACATTTCTTTTGATTGGAATAACTTTTCTTTCATCACAAGAACTTTGTATTTTAGAGTTGCTATTTTTAACAATTAGTATTCCATTTTGAAGTTCTTTTACAATGTTTGTTTTTTCATTCTTCCTTTTAAGACAGTTATTTTTAATTATACAATTAGTATAGGTTTTAAGATATTTTAATTCTTTATTTTCAAGATATTTATAAAAAGTATCATTTATTTTTATAATATTTTCATCATCTATTTCTAATTCGATATTTTCCTCGTTGGGAATAGAAGTTATAAGATATTTATCAAAACTATAAATTCGATCTGGTATTTGAATTATAAAAATTAAAAGATCATTATCGTATTCACTTATAGAGAGTTTAATGTTTTTTAGTTTGAACAAATCAATATCGTAATATTCTATTTCTTCCGCCGCGCCGTTAATAAGCTATTTGTCATTATTTGTAATCTACTTGCTAAAATGATATTTTGTATTTTTTCAATGATTTCTTTCAATTTGTCAACTCTTTTAGTATATTCTAGAATTATAATTCTTTTTTCCAATTGCTTAAATTTCTCTTCAGAACCGGAATATTTTTTTATTTTTGTATCAATCAAATTTTTTAATGTTTTTATTTCCTGTTGAAGTTGATTATTTATATTTACCTGTTTATTATTATTAATTATTAACTCATGATTATTTACGGTTAGTGTTTTTAATCGATTTTCTATGTTCGATTTGTCTTCGTCATCCATTGTTCCGAAAAGGAAATTTAATGCTCTACCTCCTATATTTATGAGACTTCTAGTTTTTCTTGTAATAGGCTTATGTCCCTTAATACTTCTTAATTCTTCTTCAATTAAATTTAGTTCACTGTCTATGTATGTTGTAATTCTAATATCTTCTGGAGATTTCACTATAAAAGTCTTTTAAATTGGTTCTAACCACTGTTTATTTGTTTTTGTTAATAACACTTTTACATTACATTACATTACATATTATACTACTCCGTAGATAAATCTACGAAGTAGAGACACTGAAGCACTGGCAACGAAGACCATTGGCTTAAACATCACATACATTAATACAACAAAGAGAGACAGAGAAAGGAAGAACACACAACAGAAGAAACACATGTCAACAGCACGTGGTTGGTTTCCGACGGTCCTCCATCTTAGTACTAACCACGCGCAACGATGCTTGATTTCGCTGATCTATGGGAAGCGATGCTTTCATCGGAGCCAAGGCCGTTGACATAACACTTTTATTTCCGTTAAATTAATTATATGTATTATAAAATTAAATTCATTTACTATGTTTACTTCGTCATATTTGATTACCGCGTAACCATTATTGTTTATTACTTCTTCAATAATTAATTTGCTGCTTATTAAGCCAATAATGGTGAATAATACCACGAGACATTTCATTTTTTTTTTTGCGACTTGTTTGAATTATATATGAATCTAAACTAAATTCTTCTCTGAGATTTTCTATTGACTTGGCTTGCTTTGATTAGATTGTCTTGGTTTATATGCTTACTCTTTCTTTCTTTCTGAATATTTCTTGTATGCTGATTTTCGAGTTTATCATACTTATATCTTGGTGCTGTCTTATGACGGTCTGTTCTGGAATTTTTAACAAATCCTTCCGTTCTCTTTTCATTATATTCCTCTCTATTTGTATTTAGTTTACCGATTACTTTTTCTTTATTTTTGATCATAAGATCATGAAGTTTATTTTTATCTATACTACCTTTCTGTATATCATATGGTTTTTGTTTAGTAGTAGAATGTATTGAAGTATTATAAAATAGATTCGCTTTGTGAACAGCTACTCGAATTTCATGTATATTTGGGTTAGTTTTTCCGTTCAAGAGTGCTCTTACTTTTTCAGCTAATGTTCTATGAAAGACTTCAATGTCTGAATTACCTGTATGACTATTAGGTTTAGTAAAATGTATTTCTATATCAAGGTCTTCTAATAATTTTATTATTCTTGGAAAGTTAAATTCATTGTCCATTACAAGTCTTTTTGGTTTACCGTTGGTTGCTAATAATTGTAAGATAGTTTCTTCTAAAGTTTCATGAGAAACATTTGGAACATATGTAGCGGTAGTTAGCTTACTAAATTTATCTATTGAAGTTAAGTATTTTGTTTTATTAATACAATAAATATCTAAGTGAACTATCTCATTAATATCTTTTGGGGTTTATGTTAAATGAAATTTTTCTTTAACTGGTCGTCTATCATACTTTGATTGTTTGCATATGTTGCAACTATTGATTACATCATTAATTAATTCTTTTAATTTTTTAAAATAGATTTTTGTTCTAAGTCCTCTATAATTTTCTTCAATTCCAGAGTGACCTGTTTCTTTTTCATGATACAGTTTTATTTGTTTAATGGCTTCTTCTTCTGTCTCTAAGTCTTTAGCAAAATGTTCACATTTATAAAATTTTATTCTTGTTCCAAATAACTCTATTAATTTTTGTTGAAGAATATTATATTCACTGTCTGTTAATTCAGTATAAATTCCTGTACTAACTTTTTCTATTAATGGTATTATTAAATCATTAAAATTATCTTTATATAATTCATTTATTCCAATATGTATTCTTTTATATTTAGGGATTTTGTTCAATCCATTTCCTGCTTTTAATATGATTTGTTGCTTAAAAATATTCACCGCACTATCTTTTATTGGAAAGTGATCATTCATTTCTTCATGTTGTGAATGTACTGTAGGTCTGACTGAATCCTGTTCTAACATGTTAATTTCTCGCGTGACTTTAATTTCTCTACTCAAAAAATCTGCTACAGTATTACATGTACCTTTTAAATATTCGATTTGCATATCGTATTCTCCTAATTGGAGTACCCATCTTTGTAATCTAGGTGAGATATCTCTGCCTAAATTTTTTGTCTGAAGCCATTTTAAAGGCTGATGATCTGTTTTAAGGTCAAACCGTCTCCCATATAAATACGGTCGTAAATATTTAACTGACCAAACTATAGCTAGTAACTCTTTTTCTGTTGTACTATAATTCCTTTCATGTTCGTTGAGAGTTCTACTTATAAATGTAATTGGGTGACCTTTTTGCATGAGCACTGCTCCAATCGCATAATTGGATGCATCTGTCGTTAAGACAAATTTTTCATTGAAATCAGGATATGCAAGTACTGGCTCCGTTTGAAGTGCATTTTTTAGTTCTTGATGCGCTTTGATATAATTTATATCATTTTTGTTAATTTTTGCATCTTTTTTTAAATATTTAGTTATTGGTTGTGCAATTTTCGCATAATCTTTAATAAATTTTCTATAATAGCCTGTTATACCCAAAAATGATTTAATTTCTTTAGCTGTAGTAGGAAGTTGTATTTTGTCTATAGCTTCCATTTTGTCTGAATTAGGTTTCACACCTTTGTCTGTAATTGTGTGTCCTAAAAATTTCGTTTCTCTCTTAAGAAAATTACATTTGTCTACCTGTACTTTAAGGTTATATTTTTTTAATTGTTGAAAGACTAATCGAAGATTAATCATGTGCTCTTGCAATGAGGTGCTAAAAATCAGTATATCATCAAGGTATACTACACAAATTTTATTTATGAGTCCATCTAAAACCTCATTCATCATTCGTTGGAATGTGGCTGGTGCATTTTTTAGACCAAATGGCATTCGTAGCCATTCGTAGTGACCATATGGGGTTGAAAAAGCTGTTTTTTCAGAATCAACGGGATTCATTTTAATTTGGTGAAAACCTTTTGCAAGGTCAAGGGTTGAAAAATATTGAGCTCGTCCTAATTTATCTAATATTTCATCGATATTAGGTAAAGGATGCTTAAATTCAATTGTTTTTTCATTTAATTTTCTATAATCGACCACCATTCGCCATTTTTGCTCACCAGAATTGTCTATTTTCTTTGGCACTATCCAAATGGGTGCATTGTAAGGTGAAACACTTTTTCTTATTATACCTTGTTTTAATAAATCTTTAACTTGACGTTCAATCTCTTGTTCGTGAATTTTAGGATATCTATATATCTTACTAAATATTGGGCTATCATACTCAGTCCTAATACTATGCATGGTTTGTGTTGTTGAACTAAGTTTATCACCTTCTTTGTAAAATACATATTTATATTCGTCAATAAATTTTTTTAATTCCTGCTTTTCCTCAAAGTTTAAACTCTCGTCTACTAATTGGCTCATATGCGTTGAGTTACAAAATTCTAGATTTTGAATTTCTTCATATTCATATAAACATGCTATTTCTGTACTTTCTTTAAAGTAATTTTCAAAAAATATTTTCCTTTCGTTTATTTCCATAAATCCTTCTTCTAAATTTAATTTTGCTCCTATAGGTTTTAATAAGTTTTGGCCTATTATTCCCACAAATTTATTTTTTTGTATTTTAATCAACTTCCATGCCATTGTAGCCTCATCTTCGTTGAACTCTACTGGCAATTCAGTTATAATTTCATTTTTTATAATATTTTCATAATTCAAGGATTTTATTCTTATTGGAACCTTCATTAAAATTCTAGGAATTTCTAATAGTTGTGACTCATCAAGTATACTTGTTGTTGAACCACTGTCTATTAGAATTTTAAATTGTTTATTATGCATTGTTATTTTTACTATGGTAAGTGTTTTTTCTTGTCGGTTATGGTAAAATTTACCTCTTCATGTCTAATCTCTGTATTGTTTACGTCCATATCTTCTTGTCTGGGATTCCTATTATTGTCATAATTGTTATTCCTATACTGTCCTGAATTTTGGGGTCTTTGATTATTATGATTAAAATTTGCTTGATGGTTATTTCTATTAAATCCGAATCGAAAATTATTTGGATTTGCGTTTCCAAATATTCTGTGATTATTTTGTCTAACTTGTTCTGAAGATATTCTATCGTGCTGCGGCCTAAAATTGTTATTGACATTATTTTGTCTAAATAAGTTGTTGGGATGCAAATTATTTCTAAAAGGATTCCGATTTAGATTTTGATTAAAATTATTTTGATTTGGTTTTGGTATATTTTGATATTTAATTTGTTCAGGGATTTTTCTTATCATATTATTACTTTCTAGCAGGTCAAAAGCCTCCATCATATTATTTGGTTGGCTTGCAATCACTATTGCCTTTTGGCTAGGTGACAATGTGTTTTTAAATGATTCTAAAGCTATTCTTTCATTATTTTTTTGAGTATAGACATTATCGGACTCAAGTTGAGTTTTTGTTTGTAACTCGTGCAACAAATTATCAATTTTATTATAATTCCTAATTGTGTCGTTTTCATTGACACTATTTATTTCTGTCACTAACTTAAGATATGATTTTTTAACACCAAATAGTCTTACCAGCTGTACTTTTATGTCTGTCCAAGGTGCAAGATGTTGTAGACTATTTATTGCTCTCAAAGCCTCGCCTTGAATTTTTTGGTGCACCACAAAAACTGCCTGTTCCATGTAGATTGGATCCTGGATTCTCTCAAGTAAATACTCCATCGATGATATAAAAAGATCCAGGTTGTCTGATGATCCTTTAAATGGGTTAATCATCCTTAATTCTTTTAGATAGAATTTTTGCTGTTCTGCCCAAACTGCATGTTGAACTGGGTCCATCGGAGCTTGTGCTCTTGCTTGAGCTTGAACTTCGGCTAATTGCGCTTGCTGATTTGCAAGTGCAGCCTGTTGAGCTTGATGTTCTGCGGCGTTCATTTTATTTATATTTTCCTCTTGTATTTTAAAAATTCTTTCTCTTAGTTTCCGCAAGTTTTTCATTCACTTATATTTTTATTTAAAAGTTATTATTATTATATATTTTTTTTTTCACCTGCTTGTCTTTTGCATAGACACTTTGTCTTTTTCGTAGACACTATATTTTCCGTTGACACTTAATTATTGTTTTGTTTACTTATCTCTCTGTGAGGATGCGTGTATTAAAAAAAATTTTTATGAACACTTAAGTATACAATAATTTTGTTCTCCTGGTACGAGATTGTCTTGTTCACTAAAACACTTCAGCGTTATTAATTTTCACAAAACAATTTAATTTCGATCGTTGAATAATGTTTTAGATAATGTACGTTGTACTTTAATCCGCACCAAAATTCTACCGGTTAAAAAAAAAATTTATTTTCTTTTCGGTCCAATCCCTGAATCTCATCTATTCATTAATTTTCGTTTAACTTCTTAGTGAGATCCTACCGACTGCGCCAATTTTATATTTGATCCTCCGGGATCACTTTTTAAAAAAATTAAAAAATAAAAACTCAAACACAATTTTTATTCAAACTTTTAAATCTTTTATTTAATCATTATTAAAGCCTCAGATCCCTTACCACTGATGGGGGGAAATCATTGGCTGAACGTTGAGATGAGAACTCTCAAATTGAACTGACTTTTTGTATCTTTATGCAAGCCCTTTTTGTGTATTATAATTTGTCTATGCAGTGATGCTGCAAATGATACAAATATACATTGGTTTATTTTATGATGATTCAAAAGGGTTGAATCATTTACAATCTTTGTTTGGATAAATTTTCTTTGTTTAGATTCGTTTTCGATCGTTGACGATCTTTGTTTATACTAATTTAATGGAGATAATTTATTGGATAAATTTTATTATACTCAAGCAAATATGCTTGGTATGCTTTAATTAATATTTATGTTTGGAAGTAATTTTATTATATTCAGGCAAATATGCTTGGTGGGCATTTAATATTTTAAGCGATATGAAATACGCTTGGTATGGTTTGGTTGTTATGATTGGGAAGCAATTCTATAACTCCCGCAGACAAGAAAAATCAACTCGAACATGGTACTCGCACCAAGTTTACTCGTATTATGTTCGAGTGTTTACAGAGCCCTTTAGGCGGACAGCGACGGTCGAGGCACTTTAAAATAACAAAAATTAAATTCTTAAAAAAAAAAAAAACAAAAAAAAAAAGATTTTATTTCGTAATATTTTATAAGAAAATACAGTGATGGCCAAAACTAAAGCGCGAAAAAATATCACTTTATAAACATCCGAATAAAAAGTTAAACCACAAGTAATACTTTTATAATTTTTATTTTTTCTTATTTACAAAATATTGGTCTATATTTTAAAACTTTAAATTTGATTTCAAATCTTAACATATTTAAGAAAAATTAAAAAAGTTAAAAACTTATCAAAAAGTAGCTGGACAAAACTAAAGCACATTTTTGTTTTTATAAACAACGTAATTTAAAAAAAAGTTGTAATGTTAGTATTTACGAGTAGTGGCGTAACCATTATTTTTGATCACTGCATCACATCGACGAGGCATTGAGGCAGTTTGAACTTGTTGCAGCAGTGAAGTCAAACTGTCACATTTTGTTCGATCAATCCTCTAATCTACAATTTCCAATGGATTCTCTATGGGGTTGAGATCAGGGGATTGCGCTGGCCACTTCATAATTGTAATATTGCCTTCATTAAGCTAATCCTTCACCAATTTAGCGGTATGCTTCGGATCGTTGTCATGTTGGAAGATCCATCGTAATGGCATATTCTCCTCCGCATACGGAAACATGACGTTTTAAAGGATTTCCTTGTACATGAAACGATTCATTATACGATTAATTTTATGAATTGGCCCAACTCCTTGAGTGGAAAAACATCCCCCAGCATGATGCACAGTTGCCCTGCTGAATCGATGATTTAGGGGTTCGCCTTCGTACCGTGCGAAATCCGTTCGATCCTTTTAAATTAAAGTTTGATTCATCCGAGCAAAGGACCGTTTTCACTTTTCACTCGTCCAGTTAAGGTGTGTTTTGGCAAATTCTAGTCGTGCGCGTCTATTCTTTAGGGAAATAAATAGTTGTTTTGCAGCACGACAAGCTTTCCAGTCGCTACTAGTCGCTCTTCGCCGGATCGTTCTGGACGAGATTTCTAATCTAATTCTTTTTTTATTTTTTTTAGAGGAAATATTTTTTCTTAACCTTATTATTCGTTTGTCACAACGCGACTTGGTTTTTCGAGGTCTACCGCCATTGTATACTCTTCGTACAGTACCTCGAGTACGAAATCGAGCTATTATTCCAGAAATAACTGTATGGCTGATAACATATTTGTTCCAAATAAATGTTATCGATTCACCGTTTTGAAAGTCCGACACTATTTTTTACTTTAATATTTATTCCGCGCCATTTTAACATTTATTATTAAAATTTTTAATTTTGATCGTTAGCACCATCAAAGATTCGCCATTAACTTTTTATTTTTTGCTTAGAATATGCTGGACTAAATATCAAGTGAAGTTAGTAGCATTTAAAAAGTTAGTTGTAAAATTTGATAACTGTATACAGTAATAGGGTGCATGTGCTGTAGTTTTGTCCAGCTACTTTTTGATGAGTTTTTAACTTTCTTAATTTTTCTGAAATATGTTAAGATTTAAAATCAAATTTAAAGTTGTAAAATATAGAACAATATTTTGCAAATAAGAAAAAATAAAAATTATAAAAATATCATTTGTGTTTTCACTAAAGTGACATTTTTTTCGTGTTTAGTTATGGCCATCACTGTAGATATTAAGGGTTGCATAAATACCCTCATTATATTTTTTGATAAAAAGTTATAAAAATTAAATTGTTCCAATTGCACTTAATAACAACATAAAAAAAAACAAGCATTTATTTCAAAAACTATGTAAGATTATTTGTAATTAAAAAAAAAAAGTTAGCATTGTTTGTTTTGTTCGTGATGCATTAACAACGAATTTCATATGTGTACGTAAACTGAAAACCAACTAAGTGCTTTTCCATAATTTTTCTTAGTGAAAAAATGTTTGTGTTGTTCAATGAGATTGTACATATTCGCAGGTATGACAATTCGTGACTTGGAAAGCTAAGCAGGAACATGTCATACATTTCAACTTACTGTCTGTAGGTGGCGTTTGATTACCATCTACAAGATGTCTCACTAATGGTTTCCAGGGTGATGCAGGGTGATGGCTGTATCTGATGGTTTTGGAAACTGTTTTGACAGGGATATATTTAGCTGGCTTCGATAGTTGTCAAGAGTTGCATCACTTATTCTATAGGGTCCGAGAAGGTAGAAAATAATCCATTTGTCGTCTGCTTCAGTTGCTGTGTGATCTCTTGAATCACTTATTTTTTATTGTTGGGTTTATTTCTTCTCCCTTTTTTGCAATTTCAGTATTGTAACTATTCCATACAGTTTCATGTTATTGTAGAGTGAGTGAGACTTCCATAAACCTTAGTTCTTAATTCATCTAATGTCTGATTGTATTCTTTAAGTCTGATACAAGGTTTCTTCTTCTTTTCAAAGAATTCAGAGGGACAAATGGCCCCAGTGACGGATGAAATTTGTCTACAAGTCAATTCTGTAGGTTTTTCGTTTGGACCATTGGATATAAAGATTGTAAATGATATTTATGAGTCCTTTTGAAATAATAAGAGAAACACTTTTGTGCAATTTTACTTTGTATTTTTATTTAACGATTTTAAATTTATTCTAAGACTATATATACTTTGGAGGTGAATCACCCTATTTCACCAAACCCTTGGAAAATCCTAGAGGTTGTAATGAAACAACATTTACTTAAGACTCGTCACAACAAGTAACCTCCGAGGTAAACGCCAGAGAATTCTTACCTTTTGTGTGTCTCCGTCCGCAGCAGAGAAATTAATGAATCTATTTGATTTCAGCGTCTCCTATATATGGCAAAATCTTCATACAAGCGAGGGAAGTATTTAAGTACATTAATTTATTTTAAATTTGAGAAGGAGAATTTTTATAAACATAAGGACGCTTTATTGGTTTTACAAGAAGATAATAATAATAAAAGCAGAATAGTAAAAAAATAATACTGAGGGTTACAAGATATTTTTTCCTGGTTTCTTTACTGCTGGAGGATTCTTGTCAGATTCAGACATTGTAGAAGATTTTACAAAAATTTAATATTGTAATTCTGTACTAGGCGAGAGTTCTCCTCTTGCTTTTTGGTTCGGGTGATAATTTATTGTTAGTATTATTATTTATTTCCTTTTCAAATGCCAGATGTGCGTGGCTCTTGTGATAATTTTTTTTTTATAATGTGCACCTCGTATTGCCTTAGAATTTGTTAGAATTTGAATGCATGCGTCAAACAACGCAATGTCTTGTTGGCGTTGAATATTTTGTATTCTTGTTTGGATCTCTTCAAAGAAATAAAAATGCATGTTTATAATAGAAAATGTTTCACTTTTATTTTAACCATTTAAATTTAGATGCTTATAGTTGGTTGTGATGTTCAGAAGTAACTGTCCATTATCATTCGTATCATTATCATTATTATTATCATTATCATTCGTATCTACTTAGGTGGTTGTAAGTGGTCTTAAAAGTTTGTCAAATAAAAATACGTAATATAAACAAATTGACTCAAAGAATATAAAGTTTTATACAAAGGCGGAGGGCTAAGTTTTCTCCATGATGTGTGTTTTTCTCTGTTGACAGCTTCAAATCGACTTAACTCTCAGCGAAAACTGGCTGTTTTGGTGGGAAATTCAATCGATTGAGCAATGTAATGTACACGTACACACATATGTATGGGTTAGTGACGGCCTTCGATCGCAAGTCGCAACCAAATATCGAAAGACATTTGCAAGTGCTTTTGCTGCAACATTGGAAACCCATTAATAACCAACGGAAACACTTTGTTTAGAATATGAACTATGTCCGTTAAGGAGGCTTTACATGTATCTGCATCTGCAGACTTGAAGAAAAGTAGAGATTGACCATAATATAAAACAAACATAAAAGTAAGACAGGGTACACACTATAATCTGTCCCAGAAAAAGTGCCAGTACACGTTTAATGGGAAAGCTTTTTTTAAATCAGTAGCGTGTCATATTTTTGCACCATACTAAATTGAAAGAGATTTTCCATAAAAAGTGTTTGCCCGCCCCTAATCTATAAAATAATAATAGAAAATTTAATTGCATCTGGCGTAGACCCAACGTCCTAATCATTGCACATGAATTGCTTTTGCTGTGGCAGTGTGGCATGTGGCTGCTGCTGCTATTCAACCCCATTTAATATTGATGTGCTTTAAGAGTAACCCGTGTCCATTTTTTAACTTGTTCGGTTTTTTTCCTTGCTTTTCTGTTGATGTGCTTTTGATTTGAGAGCTTTGATATTTGGGTCCATTTAAAATACAAACTACGAAAACCCTGTGAGAACTTTATTGAGCGACAGATTTATGTAGTCCACTTAAGCAAGAATGAGATACAAATGTCCTATCTTGCCTACACTTCCTATTTTTCTGGAACAGAGTATAATAACTTAATCAAACTCTGCTATAACTTTCTTGACACATCTCACAATCACATGTTCTTAGAGTAAGGTCGGTGAATATGGACCACCAATCATATTTTTGCTAATAAAACAGATAAATTTAAGGTTTAACCATAGATATTTATTTCAAAAAAAACAATAGTTCATTCTTATTAATACTCGTAATTAACAACAAAAATAAAAATTCACTTCATAAAAAAAAAAACAAAAAATAAATATGGGTTACAGAATTCACAAATGTATATGGGTGTTTCACAACCAGCACAAAGTTCGTGGCTCCACATTAGGCATGATACACATTGTATCCATATTTCACCCGGCCTATCTTCTGAATACAATGTACAGCAGTACATGCAGGTAGCATCTTCTTTCCCACTGGCAGAATTGTTTGGGCACTCATTTTCGACGTCCGACTCGTCATGACAGCTGAAGTGATCCAGTTCTGGGCTTGATGAGGAATCCCTCTTCTCCAGTTTCTTCTTCCCTTTATTAGAAAAACAAGAACTGATAAATATTTGAAAGATATAGGGGTGACATTTAAATTCTAACCTGCGCGTTTCTTTTTTTCAGCTAAAATATTTGTTAGCGCTTGTTTAGAAGTACTTGGCTTGCTTTTATCTGCAATTTTGTTCAATGAGTCTTCTAATGACTGTTTATATGGTGACCCGAAAAGTAAGGTGGATTTTCCAGCTGGTCTACCACGAATAGTTTTAGTCTTTTTCTTAACTGGGATTGGTGATATGTCAGCTGGTGTTACAACACGATTGATTTCTAATAAGTTTGTAGTTTGCAGCCCACAAGATGATGATGAGGGTGACACTTCTGGGATTTCTGGCATTTCATTATTTGTGGACTCTGCTGGTAGGATATCATCATCAGCTGCCAGAAAATCACTATCCCGAAATATATTCCGGTCAAGAGGGTATATTCCTGTAGCCCTAAATCCGTTGACAGCAATTTCTCCCCTTTGGCATCTCAAGTACGCTTTGCCAAATAGTTCCGGCATATCGTAATGGGTTAGTGTTCTTACATTCTGCCTCATCCAAATTCTTGTCTCTTCAGACAAATATTTCTTTAAGGGGCCCATAAATGTTTTGTCCAGTGGCTGCATTTTGTGGCTAGAATGAGGAGGAATGGACAGCAGACTAACGTGATTTTCCCTTGCCATATCAATAAGTTTTATATTTCTCGTATGACTGTAATGCCCATCCAAAATCAGTAAAACTGGGGACTCAGCTGTTGGCCTTACATGCTTAATAAAGTGTTCAAACCATGTTGTAAAAATGTCGGTCTGAACCCACCCAGACGAATGACACTCGTAAATAGACCCTGGTGGCGCCCCTATTAAAAGTTGTGGATTGCGTTTTTTTGCGCGGAAATATGAAAAGCGGTGGCACAAACGAGCCCGCAGCACTCATACAAATAATTGTTGTGATGGTTGAGCCTCTTTCTGCTGAGGTAAGAGCGCCAATTTGGCGCTTTCCTTTCAGTGCCAGCACTTTTGGCACCTTAGAAGGAACCACACTCACGCCGGTCTCATGAACGTTATAGATGTTGTTAGCATAATATGTAACTTTATCCATTTCTGTCTCCAGTAACGTAAAAAACTCTTCGGCTCGTTCTTTAGTGAATCCTTTTGCTCTGGCAAGTGATGTTGCAGTCGGTGAACGAAATGACAAGTTAGGATTTCTTTTTAAAAATGATTTGAGCCAGTCCTTGCCTGCAGATTCATTCGTTTTGGAAAACGGATGGCTTATCCCGTATTTCTCAGCTAACTGAAATGCTATATTTTGAATGTCTTTTCTAGTCAGTCCAAAAAAATTGCTCTCCATTGTTAATACATATTCCACAATCACAAGGAAGGTGGGAAAACTGGTCTTCGACCTAACTTAGAGTTTACTAAAGCTCCAGTTTCAGTGTTTTCAATTTTGCATAGTCTTATTAGCGTAGTTTTTGGCACATTGTTTTCTTTTGCTGCTTTTAAAAAGCCACAACATTTAGACTTCACCATCTCAATCGCTTTTTTCATAGCCTCCGGATCCCAAGTCTTGCGTTTCGGCGTTTTTTCTTTGTTTATCGAACTCATTGCCTGAAGTAACACAGATAAAATTGTATTAAATATAATTGCGGGTAGTATGGACCATATTGCCCTCGCCCATGGTGGTCCATATTTCCCACAACACAGTGTTTAAAAATAAAATTATTTTAAAAGGAACCAATAATGCTTAGAATAATTGTCTTACTGCACAATTAATAGAACATATTCACTTTTTGTATTTAAAAAAAGAAATGGCTAAATAACACATGGCTTGCTGCCGAAAAAAATAAAAACACTTACCAAAGAAAAATAATCGCCACACTTGATTTTACTTTTTTCCCCACTACGCGTCGACACGTCCTCTTTGACTGCTGAGATTACACTGATGTAAGCTAAGAGAGCTTGCGCATAAATGCAAACGATTCTCACCTCAATTGCATTTGTGTGTGTGAAGAAAAGCTGGTGGTCCATATTAGACGCGTAGTCCATATATTCCGCCCTTACTCTACCGTTCTGGTATGTCCGTTCAGGTATGTAGTTTTGAAAAGAAAATTTTCGCTATTTTCGTTGTTTTTAAGCAAACTGAGATGAAATGGTAAAAAAAAACTTGAAAATTCGTTACCTGAACGGAACAAATTATGGTGCAGATAAAAATACTAAAATGAAGATGAAAATGTATGAATCTGAAGATTGCAGATTATAGTGAAGATGAACACTATAATCTGCAATCTTCAGATTCATACTTCCTATAATCTTCATACATGAAGATGATCTCCATTTTGGTCTTAGCTCTCTATCGCACAAGTATAATTTTTTTTTATTTTGTTTCCTCTTTGTTTTTGCAGTTGAAGATACATGTAAAGCCTCTTTATTCGAAATCGGTCGATGACAGTCCTGAATTTCATTGCCAAATGAGTTTTTCTTTTGCCAAATTAATTCGTCGGCTAATTTCTGCATGTATCGTGCTTTGTTGATGGACATGGTTTCGAGTGAGGTAAAAACCATTTTCCTGTTGAAAAATCAGGAATAGTATAGCAAATTTCGTTTCCATTGATTCTGACTGATGGTTAGTGTCACAGGTGCAAAGATGTCGCTTTATATTTTGGGCAATAGAAAGTCGTGATACAGAATTTTTTTTGTGCAATCATTACTCGGGAAATTATATTGAGGGAAATTGTTATTGGGGTAATTAATTATTTTCCCGGTTTGCATGAGGCTCTATACTACATCCAATTTTTTTTAAACTGTTGAAAGTGATCTGAAAAAGATCTTATTGAATGTTAGAGTGCACTCCTTGACGTCTCATGGGCACTCAGCCACCTATATAATTCCATTGCATTCGTATTACATTCCCACTATACTTTATACATATTTCTACTGATTGTAATTTTAATTCTCTATTAAGTCTGAATGCCTTTCTGACATATTTAACAATTTTTTTTTTAAATGAACAAATAATGTAAATTAATTATGTATATCAAAACTATTAAAATTATAAGGCTTGATTCAAATTATTAACCTCATCCGCACGTACATAGAATAAAAAATAAATTACAAAGTCGTTAATTGTCATAATTCTTATTTTAGACAAACCAGACAATTCAAAAATTTATTAAAAAAAAATCAAATAAATTTTAATTATTATGCAAATAGCAGTATTATTGTGTGTTCCAATTAAAAACAAAAAAAAATGTTTACCATAAAAATTATAGGTGTACAAGTATTCTAATTAAAAAAAAAATTGTATCTAAATATAAACGATGTAAAAAAGAAAATCATCTACACTCTTAGAAAAGAAAAAAAAGAAACAACAAAAAATGACATTACACACAAATGTATTTTGATTGTAATTTTATCGAATAAATATATAAAAAAAAAAAAATAAAAATAAATTCTTTAGTTTAATGTCGATTCGTAAGTTTTTTTTAAACTACCTTTTATGATGGTTTCGGATGTTATTTTTACAACTTTTTACAATAATTTCTTGTTATAATTTTTTATCTTAGGTATTTTAAGTAGACGTTATGATATATATTTACTTGGTGTGATTTGTTATTAACTGAAAATATTACTAATACTCTTTTGTACTCGATTTAATTTTTTTTTTAAATATTTCTATTAATACCAAAAAAAAAATGTTTTGAACAATAAAATTAAGTTATGGGAAATTTAAAATTTGACTAAAGTCTGTTAAAAGGACATAATGAAACGAATTGTATTTATTAATGTATGAATAATAAAGATATTATCATCGGTATGAATTAGTGTTTTACTTTTCCATTAATATGTCTAACCATAATTCATACAATTTAGGTGTGTAGGAAAGTAAGTTCCTAGTAATTTAATTTTAGCGTTTAATTAGCGAAGTTTGGACTATTGGAGTAATAAACTAAAAATTACTGAGAAGCATATACGAAGTTTTAAACAGTGTCTAAAGTGTCTTGAACATGAGCTGCGTCGTCGTTCTATGAAAACTCCCCAAGTCCACTTTTAGCAAAAATGGGATAACTACGCCAAGTTTATGCAAATGACAAAATCTATGTTCTATCAAAACTCCCTAAGCTCTACGAACCTCTATTATCAAGCTATAAAGTATTAAAACTTCCGAAATCCAAAAAAATTAAAATGATTGTCTATTAAATGTCCCGAACTGGACTTAGGGAGATTTGGCTGACAAACTTTTTGTCTTTTGTGTTTTGGAATTCACTTGTTGTTGCATCAATCAATTTTTTTAACCTCATAACAAACAGTATTCCGTTATTTTTCACATCGAATTTTATTTCGTTGGTAATTTTTAGAGCAGTGAGTGTTATTCGTAATGGAGAGCAGATGTAAAAAACTGGTTAACTTGGCTTTACAAAATAGAAGAAAAGGATTTTCGGTAAAGAGTACAACTTATCATCTTTCAAGCCGAAAAAAGGGCACGAGTACGATAACTTTGGCGCCAAGATATAATAACGGTTTTTGGTAGAGGGGCTTAATACAATCATTTTTTACTATGGGAGGAGGGGTCTATCTCCCCTCGTTTAGGCGGGAGGGGCAATTTTATAAAAATTTACTTAAATTCTTTAAAAAAATATTAAAAAAGAACGGCAACACTTACCGTTATAAATTATACCTTTTTCAAAAGTCAGAACTCTACAATTTATAATAAATTTTAAGTTAAGTTGTTTCAGTCAATAGTTTTTGAAATAATTGACTTCAAACTCAAAATTTATGAAAAAAAAGTTAAAAAAATCACTATGTATTATTTTTCTCATGATTATAAACACCAATAAAGAAGTAATTGATGCAGTTAACTGTTCTAATTATTTTTTAATCAAACACTGAAAACTATTCGTTTCTATGTTTTCTAGTTTTTGAGAAAATTGAAAAACAAAAAAAAATAATTTTGTATCAGATGGGTGCATGTAAAGTGTCTTTTGCATGTAAAGAATCTGGATTAAAAAAAATAATTGATATTATATACATAAACGTATGTACATATGTCATGTCCATTTCAATCTCTTTTTTCTAAATATTTGAGCATGAAAATTTATTGCATTATAAAAAAATTTGCATTACCTTTACGACAACACAACGGCAGCAAATTCTCATAGTTTCTTAATATGCACATATGTTTGTGTCATACATAGATATGCATATAACTATGTACACACATATAATGCAGCCACAGTAAAAAGTATGTATATAGTTAGATCATAAAAAACAAGACCAAGCATTCGATGTTTGTACCGTTATTTTTATACAGGTTTGGTGCAGGTTATTGTTTACCAAAGCCATTCTTCATTTAACGTTTGAAAGAGTAGTGTTTCCTTTTTAAGAATGGCGGCTAAGCCTCCACTTCTTCACCCAAAATTAAATAATTTTTCGATTTTTTGTTCGTTTGGGGATTTGGTGTCAACAAACGAAAAAAGTATCCCGTTTTTAGAAGAAATCGGGTTAATTCCCTCCAAAACGTCTACTCCACCTCTGTGTTGTGATATTTTAATGACCGTGGAAAATTCAAAAAGTGCAAAGTTCGGTTGGTAAATAACCGCATTAACTGTAATAAAATCACAAAGGTATATATGAAATTTACGATGCAAACAGTGAGATGCCTAAGGGGGGGCATGCTGCCCCCCTGCAACCCCCCTGCTTGGGCTCACTATAGGCTTTGGGGAGGGTGAAAATTTTATTATATGGAAAGTTTCTTTAAAATTAAAGAATCTTTTGGGTTTAAAGAACAAGTATAGTTTTACTATTTTTCAATTAAATATCTTAAAAACTAGAAGACATAAAAAGAAGTAGTTTTCTGTGTTTAATAAAAAAATAATTGGAGCAGTTAACTACATCAATTATTTTTTTATCGATATCCATAATCATGGGAAAAATAATATTCAAAGTGATTTTTGTAACTTTTTTTTCATAAATTTTGACTTTGAAGTCAATTATTTAAAAAACTATTGACTAAAACAACTTTATTTAAAATTAATTATAAATTGTAGAGTTCGGACTTTTGAAAAAGGTATAATTTATAACTGTAATTTTTTAAAGATTTTAAGTAAATTTTTATAAAATTGCCCCTCCCGCCTAAACGAGGGGAGATAGACCCCCCCTACCATAGTAAAAAATGCTTGTATTAAGCACCTCTACCAAAAACCGTTATTATATCTTGGCGCCATAGTTATCGTACTCTCCCCGAAAAAAGATCAAAGTGCAAAATATATCTTTAAATAATGAAAGGAAGCAAGAATTAGAAGCTGAATAAAATCTTTCTAATAAAGCTAGTAAAAAGGAACTAGATAGTCGGGATCAGAGATTAATGGAAAACGAGGAAGTGCTGAGATTGGGACATGTTTATACAAATATCTTCATCAACTGCCAGCGCACGTTAAAACAGTTTCTTTGTTTTGGGACACTTGTCTAGCTCGCTCAAAAAGAGGAAAAAAGAAAAATAGCCATTACGACCACATGTAACTATTAATGTCACCGGAAGAGGAAGGCGTCAAAGTGCAATATAAAGGCCCAGTTATAGCTTTCATTGAAAACTTTGACTATCAATTCTCAGGCACTTAAACAAATAAAAGTGATGTCACTTTGGTACCAAAATGAGGGTAATAATAATTTATACAAAAAGAAAATATTTTATTTGTTCTACCATTTTTTTGTAAATTCACTTTTGATTTTTCAATGATGGAATGCGTTTTCAATGAACAGCTATTATTGAAAAATTAATACTGAATTTACAAGAAAGTGGTAGAGCAAATAAAATATTTTTTTGACAAAAAATATTATAAATCTTCTTATTATTTTACCAAAGCGACATTACTTTTATTTGTTTAAGGGCGTGAGAATTGATAGTCAAAGTTTTCAATGCTGAGTTTCAATGAAAGCTATAACTGGCGGTTAAGCGCGCTTAGAAATGAACCACTGCCAGGACTTAATAGCCGTGTTTTATTATCGCCAATAACCCATATGGTTCACCCCGTGAAAATAAATCGATCTGGGTTATTTACCCTCTGTTCGCCGAATTTAATACTAATATTTATAAACCCAGATAGAAACCTGGATCTCGTGTTGTTTTTGTATTACGTGTTGAAAAATAACCGAGGCACAGATCCGTAAATGATAAAACGCAGCGATTGCGTTTATGTGAAAAAAACGTAATTCCCAAAAAATTTAACGGATGGTACAAATCGCTTCCTGTATCTAGCCTTCCGTTAGCAGATCGGATTCCCAACGCACCATTAGAAAGCACCAGTGATGAAGAAAAACAAAAATTTCGCATCTGTTTGCAAAGTTTTTATTTCGAATCGAAAGCTTTATTACCTCGAATTCTGATTCTTTTTTTCTTTTTCTTAACTTATTTTCTTAAGTTTCGAGATTGAATAAATTTCATTTCTATTAATTAAAAAATACAAATGTTTATTTTTTAATAATAAACAATAATTTTCTACTTGTAATGTTGTCAACATAATATGGCTTTAAGTAATACAAAAAGTCGAACGAAAATCATACTTTTCCTGTTTTTTCTTTCAAAGAAAATTCCTTAAGTCCATTTTTCCCATTAAACTCATTCCAGATCAATTATTAGCAACAAATTTAATTGGACAATGTTTACGCGAAACCTGTTCTTCAATTGAAGACCAAGATCACGCAATTGTCATTTTTATATTAATTACTAACTTTAAATGGAAATATCTCAAAACACAAAAAATGGACTTAGTGAGTTTTAATAGAACGGCGACAAACGCATAAATATTGTAAATGAATTTGTCCAACTTATTTTTGTCGAATTTACTTTAATATAAAATACTGCGTACACAAAGTTGCATTTTAATGTCTGTCTTCCCCTTCCCGTACTTTGCGCACAAAAATGAGTTGGACCATTGTATATGAAACCTATAGTACTACTACGAGACTAAATTTTTTAGCTAGTAGTTCCGTCGATGAGGGCGCTAGTTTCTCTTTTCCTGATATTGAATTGTTGATGTGGAAGAAGTAAATGTAGAGGCAAATACACAAAAAAGCAAGGGAGACGGTCTAAACTTATTAGTTCTGACAACAATATAGAGGGTAAGGGAGAAAACCGAATAAGCTGTTTTTGTCATGGCAACCTTCAAAATATGGTGTGCATAAATAAATTATATCAAGGCTATTGGCGTATACATGAATTTGAAGTAAGAATGTATATGGATATACATGCATGAATATGTTATTATAGAATTTATTTTAAATTTTTCTTTCAAATTTTAGATATTTGGTGGATTTTAGGATTTTGAATTGTAGCAACGTTGCTACTTTTCACTTTTTCTATGCAAAAATAGCAAAGCAATTTTGAGATATTTCAATATGTTTTGTTTAGGTAGGTACATGTGTACCCAGATACCCACCTACATACAATATGTATGTACATAGGTACTTTTTTTCTTTTTCAAATATAATATCTATTGAGAATAATTTAATTTTTTCTCCAGACAGTTTTATTAGGAAATAAAGTAGGTATACCTACGTAGTATTTTTTAAATTTTTTTTTGACTAGCGATATTATAAATGTAGATTATATATTACAAGTTATGGATTCGAAAAAAATCGAACTCGAGATTTTGATCAAACTTGACATTACGATGATAGCGAATGCGAAAAAATGGGTCCGCAATTCCGTCTCTCTGTCTGTTTGTCCATGAGTTTACAGCCTAAACGTTTTTTCATAAACATGTCCCCAGTTTTTTTTCAGCTTTTTTAAGACGAAAGATGACAGTACTTACCTAGGTACCTGCCAAACTTTCTTTTTGACCAAATGGTAAATATTATTTTTCTCAACATTTTTTTTCTAACAATCAATAACGATCATAGAGAACACCAAAAAAGTGGGTCCCCTAATTCCGTCTGTCTGTCTGACCTCGAGTCTACAGCCTAAACGCTTTGATAGATTGTCTTCAAACTTGGTATATATTGTTTTTTTTTGAAAATTCATTTTTTTTTGGAAAATTCAAAATTTCCAAAACGACTTAATAGATTTTTTCGAAACTTCGCATTTAGTAGTTTTTAGAAATTATCTTGAATAGTTAAAATCACTATTTTTCTAAAATAAAAAACAACGGTAACTCCATACAAATGTTAAAAACCGTTAAGAAAAAAATGTATTTCTCAAAAACGGCTCCAAGAATTTTCAAAAAAAAAAAATTGTTGCTATTTTTTGGATTTTGAAAAAACACAATATTTTGGAAAATTAAATATTTTGAAGATTTTTTTAAATAATATTTTCAAATGTATATATATACTATTGAATACTCGTTTAAAAAAAATAAGTAAAAAACGACTTAAAAAAATATATAATACCTATTAATAAACAATTCTTATTCGAAAATTCGTCAAATTGATTTTTTTTACGAAATTACGTATAAAATCTGAATTTTCAAAACAATTTTTTTTTCAAAATCCAAAAAAAAATATTAATATAAAATAAAAAAATTTTGTTACAAGAACAATTTTTTTTTGCACAACGATTAACAGAAATCTCAAATTTTAACTGTTAAATTATTATCATGTTTATTCATTTGGTAAAGAAGTTTATTTTATTGAGTAGTAACCGTTGGACACAAGTGTATACCTGAATATTTAAATATTCCCTACAGCCATCAAACAATTTTCATTCTATCTGCCCGTAGAATAATATACATACACACACAACCAGCTCCTACTCAACAAAAAAATCCTCATAAAAAAAAACAAAAAACCTATGAAATAAATTGATTTCCTCTTCTCCTCTAACTTATAATATTTTTTTTATATATTTCTCATCAATTTACTATCACACTATTTCCCTTCATACGCATTTTCATAACACACCAACACTACCTAACCTCAGATTTGGTAGTGGAACTCATGATGAGTAGTAGAACTTATTGGAGGCTGGATGAATTTCGTCGTCATGATAGTACTATTAATATCTATATATAAAGACCCAACTGAATTTGATTTGCTTTGAATGGTGATATCTCCGCAACCCAGCCCCGCAAAAATCTGCGGCTGTCAGTGATGAAAAGGTATTGCACAGCCCTTTCAATTGGTGTGTAATTTGTTGTATGATTCTTCACTTCACTTTTTTCGACATTTTAGAAAAAATCAAGGCCATTGTATATATATATTAATAGTACTATCATGACGACGAAATTCATCCAGCCTGCAATAAGTTCTACTACTCATCATGAGTTCCACTACCAAATCGGTGGTTAGGTAGTGTTGGTGTGTAATGGAAATGCGTATGAAGGGAAATAGTGTGATAATAAATTGATGAGAGAAATATATAAAAAATGTATTATAAGTTAGAGGAGGAACGGAAAATAATTTATTTCATAGGTTTTTTTTGTTTTTTTTTTTTTATGAGGATTTTTTTGTTGAGTAGGAACTGGTTGTGTGTGTGTTTTTTTTTATTCTACGGGCAGATAGAATGAAAATTGTTTCATGGCTGTAGGGAATATTTAAATATTCAGTTATACACTTGTGTACAACGGTCACTACTCAGTAAAATAAACTTTTTTACCAAATGAACAAACATGATAATAATTTAAGAGTTAAAATTTGAGATTTCTGTTAATCGTTGTGCAAAAAAAATTTTCTTGTGACAACATTTTTTTTATTTTATATTAATATTTTTTTTGGATTTTGAAAAAAAATATTATTTTTTGAAAATTCAGATTTGATAAGTAATTTCGTAAAAAATGGAGTTGGCGAATTTTTAAATAAGAATTGTTTATTAATAGGTATTATATATTTTTTCAAGTCGTTTTTTACTTATTTTTTTTAAATGAGTATTCAACAATATATGTATATATACATTTGAAAACATTATTTTAAAAAATCTTCAAAACATTTAATATTTATTTGCAAAATATTGTTTTTTTTTCAAAATCCAAAAAATAAAATAAAATTTAATAACAATTTTTTTTTTTTGAAAATTCTTGGAGCCGTTTTTGAGAAATACATTTTTTTCTTAACGGTTTTTAATATTTGTATATGAGGAACCGTTGTTTTTTATTTTAGAAAAATAGTTTTTTTAACTATTCAAGATAATGTCTAAAAACTACTAAATACGAAGTTTCGAAAAAATCTATTAAGTCGTTTTCGAAATTTTAAATTAAAAAAAAATAATTTCCACAATAATTTGTTTTGAAAAATTTTGGTATACAATAGTGTTTAAACTTTCTAGGAGCTTCTGCGTAAAAAAATTTAAAAAAATCAGATTAACCGTTTCCGAGAAAATCGAAAACCAAAAACATGGTTCTACTAGAGGTACCAAAAAATCAATTTTTTCCAAAAAAAATTATTAAAAGGTACCCTTTCCCTTCATTAAATAACTCATTTTTTTTTTTATTAAAATCGTTGGAAACGTTTCTGAGAAATATAAGATTTTTCTTTTTGGAAAAAAAAATGTATGGGACCTACTGTTATTTGTCGTCTTAGAAAAAAATTAAAAAAACGTGTGGGCATATTACCGAAAAAAAAACAATATGTACCAAGTTTGAAGACAATCTATCAAAGCGTTTAGGCTGTAGACTCGAGGACAGACAGACAGACGGAATTAGGGGACCCACTTTTTTGGTGTTCTCTATGATCGTAATATCATATTTGATTGTCAGAAAAAAAAATTTTTGAGAAAAATAATATTTACCTTTTTGGTCAAAAAGAAAGTATGGCAGGTAGGTAGGTACCGTCATTTTTCGTCTTAAAAAAGCTGAAAAAAATGGGGACATGTTTATGAAAAAAACGTTTAGGCTGTAAACTCGTGAACAGACAGACAGAGAGACGGAATCGCGGACCCATTTTTTCGTCTTCGCTATCATCGTAATGTCAAGTTTGATCAAAATCTCGAGTTCGATTTTTTTCGAATCCATAACTTGTAATATAGAACCTACATACATATATAATATCGCTAGTCAAAAAAAAATTAAAAAAAATACTACCTAGGTATACCTACTTTATTTCCTAATAAAACCGTCTGGAGAAAAAATTAAATTATTCTCAATACATATTATATTTGAAAAAGAACAAAAAGTACCTATGTATGTACATACATATTGTATGTAGATGGGTATCTGGGTACACATGTACCTACCTAAACAAGGCATATTGAAATATCTCAACATTGCTTTGTTATTTTCGCATAGAAAAAGTGAAAAGTAGCAACGTTGCTACAATTCAACATCCCAAAATCTAAAATTTCAAAGAAAAATTTAAAATAAATTCTATAATAACCTATACATGCATGTATATCCATATACATTCTTACTTCAAATTCATGTATACGCCAATAGCCTTGATATAATTTATTTATACCCACCATATTTTGAAGGTTGCCATGGCAAAAACAGCTTATTCGGTTTTCTCCCTTACCCTCTATATTGTTGTCAGAACTTATAAGTTTCGACCGTCTCCCTTCCTTTTTTTCGTATTTGCCTCTACATTACATTTCTTATCAAGAAAAGAGAAACTAGCGCCCTCATCGACGGAACTACTAGCTAAAAAATTCAGTCTCGTAGTAGTACTATAGGTTTCATATACAAAGTCAAGGCTAAGCCTTGCGGAAAAAAATTACATTTTCAACAATGTTCCCCAAACCCATCGATATATACATCAAAATAAAGGTCTGTTCAATACCTATCCACAGCTGAGGACAAAACGTATCTGCGACATCTAGTTCTTGAGATATTTCAATCCAAAATTATTCGCATTATTTTCCACCCAACTGAATTTGATTTGCTTTGAATGGTGATATCTCCGCAACCAAGCCCCGCAAAAATCTGCGGCTGTCAGTGCTTGAACGGTATTGCACATCCCTTTCAATTGGTATGCAATTTTTTGTACGATTCTTCACTTCACTTTTTTCGACATATTAGAAAAAAATCAAGGCTAACCCCTTGCGGAAAAAAATTACATTTTCAACAATGTTCCCCAAACCCATCGATATATATATCAAAAGGAAGGTCTGTTCAATACCTATCCACAGCTGAGGACAAAAAGTATCTGTGACATCTAATTCTTGAGATATCTCAATCCAAAATTATTCGCATGACTTTCCACCCAACTGCATTTGATTTGCTTTGGATAGTGATATCTACGCAACCAAGCCCTGCAAAAATCTGCGGCTGCAAGTGGTCGAACGGTATTGCACAGCCCTTTCAATTGGTGTGCAATTTGTTGTACGATTCTTCACTTCACTTTTTTCGACATTTTAGAAAAAAATCAAGGCTAACCCCTTGCGGAAAAAAATTACATTTTCAACAATGTTCCCCAAACCCATCAATATATACATCAAAAGGAAGGTCTGTTCAACACCTATCCACAGCTGAGGACAGAAAGTATCTGTGACATCTAGTTCTTGAGATATTTCAATCCAAAATTATTCGCATGATTTTCCACCCAACTGAATTTGATTTCCTTTTGATAATGATATCTCCGCAACCAAGCTCCGCAAAAATCTGCGGTATCAGTGATCAAAAGGTATTGCACAGCCCTTTCAATTGGTGTGCAATTTGTTGTACAATTCTTCACTTCACTTTTTTCGACATTTTAGAAAAAAATCAAGGCTAACCCTTGCGGAAAAAAATTACATTTTCAACAATGTTCCCCAAACCCATCAATATATACATCAAAAGGAAGGTCTGTTCAACACCTATCCACAGCTGAGGACAGAAAGTATCTGTGACATCTAGTTCTTGAGATATTTCAATCCAAAATTATTCGCATGATTTTCCACCCAACTGAATTTGATTTCCTTTTGATAATGATATCTCCGCAACCAAGCCCCGCAAAAATCTGCGTCTGCCAGTGGTCGAACGATATTGCACAGCCCTTTCAACATTTTAGAAAAAAATCAAGGCTAACCCTTGCGGAAAAAAATTACATTTTCAACAATGTTCCCCAAACCCATCGACATATACATCAAAAGGAAGGTCTGTTCAATACCTATCCACAGCTGAGGACAAAAAGTGTCTGTGACATCTAGTTCTTGAGATATTTCAATCCAAAGTTATTCGCATGATTTTCCACCCAACTGAATTTGATTTGCTTTGAATGGTGATATCTCCGCAACCAAGCCCGCCAAAATCTGCGGTTGCCAGTGCTCGAACGGTATTGCACATCCATTTCAATTGGTGTGCAATTTGTTGTACAATTCTTCACTTCACTTTTTTCAAAAGTTTAGAAAAAAATCAAGGCTAACACCTTGCGGAAAAAAATTACATTTTCAACAATGTTCCCCAAATAAATCGATATATACATCAAAATAAAGGTCTGTTCAATACCTATCCACAGCTGAGGACAAAAGTTATCTGTGATATCTAGTTCTTGAGATATTTCAATCCAAAATTAATCGCATGATTTTCCACAAAACTGAATTTGATTTGCTTTGTATTGTGAAATCTCCGCAACCAAGCCCCGCAAAAATCTGCGGCTGTCAGTGCTTAAACGGTATTGCAGATCCCTTTCAATTGGTGTGCAATTTGTTTTACGATTCTTCACTTCACTTTTTTCGACATTTTAGAAAAAATCATGGCTAACCCCTTGCGGAAAAAATTACATTTTCAACAATGTTCCCCAAACCCTTCGATATATATATCAAAAGGAAGGTCTGTTCAACACCTATCCACATCTGAGGACAAAAAGTATCTGTGACATCTATTTCTTGAGATATTTCAATCCAAAGTTATTCGCATGACTTTCCACCCAACTGAATTTGATTTGCTTTGAATGGTGATATCTCCGCAACCAAGCCCCGCCAAAATCTGCGGTTGCCAGTGCTCGAACGGTATTGTACATCCCTTTCAATTGGTGTGCAATTTGTTTTACGATTCTTCACTTCACTTTTTTCGACATTTTAGAAAAAAATCAATGCTAACCCCTTGCGAAAAAAAATTACATTTTCAACAATGTTCCCCAAACCCATCGACATATACATCAAAAGGAAGGTCTGTTCAATACCTATCCAGAGCTGAGGACAAAAAGTATCTGTGACATCTATTTCTTGAGATATTTCAATCCAAAGTTATTCGCATGACTTTCCACCCAACTGCATTTGATTTGGTTTGGATATTGATATCTCTGCAACCAAGCCCCGCAAAAATCTGCGGCTGCGAGTGATGGAAAGGTATTGCACAGCCGTTTCAATTGGTGTGTAATTTGTTGTAAGATTCTGCACTTCACTTTTTTCCGACATTTTAGAAAAAAATCAAGGCTTAACCCCTTGCGGAAAAAATTACATTTTCAACAATGTTCCCCAAACCCATCGATATATACATCAAAAGAAAGGTCTGTTCAATACCTATCCCCAGCTGAGGACAAAAGTTATCTGTGATATCTAGTTCTTGAGATATTTCAATCCAAAATTATTCGCATGATTTTCCACCCAACTGCATTTGATTTGCTTTGGTTAGTCATATCTCCGCAACCAAGCCCTGCAAAAATCTGAGGCCGCCAGTGGTCGAACGGTATTGCACAGCCCTTTCAATTGGTGTGCTATTTGTTGTACGATACTTCACTTCACTTTTTTCGACAGTTTAGAAAAAAATCAAGGCTAACCCCTTGCGGAAAAAAATTACATTTTCAACAATGTTCCCCAAACCCATCGATATATACATCAAAATAAAGGTCTGTTCAATACCTTTATACATCAAAAGAAAGGTCTGTTCAATACCTATCCACAGCTGAGGACAAAAAGTATCTGTGACATCTAGTTCTTGAGATATTTCAATCCAAAGTTATTCGCATGATTTTCCACCCAACTGTTCAATACCTATATACATCAAAAGAAAGGTCTGTTCAATACCTATCCACAGCTGAGAACAAAAAGTATCTGTGACATCTAGTTCTTGAGATATTTCAATCCAAAATTGTTCGCATGATTTTCCACCCAACTGAATTTAATTTGCTTTGAATGGTGATATCTCCGCAACCAAGCCCCGCAAAAATCTGCGGCTGTCAGTGATGGAAAGGTATTGCACAGCCCTTTCAATTGGTGTGTAATTTGTTGTACGATTCTTCAGTTCACTTTTTTCGACATTTTAGAAAAAATTAAGGCTAACCCTTGCGGAAAAAAATCACATTTTCAACAATGTTCCCCAAACGCATCGATATATACATCAAAATAAATGTCTGATATCTCCGCAACCAAGCCCCGTAAAAAATCTGCGGCTGCCAGTGGTCGAACGGTATTGTACAGCCCTTTCAATTGGTGTGCAATTTGTTGTACGATTCTTCACTTCACTTTTTTCGACATTTTAGAAAAAAATCAAGGCTAACCCCTTGCGGAAAAAAATTACATTTTCAACAATGTTCCCTAAACCCATCGACATATACATCAAAAGGAAGGTCTGTTCCATACATATCCACAGCTGAGGACAAAAAGTATCTGTGACATCTATTATTTCAATCCAAAGTTATTTGCATGATTTTCCACCCAACTGAATTTGATTTGCTTTGAATGGTGATAACTCCGCAACCAAGCCCCGCAAAAATCTGCGGCTGTCAGTGATGAAAAGGTATTGCACAGCCCTTTCAATTGGTGTGTAATTTGTTGTACGATTCTTCGGTTCACTTTTTTCGACATTTTAAAATTACATTTTCAACAATGTTCCCCAAACGCATCGATATATACATCAAAATAAATGTCTGATATCTCCGCAACCAAGCCCCGTAAAAATCTGCGGCTGCCAGTGGTCGAACGGTATTGTACAGCCCTTTCAATTGGTGTGCAATTTGTTGTACGATTCTTCACTTCACTTTTTTCGACATTTTAGAAAAAAATCAAGGCTAACCCCTTGCGGAAAAAAATTACATTTTCAACAATGTTCCCTAAACCCATCGACATATGCATCAAAAGGTAGGTCTGTTCAATACCTATCCACAGCTGAGGACAAAAAGTATCTGTGACATCTAGTTCTTGAGATATTTCAATCCAAAATTGTTCGCATGATTTTCCACCCAACTGAATTTAATTTGCTTTGAATGGTGATATCTCCGCAACCAAGCCCCGCAAAAATCTGCGGCTGTCAGTGATGGAAAGGTATTGCACAGCCCTTTCAATTGGTGTGTAATTTGTTGTACGATTCTTCAGTTCACTTTTTTCGACATTTTAGAAAAAAATCAAGGCTAACCCCTTGCGGAAAAAAATTACATTTTCAACAATGTTCCCCAAACCGATCGACATATACATCAAAAGGAAGGTCTGTTCAATACCTATCCACGGCTGAGGACAAAAAGTATCTGTGACATCTAGTTCTTGGGATATTTCAATCCAAAGTTATTCGCATGATTTTCCACCCAACTGAATTTAAATTGCTTTGAATGGTGATATCTCCGCAACCAAGCCCCGCAAAAATCTGCGGCTGTCAGTGATGGAAAGGTATTGCACAGCCCTTTCAATTGGTGTGTAATTTGTTGTACGATTCTTCAGTTCACTTTTTTCGACATTTTAGAAAAAAATCAACGCTAACCCCTTGCGGAAAAAAATTACATTTTCAACAATGTTCCCTAAAGCCATCGACATATACATCAAAAGGAAGGTCTGTTCAATACCTATCCACAGCTGAGGACAAAAAGTATCTGTGACATCTAGTTCTTGAGATATTTCAATCCAAATTTATTCGCATGATTTTCCACCCAACTTAATTTGATTTGCTTTGAATGGTGATATCTCCGCAACCAAGCCCCGCAAAAATCTGCGGCTGTCAGTGATGGAAAGGTGTTGCACAGCCCTTTCAATTGGTGTGTAATTTGTTGTACGATTCTTCAGTTCACTTTTTTCGACATTTTACAAAAAAATCAAGGCTAACCCCTTGCGGAAAAAAATTACATTTTCAACAATGTTCCCCAAACCCATCGATATATACATCAAAATAAATGCCTGTTCAATACCTATATACACCAAAATAAAGGTCTGTTCAATACCTATCCACAGCTGAGAACAAAACGTATCTGTGACATCTAGTTCTTAAGATATTTCAATCCAAAATTATTCGCATGATTTTCCACCCAACTGCATTTGATTTGCTTTGGATAGTGATATCTTCGCAACCAAGCCCCGCAAAAATCTGCGGCTATCAGTGGTCAAAAGGTATGGCACAGCCCTTTCAATTGGTGTGCAATTTGTTGTACGATTCTTCAGTCCACTTTTTTCGACATTTTGGAAAAAAATCAAGGCTAACCCCTTGCGGAAAAATATTACATTTTCAACAATGTTCCCCAAACCCATCAATATATACATCAAAAGAATGGTCTGTTCAATACATATCTACAGCTGAGGACAAAAAGTATCTGTGACATCCAGTTCTTGGGATATTTCCATCCAACTTATTTGCATGATTTTTCAAGAAAAAATCAAGGCTAAAACCTTGCAGAAAAAAATTACATTTTCAACAATGTTCCGCAAACCCATCGACATATACATTAAAAGAAAGGTCTGTACAATACCTATCCACAGCTGAGGACAAAAAGTATCTGTGACATCTAGTTCTTGAGATATTTGCATCCAACTTATTTGCATGATTTTTCAAGAAAAAATCAAGGCTCACCCCTTGCGGAAAAAAATTACATTTTCAACCATGTTCCCAAACCCATCGATATATATATCAAAAGAAAGGTCTATGTAAGACTTATCCACAGCTGAGAACAAAAGGTATCTGTGACATCTAGTTCTTGAGATATTTGCATCCAACTTATTTGCATGATTTTTCAAGAAAAAATCAAGGCTCACCCCTTGCGGAAAAAAATTACATTTTTAACAATGTTCCCCAAACCCATCGAAATATACATTAAAAGAAAGGTCTGTTCAATACCTATCCAGAGCTGAGGACATAAAGTATCTGTGGCATCTAGTTCTTGAGATATTTCAATCCAAAGTTATTCGCATGACTTTCCACCCAACTGCATTTGATTTGCTTTGGATAGTGATATCTCCGCAACCAAGCCCCGCAAAAATCTATGGCTGCCAGTGCTCAAAAGGTATTGCACATCCCTTTCAATTGATGTGCAATTTGTTGTACGATTCTTCACTTCACTTTTTTCGGCATTTTGGAAAAAATCAAGGCTAACCCCTTGCGGAAAAATATTACATTTTCAACAATGTTCCCCAAACCCATCAATATATACATCAAAAGAAAGGTCTGTTCAATACATATCTACAGCTGAGGACAAAAAGTATCTGTGACATCCAGTTCTTGGGATATTTCCATCCAACTTATTTGCATGATTTTTCAAGAAAAAATCAAGGCTAAAACCTTGCGGAAAAAAATTACATTTTCAACAATGTTCCGCAAACGCATCGATATATACATCAAAAGAAAGATCTGTTCAATACCTATCCACTATCCACTGAGGACAAAAAGTATCTGTGACACCTAGTTCTTGAGATATTTCAATCCAAATTTATTCGCATGACTTTCCAGCCAACTGCATTTTATTTGCTTTGGATAGTGATATCTCCGCAACCAAGCCCCGGACAAATCTGCGGCTGTCAGTCATCGAAAGGTTTTGCACAGCCCTTTCAATTGGTGTGCAATTTGTTGTACGATTTTTCACTTCACTTTTTCGACATTTTAGAAAAAAAATCAAGGCTAACACCCCTTGCGGAAAAAATTAAATTTTCTACAATGTTCCCCAAACCCATCAATATATACATCAAAAGAAAGGTCTGTTCAATACCCATATACAGCTGAGGACAGAAATATCTGTGACATCTAGTTCTTGAGATATTTCCATCCAAAGTTATTTGCATGATTTTCCACCCAACTGAATTTGATTTGCTTTGGATGGTGATATCTCCACAACCAACCCCCCAAAAATCTGAGGTTGTCAGTGATCGAAAGGTATTGCACAGCCCTTTCAATTGGTGTACAATTTCACTTAATTTTTTTCGACATTTTAGAAAAAAATGTTTCAGGGAAAAATCAAGGCTCCCCTTGCGGAAAAAAAATTACATTTTCAACAATGTTCCCCAAACCCATCGATATATACATCAAAAGAAAGGTCTGTTCAATACCCATATACAGCTGAGGACAGAAATATCTGTGACATCTAGTTCTTGAGATATTTCAATCCAAGGTTATTCGCATGATTTTCCACCCAACTGCATTTGACTTGCTTTGGATGGTGATATCTCCGCAACCATGCCCTGCAAAAAGCTGCAACAGCCAGTTCTTGAAAGGGATTGAACAGATCTTTAAATATGTTTGAAATTTGTTGTACAATTCTGGACTTCACTTTTTTCGACATTTTAGAAAAATGTCAAGGCTAACCCTTTGCCAAAAAAAATATATTTAAAAAAAATTTTCTCAAACCCATCGATATATACATCAAAAGAAAGGTCTGTTCAATACCTATACACAGATAAGAAAAAACATATCCGCGAAATCTAGTTGTTCACATATTTCAATTCGAAGTTATTCCACCCAACTGTCGGTACTGGTGCTAACTACATACAGTATTTCTCCCGCCTCGGGCCTTTAAATATTTTTGACAGCTTAGCTTTCGCTTGGAGTAACGCAATGATGATGAGTAAAAGAGATAAAAGAATGAAACTGTTTTTTTTTTTTATTTTTCAATTATTAAAAGCGTCAATCGTTCTCTCCCTTTTCAATCCTTTTTATTTTCCTGATACCATTTTGCTTTGAACATTGAGTCCAGCTTCAACAATTGCATAAATAAACTGTTAATTAAATATATTTGTTTGACTCATGATATGGTTTCGAAAATTGTCTATTCGAATTCTTTCTTTTTTTTTCATTTAACGCGTTTCTAACAATGAGATAGGTCCGTTGTTTTTTTTTTATCCCAAATCATGTTTTAAAACTGTTTTTTTTTTTTAATTTTTTAGTGGCAGCACTGATTTCATCAGTTGTGGAGCTTCGTCAAGTATTTGGTCTACGCTCACAAGGTGCCTCACCACTTTGAATGCGGTTTTCAACACAAATGTGTGTGTGAATGTTTGAACAAACTTTCATAATACTTACCCATTTACCAGATTGTTATGAATTCAAATCGATTTTGTACAAAATCGATTAATAAAAATAACGGTAAGTTTTATTTTAATTTTTGTATTTATCCCACTCAATGGAGTTTAAAATTACAGAATAACAAACTAATATGACGGGTGAAGTCCTTAGTTTAGAGTTTTAATTTAATCAATGTTTAAAATTAATATTTAATAAATATTTTAAACGTTTTATACACCTCGTTTTTTTTTTTGGTTTTTAATTTTAAAAATTGTGCATTTAAACTTAGATGATAAAATGCTTATGATGTTTTCGTAATATTATTTTGTTTTATTTCTTTTGTTCTTTATTTTTATTGTTTTGTATATTATTTTTAATAATTTTTTGAGAACTTATATTTGGTTGAGTTTTATGTAGGTATGTATATATTTTATTTGTGTTTCTTTGAACACATGTAACTATGTATATTTTTATCCGTAATTTATTTTTGTAATGTATGTATATATGTATATATATGTATATAAATTATAATTGTTATAGAATATATTGTATAATATATAATATTGCAGATAAAAGCGATCTTTTCACATTGGGGCATACAAATGAAGGCCACATAGCACTATTCATGTTTTGTGTTTTATTTACATACAAATTTTCTTTTAAAGACGATTTTTTTTTCTGCTGATTAAAGTGTTCAGTATTTAACCTTGTAGACATTTAAAATATCTCCCCATAATTTTTTTTGATTTTTTTTTTAATTTTACAACTTTAATTTTTTGTTTTTTTTTATAACAAAGCATTTGGTAATTACTTTATAAATTAAAATTTAAGTAGTTTTCCTTTAACTTTAACAGTTTTGGTGAATTTAACAGTTGCGGGCAAAATTTTATTGTGTATTTTGGCCGAATGAAAATTTACTTCAATTATAAAACGCCATTCTGCATAAGGATATCGGATACTGATATTTAAATTTAAAAATCCCTTTTTTCCTTCACCAATAGTAACCATTAATTTATGTTTAGGGTAGTAAAACGAATGTCAAGTTTTGTTTGTTTACTTCCGAAAACTGCTTACATATTTTTACCAATTTTAGTCTAAAGTTTTGTCAAATTCAAATAAAATAAAATTGAAAGTAGACTTTAGACTCGACCGGGTATAGTTTTGGGAAGTAAACGAACATACCCAAGATTTCTGCGAAAACAAAAATAAGACTGGCATAACTTGTGTTCGTGAGTTTAGGCCCGTCCGCTGATACCAAACATATCTTGTTAATAGCTATGTTCTACATATTTTTTAAGTGACACATAAATATATTTATGTTGCACACACAAATTTTTGTTCAACTCAGCAAAGAAGCAGACGCGAAATGTCAAAATTTAAATCCATTGACAATTTTTGAATTTAAAGGGTGTTTTTTGTTTGTAACGGCGGTTTTTAAATAATCGATTTTTGTTGAATTATAAATAAAATGCCAAGGGAAAAGAAAAGAAACACTATTCCTCAAACGCAAAATCAATGCTCCTTTAATGGGCACATTTATAAAGTAAAAGAAAAGACTGAAGTTTGAATTCACATTCTAAAAATGAGAGTTCATTTGTCTCGTATATCTGACGAGGAACTCGAACTCGAAGAATTTCGAAATACATTTTCACTTTATATTAGATAGTAAAAAACAATTACTATAACGCATGCTTCAATCGCGTATATTGTACTTAAATATTTTAGGTGTCACTTCTTCCTACACATAAATTACGAGTATGTTTGCATAACGACGTTTATGTTAAGGTTTCAGTTTGCCAAGAAATTTTCAGCAAGTTTCCCAAACGTGTGTGTTTTTCCGGTACCAAACACACCCAATAGTGTAAAGAAAACTGGGCGAACTTCACAATTACGCTGAACAATCATAGTACATCGGTCTATGTATGCGAATAAATATCATGTTTTGATTAATTTAGTTTTTGTTTATCTATTAGATTTTCAGAGATTTTGAACCGCCCAAAAATCTCTAATCTAACAAATAAGATAAGGAAATCTTATATCAAAATGAAAAAATATTATTTTTTTTATTATTTATGTAAACAAAATCCCTCTGAAGTAAACCTTACAACACAATTATCCAAAACCCTCCAGAGCTGTGATTGTAAAAATAGAACGTTAAAATAAATCAATAGCGTGCAATCCCTACACACCGTTGGTTAAGTGTGATGTTTAAAAGTACGTTACTAGTTACAAATAACTAAAATAAATAAAAAGCCTATACATCAATTCAGGAGGTCGTTGCTGTATCGGCTGCGAGTTTAAAAAATTTACACAAATCAAAACCATTGAGTATAATATGAAAAACTAAACATGTTATATTCTATAATAACTTTGCTGTCATTTTCATAACAAATAATTTAAAAAAAGCACAAGGTAATTGGTTGCATAATTTCGAAGAACGTGGAAACATATAATATGTACAGTGGTGACCAAAATAATAGGAGTGGATAATTTCATCATAATCTATGCCTTAAATTTTCTTTGACTTGACTGTGAAATATGTTCAGTGCTACCCAATCAATAATGATCATCACTTGTAATGTATCGTTAGTTTTACTTACGTACATATATATGTCAGATTTTCAATGGTCAAATAAATAAGAGTGTTGTGTAGATTTGTATTATTTCGGCTCTTTTTCGCTTCTTGTCTAAATTAAATGTATAATATTTTTTTTAATAATTGGACGCGGAAGTCATTGGTCAGAGAAAGAATGGCGTTTGATCATCTAACTAAGAGATAAAGGCAAAACATACAGTTTGATTGCAGATCCTCTTTACCGATCTCCATGTGTTCTTACTAGGGTGCTTAAGCAGCGAAATTTACCTTTAAAAAGTTGACCGAAAAAAGAGGACGCCCAAAAAAAACAACAACTTTATTTAGAGGCCCTTCAAAATCCTTTAACAAAATTTAACGGTATAAAAATAAATGTATCATTGGATATCAGCTCACGTACACTCCGCAGAAGTTTGTATGATAAACATTTGCATAGACGAATTGCGAGGAAGAGTCCGTTACTTATTTCTAAGAGCATAAGGCAGCGTATAAGATTTGCAAAATTAAATCTTTCACAATCAAATATCAGAAAGTGGCGAAATGTTCTTTTTAGTGACGAAACCAAGATACATTTATTTGAATATGATGGCAGAATTTATGTGAGAAGAACAAATGAAGAGCTGAACCCTAAGACTACCATACAAACAGTTAATCACGGTGGCTGACAACATCAAAATCTGGGCTTGTTTTTCGTTTGGAGTAGATACTATCTATTGGCTAGGAAACCTATCTGGACATTTTGAATAATTTAATGCTTCCATATGCCGAAGAAAATATGCCTTTAATGTGGACCTACCAGCAAAATAATGACCTCAAGCACTCGGCTAAGGTTTTGACCAAAAGTGGTTTCAGCAGCATGGTGTGCCGATAATGCAATGGCCTTCTCAATCTCCGGACTTAAATCCTATCGATAATATGTGGAAAAAATATGTAATCAACAGGAGTTATGGAAAGAAATACAGGAAGCATGATATTATACACCTGTTGAAACATGCCGAAATCTTATCGGCTCTCTGCAAAAAGATATGATGCAATACTAAAAAAACGGCACCCTACAAAATATTGAACATTCAAATTAAAATTGTTTTTATTTTGAGGTGAATTATGTTCCTTCCACACTCTTATTTTTTTGACCAGTATAAAAATCAACAAAAAAACAAATTGAACAGCATTTTAAGTTATTCAAGGTTATTTTTGTAAAAAAAAAATGTATAATCACACAGAAGAAGTATTTTGTTAAAAATCTATGTATTAATTTTATGGGAATATAACAAATAAAGCTTTTATAGCAAATTAATTGAAAACATTGGTTTCACTCTTATTATTTTGGCCGCCACTGTATATACACACATGGAGAAAAGCATTGGCACAGCACAAAAAATATAACTTTTCATCATTTCAGTACAGAAACATTTTAATGATTTAAAATAAAGTCCAGGTTTTCACGGAAAAAGTATTTTCACACCCTATAATTGCTCACTAAAAATGTACGGCTTTTAACACTTTCCATTAATTGTCATTATAGTAGCCGCTCATTTAATAAAAGTCGTTGTCAAGTTAAGTTTATTATTTTATTCTAAATTATTATTATTAAAAATTAAAATAGATAAGTTTTATTGCTTTTGTTAATTTTTTTTTTAATAATTTTTATAAGCAATTGTTAAAAACTATGTCAAGGAAGGGTAAGGAAACTACCAATAGTGAAAGAAAAAATTATTTTAGATATGTACTAGAAAGGAAAATCATTTTCTGAGATCAGGGATAATGTCAACAGCATGTTCGCAGCATGTAAATCGGTTTGAAGATGCAGACAGCTTAGAAAATAACAAAAGAAGCGGCCGATCCAGGATAACTACTTGGTCTTAATTCTATTTAAAAAAAAAATCCGAAAGTCAAGTCATCTGAATTAGCTGCAGATATTTCCGAACAATTTGAGAGAACAATTTCGACGAAAACCGTTAGAAATATAATACATAATGCTAATTACTTTTCCCGGATTCCAAGGCCAATTTATTGAATAATAGTATACATCATAAAGCATTGCGATTAGAGTTAAATTATATCAATTTTAATAATTCCTATTGCTCTAATCTTGATGTTGTTTATAAATATGATTTTAGCAAGGCCGATTACATCAGCATTAATCATGTCTTAAATAATGTAAATTGGAATTCGATCTTATGTTTCCAGGACGTTTAAAGAAATTATAAGACTTTGCTAAACATAATTTACAAAGCCTTTTCTTCCTTTGTCCCTGTTAAACGAATGAAGAAAAATAATAAGCCCGTTTGGTTCACTAAAAGTTTAACAAGGTTAAAAAATGTCAATTCAGATTTCCGAAGTGAATTTTGCCGCTTACGTCGTGAATATGATTTTTTAAAAAAATTCTTCCATAAGCAGTATGTTTGGTCTTTGGAATCAAACATCAAAACAAATTCTAAATGCTTTTGGCAATATTTAAATTCTAAGAGAAAATCTCTTGGTATTCCTAGTTATATGACTTATAAAGGCATTGGTAGTAGCGATCTGAATAATATATGTAATTTGTTTGCTTCATTTTTTCAGTCAAATTTTATATTAAACTCAGTTCACTCTGAAGTAAACTATGAAATTCCTGCCATAACTGATGTCGGTACCATATTTCTATCAGAAGAAGAAATTCTGTCTGCGCTTGGTAAATTGGATAACAGTCTTAGTCTTCCCCCCGATAATATTCCTGAAATCTTCATTAAAAACTGTAAGTACAACTTATCAAAATCACTCCAAATAATTTTCAATCAGTCTCTTGCAAACGGTGTTTTCCTCGATTCTTGGAAAATTTCTTTCATCACACCAATCTTTAAATCTGGCTCTAAGCAATCAATTGAAAATTATAGACCGATTGCAAAACTCCAATTAATTCCCAAAGTTTTTGGGTTAAAACCAAAATGTACGACGCTGTTAAAGCACATATCTCACCCTATCAACATGGTTTTGTCAGTGGAAAATCCACTGCAACTAATCGCACACTATTTACGAATTATTGTATCAATGCAATTGAGAAACGAAGCCAAGTAGAAATTAATATACACCGACTTCTCAAAGGCATTCGATAGAGTTAACCATAAACTTCTTTTGTTAAAGCTTAGGTTTTAAAGTTTTTCACTCTCAGGTGTTAAATTGGATTAAAAGCTATCTTGAAAATAGAGTGCAATCAGTAAAATTTGGTCGAACTAAATCGGAACTAATACTCGTACATAATTACTCAGGAGTACCCCAAGGTAGTCACCTGGGCCCCCTCTTGTTTTTACTTTTTGTTAATGATTTACCAAACGTTATCTTAGAATCAAGTTGCATGTCTTTTGGAGATGATTTTAAGATATACCGATCAGTAAATTCGCTGTATACATTCTGATTGTATACAACTTCAAAAAGATTTAATCTGTTTATCAAAATGGTGTACATTAAATGACCTTGACTTAAATATCAAAAAATGTTGTGTAATGACATTTACAAGATCTTATAATCCAGTGTTCTTTAACTACTGCATATCTGAGAACGTACTTCAAAGAGTATCCAATCACAAAGATTAAGGAGTTATTTTTGATTCCAGGCTTGATTTTAGAATGCATGTTGACTATATTGTATCTAGAGGCAATTCTATGCTTGGATTTTTGTTTAGAAGTTCAACTGAGTTTAAGTGTCCTTATACTGTTAAATCACTTTTTGTGAGTTTTGTTCGTACAATTTTGGAATACTGCTGTGCAGTTTGGTCTCCTTACTACAAAAACGCATCTAATAGAATTGAAAGAATTCAAAAAAGATTCACTAAATATTCACTTCGTAAACTAGAAACCTTGCCTTTGCCAACATATAAAGATCGGTGCACGTTAATTGATATAAAACCTCTAGAAACTAGAAGAATTTATTTCTTAATTGCATTTGCTAGGGATGTAATAACAGGGCACATTGATTGTGTTCCTTTAGTTGATATTTTCATTAAACATACACCAGCGCGTTGTCTTAGACCAAGGGCTAATCAATTTTTCTTCTAAATCGTGTCATTTTTTTAACCAATATGCTGATGTTATTGAACTTGACTGTTCAAATTCTTTTTCAAAAAAAGAATAATGAAAACCATTGCTTATGTACCGAATTGATTAAGTTAATTTATATAATAAACCAAATTCTGTTATTTATTATTTAAGCACGCAATGTTTTTATTTTTAGCTATGTCTATGAAAGTAGTTATGTACTTATAGACCAAATAAATAAATAAATACCGTTTATTAGAAAAGTGAACAAGAGAAAGCGTAGGGAATTCGCAAAAGCTTACATGAATATGGAATCAGACAAAGTTATATTCTCCGACGAAAGCAAATTTAATATCTTTCGGAATGATGGTCGAGAATTTCTGTGGCGAAAACCAAGCACTGATCTTAACAAAGAAAATTTGTTCCAACAGTCAAGCATGGAGGTGGTGGAGTTATCGTATGGGGGTGTAAGAGGCATCGGGAGCAGGGGAGTTTGTTTTTATAGATGGCATTATGGATAAGATGGCATTTCTAAATACAAATACTTAAGAATAATATCAAGAAAAGTGCGAAGAAATTAGGTCTTCCTGAGAGTTCCTATTTTCAGCAAGACAATGATCATAAACATACTGCTCATAGGGTCAAGGAATGGATCATACTCTCAAGACACCGCCACAGTCTTTTAGGTCGAAAGACATTAGTATTAAGAGATATAGTTTAGTTTAGAGCGCCCGTAAAGGACCAGTAAATTAGTTGTAAGTAATTGATAATTAGGCTAGTTTTAAACATTTTTGTCTAGCTTTAAGATAGTTATAAGTTAAGATTAAATAAAAATGAATACAAAAAAAAAAACACCGCCACAGTCTCCAGACGTGAACCCCATTGAACATCTTTGGGATATGTTAGATAGAAGAATCAGCAAAAACGCTATAACCAGCAAAATTGGTTAGGAAACAAACAAAAAATTGCTTATTCGATGCAGAATAGACTCAAAGAAGTCATTAAGAATAAGGGTATGCCAACTTGCTATTAATTTTTTTCTTTATTAAATTAAATGCAATTTTCTCATAATTTCTTAATTACTGCCAATACTTTTTTCCTAAAAAAAAAAAAAACTGTAGCTGAATTATGTTAATTGTTATTTTTGTTTATTTTAAAAAGATAATTATAATTTTTTTTTTTGTCACATACTTTATAAAATGAGTTAAGATAAATTATTATTAAAATATAATCGTTGGTTTTTATTAAAAAATACTTTTTACCATGGCTAAATAATATGTTGATGAAAACCGTATTCCAATGACGATAAAAATCAATTTACAGTGCTATGAAATTTTTAATCGAAATATGAATTTAGCAATTAAAAGGCTATAAAATGAACTTATAGTTCATTTACAATGTATTGCTTATAGGGTTATCATTAGTGTAAGTATCTTAATATTCCGTATCTTGCCTAACCCTTTAAACGGCCCGACTGGTCATGATACGACTTTTTCTATATTCTTAATTTAAAAAATAAAAATAATGGCGAACAACGGTTTAGTCCAAAAAATTTTCATCTTTAAAAGATTTGTAATTTGTGTTAAAAGCCTCCCAATTATGTTCTGCATTTTTCAACCAACCAGCCATCCATCAACCTTTAGAATTTTATTTTAACTCTAACCTGAACTTCATTTTGTATTTTACGTATGTTAGTATGTATTAAAATTACGAGTCATACTATATGTGCCACTTTTTTGTTCATTATTTTTTTTAATTTGTTTTGTATATTCAATAAATATTATATAATTATATATATATTTTTTTGTTTAATAAGCGGACGGACACATTTGTGATGACTTTAATTTTATTTGAAATATATATGTATGTAGATGTTTTTAGTTTTAAATATACAATGCTATCAAATGTGTATTTGATTTTTTTTATTCCGTTTAACTTCATAATATAATAGTTATATAATTTTTCTATGTTATATATTTACAAGTCCACAAATCTACAAGATCTGTATATACATATATATATATATATATATATATATTTATGTGTATATGATGACGATAAATCTAGTATATAGTATTTTAATTTATGTACAAACTTCACACTTGTTTTTTTTTTATTTCCATTTTTTTCTTATGTAGGAATAAAATTCAGAAATAAATAAAAATAAAATGTAGCAATTGTTTTTGCTTTACCTGGGTTTTTTTGCAAGTCGCATGCTGTTGTAGTTTTTTTTTTTTTTTTTTGTTATTTTTAGGAGAAGAAAAAAGGGCAGGATAGGGAGTAGAGAAATGCGTGATGGTGTTCCAGTTGTTGAGTCGTATAAAATTCTTATTTGGCTTTTAAACTCGTATTTTGTGTCACGACACGGAGGTGGCGAAAAAGTCTTGCAGCCTTTGCACCGTGTGACGATCTAGTTTACATAAATCGAAATCAAATGTTTTGCTGGTGATTTCGTAGCGTCCAGTGGCGGCGATCATTTCTACTACTTGTTGCAACTCTTCGTTGTCTTGCAGTGTCATGATTTTCTGGTGCAGTTCCTGTAATTCGGAAAGGTACTCCAGATTGAGAGCCGTAACGGGTGTGTTTTGAATTGGCATCGTTGACGTGGTTGCTGGAGGAGGTAAGAAAGTTTGTTTTTCTTCGGTGCGAAGTAACGGTGACTTGGTTTTTTCACGTGCTGGTTTTAAATCTTTCTTGATTTGTTTCAGAGGCGGTTCAACAAAAGTATTAACCGCTGTGGAATTTCTTCGGCGTTTCTTGTCCTCTTTTTCTGCAGTCTTGTCAGCTTTGGATTTTTCAGCACCACTGCGATGGGTTTTCTTTTCCACGACCGGTAATGCTTGTTGACGAGGTGACTCTGCTTTCGCTGCTGGAGTTGCAGTAGCTAATGGAGTTGTTGGAGGTGTGGGCTGGGGATTTGCTGGAGCTTGAAATACAGGTGCTGCTTTCGAGCCCGCTGCCGGCAGCTCTGGAAAACTACTGTTCGAGCTGTCTGAGTTTGGTAGTGGTGCTGCTTTGTCTGAATTAGAGTTAGAAACGGCATGATGACTCTCCGAGTTGAGACTATCTACATCGCTAAGGTCGTTTGGAGCATTAGAAAGGCCACTTGTTGATAATGCTGTTCCCGTATTAGCAGCAGTGCTACTATTTGATGTAGGCACTGTTGATACAGCGACATTATTGCTTTGTTTATTTGTTGTTGACGCTGTTTTCGTCGAAGAAGTACCTGACACTGTACTTGAGGTTGATTTTGTGCTGCCAGTTTCTGTAGGTGTATCCACGCCAGTTGTGGCTACAGATTTCTTTGATATTGCTGAAATATTATTATTGCTTGTTGTGGTTGGAGCTGTGGATTCATTTTTGACAGTTTTATCTTTTTTGTCCTTTTTATCCTTGCTGCTGGTTGATTTCTTAGATGGCTGATCTTTATCCTTTTCTTTTTCTTTCTCCTTTTCTTTGTTCTTATCTTTCTTTTTGTGTTTGTGCGATTTTTTATCTTTGTCTGCTGAAGATTTTTTATCGCTTCCTTGTACGGGGGTACTCTCTTTCTCTTTTTCTTTCTCTTTCTCTTTCTCTTTCTCTTTCTCTGATGTCTTCGAGTCAGGTTTCTTTGATTCCTTGTCCTTGTCCTTATCTTTGTCTATGTTTTTTTGATTTTTACTGCTATTGAGATCAGTTTTTGGAGCAACGGTAGTGTTTGTATTTTTTGATTGTTGCACAACGGGTGGTGCAGCCGGCGGAGCAGATGCAACACCTATCGCAGGAACACTTTCCTTAACATCAACTCGATGTTTCTCTTTGTGGTCACGTTCCTTGTCGTGTGATTTCTTTTCTTTCTTCGATTTTTTTCCGCTAGAGGAGCTGCTTCCACGTTTGTCACTTTCCGACGTCTTGGTAGATGGTTTAGCTGATGCATCATCTCGACTAGCTGCAGACGAAGATCGCAAAGGACTTGGCCGCTTAGGACTGGGTGCTGATGCTGCTGCGCTTTTAGGACTGAGCGACCTTTTTGAAGGTTTCTCTTTGGTCCTTTCTCTTTCTTTTTCCTTATCTTTTTTGTCCTTTTTCTTTTCTTCTCGCTTATCATGCTTTCCATCAGATTTCTTCTTAGTTTCCTTTTCATCGTGTAATTTATCTTTATGTGGGCTTTGTTTGTGTTTGTCCTTTTTCTCGGCTTTTTCCTTATCCTTGCCACTATTGGCAACAGTACCTGACGAAACAGTTCCAGCTGTTGCACTACTAACAGAAGCCGAACTCGATTTATCTTTGCCCTTACCTGGAACAGAAGGACCCGTTGGAGCAATAGCGCCACCATTTGCTGTTTTGGTTTTTGGATCTGGAGAAAATTTTGGTGCACTTTTAGTTATTGGTGTCCCAAAGAGATTCGCAAAAGTATTTAATTTACTATCATCTGGTCGCTGTTTATGTTTCTTTGAAGATGTCGAAGAGGTTGAACTTGTTGCATCAATGCTTAATTTTGGCTTACCTACCATTTGACTTCGACTATCTGGAACGCTCATATCGAGGCTTTTGTCGTCGCTGGCAATAGCACCACCAACAACTGCAGATACAGCTATACCACCACCTTTAACCAGTTTTTGCCGGAAATCTTCCGAAGGAGCTTCAAAAATAAATTTTTTTATTTCAGACCGATGATATGGTGGACCTTCATGTTGCAGATCCAAGTCGTAGACATATGTCACTCGTTTTGGTTCATCACGATTCCGAAAATAGATGTCTATATTCAATACGAATCCAGCATATCCAGATTCTTTTATTACGTATGGTGGTTCTTTAATTGCTATTAATACAAAAAAAAAACATATATAATACATAGGTTGAAGGTAATTTTGAAGATTATTTCATTTTATATAACTTACATCTCTTGGGCCTTGGAAATGAATCATGTAAGTTGAAAACAACTTTATCTACAAATGCACTTATATCAGCTTTATTCACACCTTGCACGTAAAGCTCCCAATCATGGGTGAAACCTTCAGGGGTGCGCTTGGTTTTCACCGTTGCTGTATGTCCTATTTCAAACTGGACTTTTATTGCCATAATTAGAACCAACGATACACTATGATGCCTTTTTAGCTAAGCAATGCGTAGACCTATAAAATTAAAAAAAAAAATACATTTTATGTTAGCTTACTTCAAGCATAGAATAATAAACCTATTTACATATATGTATGCATACATAATAAATAGAATTGATAATACAATATATCTAAACAATCTAATCTTATACTAACTTAAAAAACTATATTATGGATAATGGGAGCAATGATTTTTAAGAAGTGAAGAAAAACTGGATCAGAAACTCAAGGATGCGTTGAGCACTGTTTGCCAATTGTAAAGCATTCTAGTGATGGGATTAAAGCGACCATAGTTTGTGAGGTGAATAGGAAGAAGACGGAAGTAGGGAAAATAACTAAGGTTACGAGGATTAGTATTAAGGGAAATTAATTCAAGAAGAGCCGAAGAATCGATGGCATCTGCGCAAAGTTGTTGGATGAAGAGAATGTCTGCCATTGCCCTACGTTTCTCCAGTGTATTAAGACCCATTAGTTACAAACGGTCTTCGCAGTGCGGAAGGGTGAGAGGGTCCGACCAAGGAACATATCGAAGTGAAAAACGCAGAAACCTTAGCTGTACACATTATATCCTTTGTGATTGTGTGTTTTGATAAGGGGGCCAAACTAAGCTGGCATATTCAAGTTTTGGCATAACATAGGTGATGAAAGGGATTTGGTAACGTAGGGTTAGAGAATTCTTTAGACAAACGTTTGATAAAGCCAAGAGTGGAATTTGCTTTAGAAATAATTTGATCATAGTGGGAACGGAAATTCAACTCATTGTCACATAAAATACCTAGATCACGTATAAAGGGGACTAAAAGGATAGGTTCATTGATGAAGTGATAAATACGAAGGTGGAATGGTAGGCGCTTACGAGTAATGTCGATTTCGTTTCAATAAAAACATCGATCTGCCGTCGATCCGCCGTCAATTTTTTCTGAAAATCAGATTCGTTTCAAATTAAATCCAATTTTTTTTCTGGAAAAACAGATCCTTATTGAATCTCTTTTTGGAAACGGATCCAAAAATGATTTGTACACAGATTCTTACACACACTACATTATTTGTTTTGAAGTTTCTCAATTATTATGTTGTCAATTAATTTTTATTTTGTGGCAAATCTTTTGGAAGAAGAGAATTTGATATTATTCTCATGATTTTTATATTATCTGCATAATGTCGATAGAATAGATGCTTCGTGTCGGAAGCATCTCAATGAAAAATATTTTTGTTTAAATAAATTCAACTCTATTTCAGATTATTTTTAAGAATGCTTCTGCAAAAATAAACGAACTTGAATTGTATGTAAACAACAATAATTGTTTTTATAACCTGTCAGAGACTCATTCTTATGGGTGGCAATGGCGCAGTGGATAAAGTGCTTGATTGCTAACTTAGACGTGTGGGTTCGATCTCCACGCTAGGCGCATTCTTTTCTATGCCTCGAATTTTAATTGGATGGCGCCCATGGGTTAAAATGAGACAGTCAATACCTGGTTTTCAAATCCACTGTGCCAAACTAGTGCCGTGCAATTCATGTTGCATTTAAAAGAAAAAATAAAGAAACACATTTTGGATAAATTTAGGATCCCGCGGGATCCCGAAGGTGAGTAAGGGAAAAAACAATTTGGCGGCAATTGTCATTATGACTCGTCTTAAAAAAAAAAAAACAAATATACAAAATAGCTTTTAGCAACCTTTAGTCCCACAAAAATTGACGTTTCATCCCGGCGATCTCACTTGGATTCATCAGTTGACCTTTGTCAATACGCAATTTTTGCCAAGTTCAGTTCATATTATATAGATATCGTGAGGAACATCTAGTGTGAACTATATCCAACAAGACTAAAATTCCTAATTATTCACCCTTATTACGGTTGGCGTTTATCTTGAACAACAGCTCTCACTTTTTTTGTCGAGTCACTTTTTAGGCGTTTTAGTGTCGGTATTACGAAACTTAAGCGCCACTCTTTGTCGATCGAAATACGTTCCATATAAGCAGCCGATTTTGAAAAAAAAAAATAATTTTCAAATCAACTGTCATTAATTTTTAAATTCATATTCAATTTCTGCCGATTAAATTAATAAAAGCCGCCAAACAAATATGTAGTGTTGCTGCATTTATTTTCCCAAGAAATGCGAACAAGAAACCAACAAAATTGATGTACAAGTTAACGCAAGAAATGTTTGCATCAGCAGATAACTGTCCCACATCCAGATTCGCTTCCCACGACTCATAAGAATCACCAGGTGACTACGTGAAGGAATGTGATGACGAGGCGTCTGGAGACAGCACATGCAACAGCAAATTGCAAACTCGGGTTGGATAGATTAAGTTACTTTTCAGTTAGATTTTAGGAAACTAATTCTGTCGTAAGTTAGTTCGTAAGTAGTACTCAAATAAAGAGGTTCATCCTCATAAAAATAAAAAGTTTGTGTTTTTTTTATAAAATTTAAAATAAAATAAATTTAATTGGCGCCCAACGTGGTTGGCCTGAGGAAGTGTTAAAAAGTGAAACGTGAAATCGACCTAAAGTAGTTCGTCGCGTTCCAAGACCTAGAACATTGAAAGTGATATGACTTAAAACTTAAAATCGACCTAAAGAAGTTCGTCGGGTTTTAGGACTTAGTTCACTTCAAGTGGTAAAGAAAGAAAAGAAAATCAAACAAGAACTCTAACGTGAAAATAGACCTCAAGAAGCTCGCCACGTTTCGAAGAGTTAATTACCAGTGTTCGTGTCACTTCTTCGGCCAAACCCAAGAAGAATAAATTTGCTATAGTCTGTAGACATAGTAAACCACGAGGGAGTGTGAGACAAGGAAGTGCCTGAGTACCAGCTGTAGCTAGAAAAAAGGATCAACACTTAACTCACCAGCGTGGGATCATGTTCTTCATTTTTATGTAAGTTAGACTTAAGTTAAAAGAAAGAAAATAAAAAAATAAAAGATTAATAGGTAAAGGGAAAACTCAATTTTGAATAAATTTTTAAAAAAAAATCTGTTTTGAAACAAAAATATTTTAAAGAAAACAGGAAAAGGGTTAGAAATTTCAATTGTGAATTAATTTCTAATTTTTATTTTTACGAAAAGTTTTATAGTGTAATAAATTTGTAATAATTTTCAAACTAAATATCTCAAATATTCAAACATATTTTTTACGAAAAAACGTTATAGTATAGTAAATTTGTAATAATTTTCAAACTAAATATCTCAAATATTCAAACATAATCATGGTGGCTACACGATCGAATACCGATAGTATTGCATCTGAAACCAATTCTGCCAGTAACCCTTCACAAAATCCGCAAAATCCTATTCCAACAAACGCTAGTACAGGTGCAAATAATTTCCCGCCATACGCGGCATCCACAAGTCAGAGTATCCAACCTACACCAGAATTAGACATACTCATCACGAGTATCGTCAATCGAGTCTTAAGGGAACAAAGCCAGCCCACTCAAAATAATCCCACCCAAAATATCGAAAGAGACCAAGGTATTGACGCACAATTCAGAACAGACATATCAGAAATGGATAAAATCCCCGATATTGTCAAGTGCCTAAAAATTTTCTCAGGTGACAAAGCTGAATTTGGATCCTGGAGAAAAAGCGTTGAGAGAATTCTCGGAATATATGAACCTTTTAAAGGCACTCCTAAATACTTTGCAATTTTAAGCGTTATACGCAATAAAATTGTGGGAGAAGCGGATATCGCTCTAGAATCATATAATATCCCTTTAAATTGGGAAAGTATATCCCAATGTTTGATTATGCACTATGCAGACAAACGGGATATTAATACGTTGGAATTCCAAATGGCTTCTCTTGTTCAAGGAAGTAAAACGGTCCACGAGTTTTATCAATTAGTTTACTCACATCTCTCACTTATCCTCAATAAAATATCTTGTGGGGATATGGGTGTTGAAGCAACCAAAGTTCTTACGGAAACTTATAGGTCAAAAGCCCTTGATACCTTTATAAGGGGGTTAAGAGGAGACTTACCTAGATTACTATCCATAAAAGAACCGATTGATCTCCCTCATGCCCTGAACTTATGTTTAAAGTTAGAAAACCAAAACATTAGATCTAATCATATTCAACACCAAATAACACCAAGAAAACCACAACCACAACCCTTTATACCCCGAAGAAACCCAAATATGATTGGCAGAACTTATCCCTCTGTAGCACCTAAACCAGTTCCGCAACAATACTCAACATACCCTAATCCTCATCCTTCCAGATACCCGACAATGTCAAACGTATTAAACCAAACCCCAAATTATGGACAATCTCCAAATTATTCAAGCCCAGGCTACCAGAACTGGAGCACATATAATAATCAATTAAGACCCATGCGTCCGCAACAACAGAATCTTCAAAAAGGTTATCAGCCTAATATGACTAACATCAAACCAGAACCGAATTCCAGTCTTAACACTAGAAAAGTAAATAACGTGGTTACAAAACAAAACCAACCACATTTTCACATAGAATCTGTTCCGGAAGATACTCCTTATGAACAAAACCAGAGCGGATTCCTCGAAAATCCAGATGAGGAATTACAAGGTTACATAAATTCTTTAAATCAATATGATGAAAATGGAACGTCATCTGAACATGACTACTTTACGGACTTTGCAGATATCCATTTTTTAGGTTAGCGGACTCTTCGCTTCCATTTTTTGAATGTAAGACGAAGAGTGGGAACATTTTAAAATTCCTGATAGACACCGGGTCTAGCAGAAATTACATTCAGCCCCAACTCGTTACAACTCCTCTAGATAATAAACAAAACTTTCTTGCAAAATCAATTGCAGGCGATGTTTCAATAACCCAACACACCTTTATTAATTTATTCGGTCAGAACATTAATTTAAAATTCTACATCTTACCAAATTTAAAATCGTTCCATGGTATACTTGGGAACGATAGCTTGAAAGAATTATCAGCCGTCATACACACAAAAGAGAATTTTATCACAATCCTCAATAAGATTAAGGTAAAAATTAAACAACAAAACTCTATGACTATCAATTCTATTGACACACAGTTCGAACATATGTCAGAAACTCAGAAAGAAGCTCTTATCACAACTATCAAACATTTTCCCTCACTTTTCGCCGATCCCGACGAAAAACTAACTTTCACGACAAAGGTTCTTGGAGAAATTCGTACTTTCACGGACACTCCGATTTATACGAGGTGTTACCCATATCCTACTTCTCTTAAGGAAGAAATCGAAAACCAGCTTGGGAAACTTCTAGAAGACGGAATTATTAGACCTTCTCGGTCACCATACAATTCGCCCGTCTGGATTGTACCCAAGAAACCTGATGCTGCAGGTAACAAACAGTATAGATTGGTAATCGACTATAGGAAGCTTAACGCAAATACTATCGCGGATCGTTACCCAATCCAAGACATTAACGAGGTACTAGCACAACTAGGCAAAAACCGAATGTTTTCAGTTCTCGATCTAAAAAACGGATTCCATCAAATACCTCTTAAGGAATCTGATATAGAGAAGACCGCCTTCTCAATAAATAATGGAAAGTTTGAATTTGTTAGGCTCCCATTTGGCCTAAAAAACGCGCCGTCAATTTTCCAACGCGCACTCGACGACATCCTCCGCGAACACATAGGAAAGATTTGCTTCGTCTATATAGACGATATTATAGTGTTTAGTAAAAGTGAATCAGAACATTTAAAACATTTGGAAATTATTTTTCAGACGTTATTCGAAGCGAACATGAAAATTCACCTGGAGAAATGTGACTTTTTTAAGAACAAGGTCGAATTCCTAGGTTTTATTATTTCCTCCGAAGGAATTTTAGCTAATCCGGCTAAAGTAGATGCAATTTCGAAATTTCCAGCCCCAAATACCCTTAAGGAGCTACGTTCATTTCTAGGTATGTCAGGATACTACCGTCGCTTCATTAAAGACTATGCGAAGCTCGCTAAGCCCCTGACATCCCTTTTAAGAGGGGAAGGAGGACGTTTGTCCAAAGTAAATTCTGATAAAATAAAAATTAATCTCGACGATAATGCTAGAGATGCCTTCCTGAAGATAAAAAACTCCCTAACTTCGCAAGATATTATTCTCGCATACCCAGACTTTACGAAAAGTTTTGAGCTAACTACTGACGCGTCGAATTACGCGATAGGTGCAGTTTTGTCACAAGGTGACAAACCGATAACATTCATTTCGAGAACACTAAGTACCACCGAAGAGCATTACGCAACTAACGAGAAGGAGATGCTTGCCATAATATGGGCACTCACTTCTCTAAGAAATTACCTATACGGTACTGCTCGTGTCAAAATATTTACAGACCATCAACCATTGACTTTCGCTCTCAGTAATAAGAACCACAATTCTAAGATGAAGCGATGGAAGTCAATTTTGGAAGAGTACAACTATGAGATCAAGTACAAACCCGGAAAAACTAATATAGTCGCCGATGCACTGTCTAGGCCACCAAGATGTTGTCAAGTAAATGCTTTAACAACAACTCTACATAGCCACGAAAGCTCGAATCAAAACCTTATCCAAATGGCGAATCAACCCATAAACGTGTTCAAAAACCAAATCTTTCTTAATGTCGGTAATACTTCTGAATATAAATTCGAAATCATCTTCCCAACGTATCATCGTCATACTATTGTTGAACCAAATTTTTCCTCAGAAAAACTTGTTGAAATTTTTAAAAAATATCTCAATCCTTCTGTAATAAATGGAATCAAAGCCGAGGAAGCGATTCTCGGAAAAATCCAAGAAATATTTCCTTCACATTTTAGCCTCTATAAAGTACTATTCTCAAGAAACATGGTAATAGACCTAACAGACGAAAATTTACAAGAAACCGAAATTCTTAAAGAGCACAATCGCGCTCACCGAAATAACAGAGAAAACAAAATTCAGTTACTACAAAGGTTTTATTTTCCAAAAATGCGGGAAAAAATAAAGAACATTACGGATAAATGTCAAATTTGCAAGGAACAAAAATACGATCGACACCCCAACAATATACCCTTACAACCTACCCCTATACCCGTATATCCTGGGCAGATCTTACATATTGACCTATATTTCACTGACAATAAGGTTGTACTGACTGCCATAGACAAATTTTCCAAGTATGCTTTAGCAAGAATCGTAGCGTCTAGAGCTACAGAACATATCAAGCAACCCTTAAGAGAGCTCATATTATCTTTCGGTGTCCCAGAATGGATTGTGGTTGATAATGAGAAATCATTAAGCTCAAATTCCATTCTATTCATGGTTGAGAATTTTTTCAACATTAAAGTGTTTAAAGCCCCTCCATACGTAAGTTCTGTGAATGGCCAAATTGAAAGGTTTCATTCAACACTTTCTGAACTATTACGTTGTATGAAAGCCGAACAAAACTTTAGTTCATTCTCCGAAATGCTCGACAAGTCCATTTACGAATATAATAGATCCGTTCATACCACCACAAACAAAAAACCTATCGAAGTATTTTTTGCACGAAATAAAGTTAATAACCCCGAACAGTTACAAGAAGAGAGACAAATTGTCACTCAAGCAATCAAAGATAAGCAAACTGCTGATCTTAGTTATCATAACAAGAAAAAGAGAGCTTTTAGAAATTTTGCAATAGGAGATACCATTTATGTAAAAATTAACAAAAGGCTAGGCAACAAACTCACTCCTAAATATAGAAAAGAAATAGTAGCCGAAAACAAAAATTCTACAATAGTAACTAGGTCTGGAAAAGTTGTCCATAAGAATCTAATTAAGAATCAAAATTCCTCTTTATAGGTTATTACCGCTATGCGCAGCGGATATACAAATATTGGATTACTCAAAGTCTCAATTGGTCAAGATAAATGTTGGAACCTCGAAAATACAGACAGGATCTTTCAAAATAATCCACATAATTAACATTGAACATTACGAAAACCTGACAAGGAATATAGAAAATACCCTGATAGAAACCACACGAAATCACCCCCTTTATCCTTACATTTCTCATGAAATAGATAAAATAAAAACCTACCTGGCAGGATTGAAAGTTGAAGACAAGAAAAAGAAAAGATCACTTGATTTCCTAGGTACCGCCTGGAAATGGATCGCCGGTAGTCCGGATCATCATGATTATGAAATTTTGACAGGAAAAATGAACAACGTACTCGAAAACAATAATAGGCAAATGATAATAAACCGTATGACCATAGGGAAAATTAATGAAATCACCAATGTAACAAACGAAATATTTAAAATTGTAAGAAACGAAGTAAAGAATAAAGACACTGAAACATTAAAATTAAAATATGAACTAGATTTAGTAAAAGAAGAATTAATAAATATAGCATACGCCATTCATTGGGCAAAAGTTAATGTAGTGAATTCTTTTATACTGTCAAATTCTGAAATTAAGCTAACGGAAGAATTTTTTAGAAAACAAAATACACCTTTCATAAATATTGACGAGGCACTTGATTTTTGTAATATTAAAATTGCCTCTAATGGTAAGAATTTAATTTATATAATTGATATACCAACAACAGACTCAGATATTTGTACTATGCTTATAATAAAAGCAGTAAAGATGGGAATAAAGATAAACGAAATTCCTTTTAAAAAAATTTTAAAATGTAAAAATAAAACATATGGTATAAAACAAGATTGTTTAGTAATAAGCGAACATTCTATTTGTAATAGTAGAAATATTGTAGATATAAGTAACTCTACGTGTATCCCCAACCTGTTGAAAAGCAAAATACCCACCTGCACTACTATCGATAACCGAAACACACCATCCATCGAAGAAATCTCGGACGGCATATTATTCCTTAACCAATTCAATGACTCGGTAACAATTAACAATGAGGCTATTCGATTAGATGGAACGTATATCATAAAACACTCAAACACCACAATCATTGTGAATGGAAAGATTTTCAAAACCAGCGAGATAACTAAACATCAACCTTTACCAGCTTTGTTGCAACCTAGATCATCAGTGCAAGAGTTCAAAGAGGTACTTTCTCTGGGAATGATAAAAGAATTACAGATGAATGGCACGGAACAGATTGATCTACTGGAAAGGAAAAATGCATTAAATATTGGGATTAACGTATTCCTGGTAATAATACTCCTCATAATAATAACAACTTTCCTTTATGGTAAAACAAAGAAAAACACCAACCAAGAATTCTCACCTAAAAACGAGCAAGGATCCATTACCATAGGAATTAAGGATTTGCCAAATCTAATAAAACCATCAACGTCGAACGAGGGCGTTCGAATTTGAGCAGGGAGGAGTTAACGCAAGAAATGTTTGCATCAGCAGATAACTGTCCCACATCCAGATTCGCTTCCCACGACTCATAAGAATCACCAGGTGACTACGTGAAGGAATGTGATGACGAGGCGTCTGGAGACAGCACATGCAACAGCAAATTGCAAACTCGGGTTGGATAGATTAAGTTACTTTTCAGTTAGATTTTAGGAAACTAATTCTGTCGTAAGTTAGTTCGTAAGTAGTACTCAAATAAAGAGGTTCATCCTCATAAAAATAAAAAGTTTGTGTTTTTTTTATAAAATTTAAAATAAAATAAATTTAATTTACATAATTAAAGTTCCAAATTCCAAATCAAATTCGTGAGATTTGCCAGCCACGAAGTAAGTATATGGACAAATCAAATTCAAAAATATTTTCAATTAAGATTAGATATTCTCTTCTTTCCAGATTTCTAATGCGTAGATACTTTAGGCTAAATAAGGTAGCCTTTCTTTTCTTCAATAAATAGCAGTACAAAATGCCACAAGGAAGAAGGATATTGTGTGTCAATCTTAAGACTTGGTGTTAAAGAATTCAATGTTGTACTATAATTCCAATTTAATTTTGTTTTTTACATTTTGTGTTACCTCCTCCTCTCTTAAAATTTGTTTCAATAACTCGACGAGATGCTTCATTTATTTAGCATTTATAATTTTTTACCCTTTAATAAACCCAAATTTAATAAAAAGTGTTAAAAAAGAATATACAAAACAACAAAACTTATATTTTTAGGCAATTTCGCGACGAGTCGTTTAAACATTTTTTTTGGACAAAAAACAGCATTTTAGTTGGCGTATAAACAAGGCGTAACGCATATTGTAATAACGATGAGTGACGTTTTTCTCACTAAAATTTAAGTTCCACTCGAATTAAGGCGTTACGCTGAGGAAAACGACTATAAAACCCCAAACGTAATACAAATATTTGAAAATGACATTCGTCATTTAAGCGAAACGCCTATCGTAATAAGGGTGATTAAATTGGAAGTTTTGTTTTTGTTTTTTTGCCCGTGGCCTGGCATTGTTTATTATAAGAATGTTTTAAATACAAATTATATATACCTTTACTATTATATAAAGACTAAACAATTATTACTTATGTCACGGGTAATCTTAGAAAGTATTCGACCGATTTACTTGACACAAATTTTATAATTTTCCTTAATCTTTTAAGCGTGTCTTAGGATATTTTTTATTTGTTAAATATATGTGTTGAATTAGATTATTGACCTTAAAAAAAATTGTACACTTTTTTGTCGAAGTTGATCAATATATTCACTTAAGCTCTTAAACCTGGTTGATATTTAACAAAACTGAGATTTTTTGTAAGAAGTAGTTTTATGGAAATTCTAAGACCTAAATCATTTCATAACTGCACTTATAAGCTAAGAAATAAATGTATTTACAAATTATATATTTATTAAATGTTTGTATTTTTGCATCTATGAATTCGATTCAATCGCTATGACTGGGTAGCTGCTTTATTCCATTTCATTATCGTTCCGTATTTGTTTACAATTTCTTTTGTTTATTTGCTTCTGAATTTCTTTCTACTAAATTGTTCGCTCATCGATTAACGTGGGAAGAGAAAGTATTTATAAACATATTCAAAATTAAACATACATATATGTTTTTAATTTTTAAACATACATATATGTTTTAATTTTGAATATGTGTATAGTAAGGACATAATTATTTGAGTTTCTTTCTGCGTCTTGAGTAATAAAGCACATATAGAAGAAGTAAATAGGGTTTTAAAAGATTTAAGGTCTTCTTCATCGAAGCTTATGGGTGGAGTAACAATGGTTTTTTCTGGAGATTTTCGTCAAACGATGCCAATTATTCGCAAGGGGACTCGGGCTGATATCATAAAAGCTTGCCCTAAATCATCTTTTATTTGGAAGAATGTTCCAAAACTCCAACTTCAAACCAATATGATAGTAGAGCTTACTAAAAACACTGACAGTGCTGAGTTCGCATCTCTTCTGCTAAAAATTGGTGATGGAAAATATACTATCTCAGGCTCAGATAATATAATTCAATTAAACTAACATTTCGGAAAAATCGTTCACAACACACACAACAACTTATTCAGTAGGTCTATGAAGACTTGAACTCTTTGCAATCGATACCGTTTTCTTGATTTTGCGAAAGAGCAATTGTTTCACCAAAAAATAGTTCAGTGGATGAAATAAATAACAATGTGCTCCTAAGTTTAAAAACAGAGTCATATCAATACAAAGCAATCGACAGTGCTGTCGATGACAATGACATAGTCAAGAATTTCTCAATTCTCTCAACCCTGCAGGTCTTCCATCCTACCAATTGAATTTAAAAGTTGGCACACCGATTATTCGAATAAGAAATCTCAGTCCCCCAAGCCTATGCAATGGCATAGGCCTCCAGGTCAAAAAGCTTTGCAAAAATGTAATACAAGTTCAAATTCTTACCGGACCTGCAGTAGGAACTCATGCACTTAATCCCAGGATAACAATGATACCAACAGATCTTCCCTTTCGATTCAGACATCTACAGTTTCCAGTAAAACCATTATTCTCAAAAAATAAACAGTTTTTACTTCTTCAAGAAAATTCTAAAACGGCTAAGATTGTATAACCAGAGCCTTGAAATAAAATTTTTTTTTTTAAAGAATTTATGGGACAACATCAACTCCTATATTAGGCTACGATAAGATTAACCATATTATTAAGTTTTTACTAAAAATATGACACAAATCACAGAAAAGGCTTTGGTTGATACGATATAACATTTATAGTAAAACTAATTATTCTTAGCCTTTGCGAAGCAACGCGAGCACGAGTCTGCTAGTATAATATATACTTCAGTAGTATATAGAATTCATATTATTAAAAAAAACCTTCTAAAATAAATAATTAATTAAAAGGCGTTAGGAACCTACCAAAAATCAGACTGAATTGTGTCTTCCTTTCAAATCATAAACTCTAATTTAATCAAAACAATTATGGTAGATATAACTAGCTAGTTCCATTTTTTGTCGGGCGAATTCATAACCTAAGCATCTTCATGAATATTATGTATGTATTTACACCGCAGGTAAACACGATTAAGAAGTGGGTAGGTGTTTACTAATTCAATTAATATAATTTCAATTTCGAGTTCGGATGCTTAAGTTACTGCACTAATAACTCTCAACACGATTAACACAAACAAAGACTTAACTTTTATGCAAAGCAATTTTTTGGGAACGTGGGAATGGCCTGATTCTGTAATGCCAAAATGGAAGGAAGCAGTTTTGTCTCCGAAGTGATTTTCTTTCTGTCAAAAAAAAGAACAGGTTAATTCTTTTCTAATGGGGAGAATGGTCAACCCCTTAGTCTGATCCTTTTTCAGAATTAATACAAAGGGACCATATATGAAGTGATGCTAGATCCTATAAGTAAGGGATGTTTTCTGATGGCATTTCCCTGAATGTAAACATTTCAAATACACATCACTTCGAATACGGGACAGAAAAATCTTCAAAACATACTTTCCTTATTACGAAACAAAAATTAGAAACAAAAAAACTTACTTGTACCCAAACTGATTAAGAAATTGTTCAAATTGTGGTTGAATTAAAATTAAAACAAAGATAAGAAACTTGTTGGATCGGCGAACTAGAGCTTTTTGGCCGTACAACTAAAGGCATGTCAAATCCACATTTAGACAGATTAATAGAACCAGCAACCAGAAAAAACTAATCGATTTATAACCGGCACTTTGAAATGCAAACCCCGAAGAATGCGTGTGTAATACTTTATCGCATCGACTTAGGGATGGTGTGGTGGTAAGATAATTATTGTCAATTCAATTTATTAGGTATTCAGCACTATTAGGACACACATAACTTGTGATGTGGTTTATGAACACAGCGTCCTCAAACCGAACCCACTTTGTGACTTGGGATTGAATAATAAATAAGCAATGTCTATTTGGAGCGGTCAGCAATGTGCATATGCCCCACTATCGCGGTTTTGGAGCAGATTTGATGATAAATTTACAGCGTCGTTTGCTTACTTTGTATATTTTTTTTTTTTATCACGAATTCAATATTTTTAATATAAATTGTATCTGTTAGATAAATCAATTTCAGATTTTCAAGAACACAGCGCGGACGAGACATTTTCACAATATCATTCTTCCGGGGGGGAAACTCATTATTTTTTTTCACATTTAGTTACTTACCCACAAGAGATGTTTGTGTTTTAATTTATTTTTCTTTTTAATTCAAATTAATAATAAGGTTCCTTTGTGGATTTTTGTTCAGTTGTAAAAATAAATAAGTAGAACATAATAACTGTATTTTTCTTTTAATTAAACAAATTATTTATTCACTTTACGCAGCAATATGTTCATTTTCACTTGGGTTGATTTTTTGCTTCTGTGCAAAGAAGACGGAGAGGACGAAATGAAGTTGAAGTGAAGATAGAAAAAGATTCCATGCATCCGAACCTGATATACTGACGTATTGTGAGTGCGACGATGACTATGATGTGATTATAATTACTGTGAGATGGCAATACTACATTGCGAGAAGACATTAGATTGTAGTAGATTTTCGTATGTGAACAACAAATTTGGTAAAATGGCTGACTAATAACACATCTAGTAGATTAATTTAAGGTTGGGTACACATTTTTTTGGGAAGGTAAAATATAGGGTGACATGCTTCTTCTGTATTTGAAATAAATAAAGAATTAATGAAATAATGTAAATCTAAAATATTTTTTCATCTTATTAATTCATAATTTCACTGATATTTTTGGCAGGAAAACATATTCGTATATTTTTTTTGTTTGGTGTAGTTTTTTTTTGCGAAAAAATTACTCCCATAGGAAATACATGTATTTCCGAAGAACTGTAATAGTACGTTTTCACCTACCACTTAATCCAGATTTAAGTGAATTAACCATAAATCCTCTTTAAATCTTCTGAAAACTTGAAGATCTCCCAAACAAATTTTAATCTCCTCAGAAGAAGATTAAAAATTAATCTCATTGAAATCTTCTTCGAAATGGAAGATTGTCATAAGAAACAAACCTTATTTCATTGACATTTAACAAAAAACAAAACCTGTCCAACATTATTTAATTTGTTTTTGTCTGTTATAAGGTGCGTTTTTTCAATCCCCGGGGGAATTGGTTGAAAAAAATGACCAAGGTGCTTAGTGAAATACTTGGCAGCACTATTAATTTGCAATATGACATTTGAAGAACAGCTGTGATTCAAGAAAAAACAAACATAACTGTTTGCCTCATCCTCATCCTTCTAAAAATCATCGGGTTGATTTGTTTTGTGTAATTTCGATATATTTCTTGAATTTAAACTACTTTTCTATTAAAATAACATAAGAAGAACCAAGTTAATTATTATTTATACAAAAAAATGTGAATCAAAAAAATTGAAATCAAGTATTTTGGAAATTGTTTTTAGCCGATGTGATTTTCTTTTAATTTAATTTTCACAAATACAGTGGTACATAGAATTCAACTACTTGAAAACTACCCCATTCGCCGGTCATTGGTGACATGATATTAGTGGACGAGTTGCTTATTCGGGCGGGACGCTCAGTCCCTATGTCATTAGGAATATAGGTCTGAGCAAGAGCGGACGACGATCAAGAAGATTGAAGTATGCCAAGGATGTAGCAGAGAATCTGTATTGGTTTGGTCCCGTGTACAACAAAACGCAGCCGAAAACATTTTCTCAGAGAAACCTTTGTTTTGTTGTTCATTCAATTCTTGGTAATTGAACGAATATCCACTACAGGAAATGCTTTTTTATTTAATAATAATTTCACAGTCAAGTTTTAATATATGTATAATAAAAATAAACGCAAAAATGAAAATCGCTGTAGAAGGTTGTGCTCGGTGGAAAAAACCATAGAGGCAATACAAAAGCGAAAAATGTTAAAATTGATTTGTTGTTGTGTTGCCGAATTTATATTAAAAGGTAGGTTAGATAAGGTTGACATGGCCGTCAGGAAAACAACTAACACACTTAGACCAAACCAAACAAAATTGATAATTATCTGACATGTCAAAATGTCAGTTTTGAAGTTTCTATACATTTTACTTAGTGAAAAAGTTCTTGGTAGCACAGTTTTTATCCCCTCCAATAGCTAAGCCCCGAGAATTCTCTGGGTTTAAGCTAAGCAACCCTGGGGATTAGTTGTTGTTGGATTTAACATGCAAATTGTTAATCCTACTCATTGTTTTTTTCATCCAATTTCCCCGGGGCTTAGAAAAAAACACGCCTATAATTTGTCATTTTGCGAAAAAAATGATTCACATAGGAAATACATGTCTTTCCGAGGAACTGTAACCCACTTGAAATAGGTGATTGCAGAAAAGTGTCATGTAGTCAAAATTTGTTGTGGAGGTCTGGGTTGTTTTATTTTCAGACATTAGAATCTGTACTTATTTGTTTTTATATATCTTTGCACGCGCTTAAGGGATTATAAATACCTTTTATATGTTTTTCTTAACACAGCGCGGGCATCCGGTGGAAGAATAGAAAGAAGGATAGGAAAGATGTGTGGCGCGATGTTCTGAGGCTAGAGCTGGTTGATGTCTCAGATTTATCTCCAGGGATGGCTGCTGAACTAATGCGGAGAGAATTACCTTGTATCGGGTTGGCTATTTAATCCCGCGCCAAATAATCCCGCGTAACTAAATCCCGCGTAACGAAATCCCGCGGCACAAAATCCCGCGCAACGAAATCCTGCCGATTTACTACCTTTCTTGATACAAAGCGACGGCGCTGTATTAAATTTTCAATCTCCATACGATTTTGTTATTTTGACCCATCAAATCAAAACTCCTCCCCTTTTGCATTTTTAGAAGACGGCTCTTTTTCAGAATTTCACTAATTTTAGTTTTAGTCACTCGAAAGAGTGAGAAGCACGTAGAACGAAGGAAAAAAAAGTATAAAATGAGGATTGATTCCGGAAATTCTTCAGTTCTTTTTAGAACTCGGTAGAGGCAAGACCTCATTAAGAGATATGAATGGATTTCAAATGGCTGGTTGTGGATGGATGGTTTGTGGGTGGAGGTGTGTGTGTGGGCGGTTGTGGGGTGGAAGGCGAGGGGTTTTGGTGGGTTTTGGAGTCGGTTGGCGAGGGGTTTGTTGGGGGTGGTTAGGTTTTTGGCACTGGTTTGTGTGAGCGATGGTTGGTGTGGGTAGTAGGTTGGCGGTTTGTGTCCGCTGCTGCGATTTCTTTTTTTACTTTTGCCCAAAATTGTTTTAGTGGACGGAGAATTTTATTGTTTCTGTAAAAAAAATTCGTCGTCTAATAAAAGTACTTAAGCAGGTCAATTAGGCGATTTTTTTGCCCTAGACGGAGGTCTAGGGCAACTTTTCTTATAAAGTTTTTTTTAAAACTTTAAATTTATTTCGAAAAAAAATGTTTATCTTTAAAGTCAATTTGCGGGCAAACTAAGCGTCCTAGAGGCATGAAAGTTTACACACTTTGAACTCTGTTTGCGGCTAAACGGCTTGTCCTAGCGACTTAAAAATTGCATATTCGTGATCTATTGAGTGTCACCTTTCTATCGGCGAATCCTTAAACTCAATTTGCAGCCACACTAAGCGTCATAAAGCATTGAAAATTAACACTTTCTCTTTAAGCTCGAAATAAATTTTTTTCTGCAAAAAGCACAACGCGTAAGGGGGGGCATGCTGCCCCCTGCAACCCCCCTGCCTGGGCCAATTATAATATTTGGGGTGGGTTCATTTTGGGTGTATGCAAAGCTTTTTGGAATTAAACATTTTTTTGGACTTAAAGAAACTACATGAGTGTTCCGGTGAACATCGGTATCAGTTTTTAAAATCGACATATTTTTTTTTAACTCGATTTGCGGCTTAGCATCCTAGTTAGTTAGAAATGTCTGAAATCATTTAATATCCCTTTGTGATCATTTGGTCGTCTTAAAAAGGACGGATTGAAATAAAAAAGTACTTTTTTTCCCAACAATAACACAACAATTATTGATAATTCACACAAAAAAAAACACGGCACAATTACTTTTGCTTAAATACTTCTGTATTCGACGAGGAATTTCATTCCCTCTGTAAAAAAAATTCGTCGTCTAATAAAAGTACTTAAGCAGGCCAATTGGCCGATTTTTTGCCCTAGATGGAGGTCTAGGGCACCTTTTCATAAAAAGTTCTTTTCAGAACTTAAGATTTTTTTCAAAGAGATATTTTTATTTAAAAGAAATCGAAAAAAAAGGTTGGTAAAAAAAGTTTTTTCCAAAACTTAAAAAAAAATATTTTTCTAATACTTAAAATATATATTTATTTTTCAAAAGTACCAAATAGTATTTTCCAAAGAGTATTGGAAATCCCGTCTAATAGTAGTGAACAATCTCAATATATATCCGTACGTGTGTAATTCCAAAAAATTCAATTTAAATCCGCGGGATTTAATTACGCGGGATTTCGTGCCGCGGGATTAAATTACGTTCCCCCTTGTATCATATATTTATGTCCTTTATAATTAGCATTATTTTATTGTCATATTTTATGGGTATGCTAGTTTTCTCAATCAGGTGTTATTAGTGTTACGCCTAAACAGCATGTAATGAGCAAAGCAGCAACTTATTTTATGACAATTTTTAGAATTGGTTTTTAATGGAATATAAGAAGACATAGACAACGGCAGAAATCGAACCTGCAACCACGAGGTTGACAGGCGAGCACACAACTATCTTGTCCTCTCAAAAGAAATAAATGCAGAAATAAAATTTGACGTTTCATGACATTTCACATTTATCGTGCACAAATATCTCACAAGATATTGAATCTTGTTCATGGTTTACTTAATTTTATGTTTAATTAAAATATTTCACAAAAAAAAACGGGTTATACATATTCTTAAGTAGTTAAAGTGCTTAGAGCTCCTTTGATTGAAAAAAATAAAATATTTTGTTTACTTTTGTACTTTTGCAAAAAGTAGCTTATGGAGATTTCCATTAGTAAATTCATAATAAGTTAAAGCAAGAAAACATGAGAAATAAACAAACAAAAGAAAATAAAAGAAGACAAGAGATCGGTGTATAACACTATTGTCGCTATATTCATTATCGTTTTATTTTTATGTGGTTATTTATGTAGGTATATGAATCATTAGCAATATAATAACACGAATCTGAAGCAAAGGAACTTATTTCACAATTACCTTTTTTCATATAATTGTATATAAAGGTAAACTAATACATATACACATAATTACTTTTTTGATTTTTCTTCGTAAGTCATTTGCTTTATTATTTATGCGAGTAATTCACTAAACAGAAAAATTAATTTTGAATATTTTTATGATAGGATACATTTATGTATGATGTGTGTAGGAGTAGGTAGGTGTTTCGTCTTATGACTAGGTTAGTTACCTATTTTACAAAGAAAAACCGGAACATGTTATGTTGTTTGCTTTCACAGGATTCAGTTATAACTGATTGATTTTTGATGTCCCTAGCAAAGTCTTAAAGACATTCCATCGTCTACAACTTTGAAATTGAAAACAACAAGCAATTCTACTTTCTATCAGGATTCATTTTAGAAATGTAGAATTTAGTTTTTAATGTGCAGGTAGACGGTGTTTGAGTTTTATAAATGGTAATAAAAAGCAACCAATAGAGAAATAAAGAAGCATAAGGAAAAAAGTAATAGACATATTACACTAGGGATATTCACGATCCGGTGCAACTGGCCCAGTATCATTGTAAAAATGCAAAAGTGCAAATTTTTTTGCACCACAACAACAACTTACACTGACTAAGATTTTGCAACACTTGCACTTTTGCAATACCCTAACCCTATTGCAACAGAAAAATACAATGGTGCAAAATTTGCCATGTGGCGTTGACAGCTTGGCAGCTGTTATTTTCTGTCAAAAATGGTTGTGTTCAAACTGATTTTTCATTTTTACTCCAGAGTTGCAATAGAATAGAAAAGGTGCGTTCACGATTTATAGAAAAAAATAAAATTTCGCAATTTTACACCTTTTTATTGCATCGGATCGTGAATACCCCTACAATTGTCACCATAGTCCGTATGGTTTTATTGATGATTCATGATACAACTATCATCTACGTCACCGACACCCAAATTGCACTATATTGTATTACTTTTTATAATAAAAACTTGTGTTTGGAATAAAAAAAAATTAACAGGTTTTAAGAAACAATATTTCATATTCAGGGTATTAATGCAACGAGAAAATTTTCCGCTCTGCAGAAAGATATAATTTTCAGCCAGACGTTTGCATGAACACCCACTTAAAAATACTTGCGTAAATGTGGGAAATAATCGGATGTTCTTTCAAATAAATTTATTCTCTTTCCACATCAAATTCATGAGATATTTTTTTCTGATTTGCATGACAGTTCATTTCTGCGGAGATAAAATTATCTGGTTTCTCAGGTTTATCTGTGTTTCCGCCGTTACATGAATACCATTATTAACTTATCAAATTTAAGGCAAACAATTTTGGCTATATGTTTCATAAAAATATAATTTGTGTGCATCGATGACGTCTTTTATGGTTGGAAATAGACCCTATGGTTGGAAAAATGGTGGGAAAATATTCATAATAGGATTTATGGTGGGAAAATATTTCAATAGTCTTTTTTTTTTGGGTAAAATTATACAATAACCGCAGTTTACTATACCTACCTACCTGCCTTTCTACGAATTTTCTTCTGACTTTTGTTTAACAACCGTGCCTTTACCTATACATTAAAAACTCAATCAATCTCTCAACTCGTGTTTCTTTTTTAAATCACAGCTAAATCGGAGCATGAACCATAAGCGCAGAATAAATTGACCGATCAAACGGAGCAAAGTGCTGGGCGCGGCTAACTGTACTCATAATTTTAACAATAATCACTAAAGTAAAACCAATTAAAAACAAAAATGAATTCGGAAAACGGAAGCTTTGGATTTGCTGGTAAATACGTTTTAATAAAAACAATTATAATAATATATGACAGTTCTGCGCTTAAGTTTATTTCAAAAAAAAATTGGAGATATCTGACCATGCTCTACTCAGATCTTAATCGGTTTACTGAGGCTCTGCTCAGAGATCTGCTCGGAGATATAAAAGAAAAACGCCAAATACAAGCTATTTCTTTCCATATAGCCTGCAGATGCAGGGCTGTATTAAGACACATCAAAGCAAGCAATCATTGACTTACTATATAAAAATATTTTCTTATGTATACAATTTTGAAAACATTTTTAGAAAAAAAAATTAAAATCCGTTTTGAAGTAATTATTAACATACATAGGTCATATAAAATTTTCATTTCAGAAAAATTCAGTGACTTGTTTCTGAAAAATCGATTTTTCAAAAAAAATATTTTATTTATTTTTTAACAATCGAAAAATCTTATTTTTTTTTTTTGAAAATTTAAGTATGTAGTTATATTAACATTTCTAGGTAGGATTTGAATAAAAAATAAAATGCACGACTGGATCGCACGAACTTGCTCTAATGTTCGATCACATCGTTTTGCATACGTTGATATTAAGAAAAAAAATATATATACAATTTTTTTAAAATTTTTTTCTCCAAAATAAACTTGGTATGACAATTTTAAATATTTAATAATAGATATAAGCTTAAAAACAACATTTAAAAAAAAATCATTCACCCGTTTTTGGTTTCAAAAATCGACAACATTTTGGTATTCAGTATTATTTATAATTTGAAGGACCTCCTATGTTAAGATTATAAGTAAGACTGCATACGAAAATTTTCGAAAAATATTTTTTTGGATATTTGAAAAAAAAAAATATTTTTCTTTTTTGAAAATTCAATATTTCGAAAACGGGTGAATGAATTTTTTTTGGGAATTTTGTTTTTAAGTTTATATCTATTATTAAATATTTAAAATTGTCATACCAAGTTTTTTTTAGAAAAAAATTAAAAACAAAAAATGTTGTATATAAGAAATTCGGTTAAAAACGACGTTGAAAATATAGGAATTCGATTTTGAATACAATCCTTTTGCATACGATGTGATCAAACATAAGAGCAATTTGGTGCGATCCAATCGTACATTTTATTTATCAAACTTTTTGGGCCGTTTTTTAAAAATGCATTTTTTTAACGGTTTGTTAACATTAGTATCGGAGGAACCGTTGTTTTTTTATTTTAGGAAAATATAATGTCAAAAAATTACCAAATACGAAATTTCGAAAAATCGATGGATATTTTGAGTTTTCAAAAAGTTATTTTTATTTATTTCAAAATAAAAAACTGTTTTGAAAATGTTTGGCGTACATTAGTGTTTAAGGCCCTCATTATGAATAGCGAATCGAACTTAAAATCTTGCGAATTCGCTAATTTCGTATTACGAATAGCGATTCGCTCAAACTTAACTCGCTTCAAATTCAAAACTTTAGCGAATTTTATTACCGAAGGATTACAAATAGTGAATCTGCACTAATATAACCCATGTACTATGTATGTGTGATATACCATCGAATCAAAATATTTAGTCATAACGTAGCGAATTGTTGTGCCGGGAAACATTTTCTGTTTATTTTTAAGTTTCAAATTTACTTGTTTTAACCTGTAGCTAGTTACGAGTATTTTTCATAATCACTGACATAAGAAAAAGGTATTTATGTTCAAATTGTAAATATTGTTAAATAAATAAAAAAATAATATATCATAAGGACCAATGCAAATCAATTTGCTAAACTAGTTATTTTGATGGAATCGAATATTGGACGTTTGTATGTAAAGGTATAAGTATGTTTTTATTTTAAAAAGATTATTGGGAACAATTTCCTATCGAATTAAACTCTCTTGTTCATGAGGGAAAAGTGTTACATATTGTTTCAAAGAAAATATTTTGTTATTTGTTCCTTTAGGTTGCCCATTTTATACTGCGTATTTTTAAAAGCATTTTAAGGAAAAAATTAAAAAAAAATTATATTTTGAAAACTGCTCATTAATTTTTTTTTTTTAAATTACAGTTAAATGTATTTGCTGAATACCTATAAATTGGCGTTTTTGATTTTTTTTTTAATTTTTTTCAAAAAGTTTGAAAAAAACTATTTTTCTCAAAAACAGCTGCACAGATTTTTAAACATTTTTCTCATAGATTCAGATTTATCCGAGACATAAAATGGCGTACTTTTTTTTGAGCTCAAATTAGTTTAAGTATTTATTTCAGAATTTTGAATTATTTTTTTTTCTTTGATTTAGCCGATTTAATCTTTTGTTTTTAAGTTTATATTATTAAATATTTAAGATTGATTTTTTAGAAAAAAATTAAAGAAATCTTGTATATATAAAACATTAGTTAAAAAACGACTTTAAAAATATATTTAGATTTTTAATAGAAATCTTTTGAATACGATGTGATCGAAAATAAGAGCAAGTTCTTGCGATCCAGTCGTGCATTTTATTTCATATCTTTTCGTTGGAAACTCAATCACCTCAAAAAATAAAATGTTGCTTAACAAAAATTGTCTTTTTTTTAAATTAAATCGTCGAAAAATACAAAATTAAGCACACAAAACAAAAAATTCACAAAAAATTAACGCAACACAAGCAGCGTTTGACGTTTAAAATAAGTTTTCTTATTGAAATTTATTTTTGGCACCATTTATTTTTAAGCGAACGTTGAAGTTCGCTATTAATAATACTAATACTGTGATAATCGAACTTCGCTAAATTATTCGCAACTTATCGAATGTTCGATTCGCTATTCATAATGAGGGCCTAAACTTTCTAGGATCTTCTGCATAAAAAACTAAAAGCAAATCAAATAAACCGTTTTCCAGAAAATCGAAAATCGAAAAATGGTTCTATAGGTACAAAATTAAATATTTTTTCAAAAAAAAAATACTAAAAAGAACCCTTTCCTTTTATTAATGAACTTATATTGTTTTATAAAAATCGTTAGAGCCGATTCTGAGAAAATAAGATTTACCATTTTGGCTAAAAAATGTATGCCATCTACCGTTATTTTTCGTCTTTAAAAAATAAAATGCACGACTGGATCGCATTGCTCCTATGTTCGATCACATTATATGCAAAATATTCTTAATGGAAACGGCTAAAAGTATTTTTCTTTATTAGTCTGATCATTTTAAATATTTAATAATATAAATTTAGAAACAAATTTTCAGAAAAAATCGCCCACCCGTTTTCAAAATATTGAATTTTCAATAAACAAAATATATTTTTTTTTCAAACATTTAAAAAAAAACTATTTTTCGAAAATTTTTAAATGCAGTATTATTTAGAATTCAATAAAATAGTTGTATGGCGCGTACCGTTAATGACAAAATGTTTTGAAAAATTTGTGGGCCCAAATGTATACCATACTCAAGTTAGTACACATACCAATTTTTATCAAAATCGTTAGAGCCGTTTTTGAGATAATTAAGATGGTACAAAAATTTGTATGGCAAGTACCGTTATTTTTGGGGCTAAAACAATGATTCAAAAATCTATTTTGGACAATCACCTAAAACGCCTAAGCACCAAGTTTTAACAAAATTGGTTTAGCCCTTTAGGCTGTAGATCGTTCTACAGTCATACAGACAGACAGACGGAATTGCGGGACCCACTTTTTTCGTCATCGCTATAGTAATGTCAAGTTTGATCAAAATCTGGTGTTCGATTTTTTTAAGAATCCATAACTTGACATGTACATATATATAGCAAGTAAAAATTGGAGCATATAGTAAATTTGTGTTGTTTTCAAACGCAGAGTAGAAAATTAGACTTACTGCAATACGAGTAAGGTCAGAATTCTATAATATGCACTCAAAAACAGTGAACTGTTGCCAAAAAAAAAACCTTTTCATTGAATTTAACAATTTTCTACTAGGTGACACTTCAAATAGATGGATTTTCCCAAAATTGGACTTCTTTCTAAATTTATATGTATTTTTCATCTCTTAGCTTATGTTGGCCTTGTTGGCTCTTAAGCTCGAATCATGACTAAGTAATAAGCACTCTGTTGTTGTATACTTTGTTCCTACCACAATGCATAGCAAAACTGACGATGATGCAAAGGTAGATAAATAAAAAAAAAAACAAGAAATGACAACAACAAAATTCAACTTTTGTTCATCTATTCATTTCGAAGCGTATAACTGGCCGAACGCCAAAGTTGGAGAAAGTTACCTTCTTCAGTAGTATACGATAGTCTTTCTTACAATATCGACTCGACAAATCAGTCGAGTAAAGTAAAAACTAAATATTATTTTGTTAAGTGAGTGCAGGTCTTGTTCCGGGTTCCATAGAAGAAGATCTAAACAAAACCAATTCAATTTATTTATTTTCGTTATATAAAATTTTAAATAATGAAACCGAAGAACATTTCCAAGACGTTCTTATTAAGTGCGGTTGTAATTTGCATTTATTTTGCTCAGAAGTCATTATGTAATAACTTGGAGCGTAAAAGTGATAATACAACAATAATAACTGAACGTTGTGAAAATGACGAACAACAAATGGTATGGTCGAGGTTTCTCGAGGAATACACTGTGAGGTAAATGCTGGTTTGATTATAGTTCGATGAAAGTGAAACTTTCGAGTAAAAACCATTTTAGCCAACAGACAAATGGATCAAGAACAGCCAAAGTCCTCCCAAATCCTAGCCTAGCGAATCCTAGCATGATGAATCCATCAACTCCAATGAACTTCATCAGCGATCAAAACTATCATCGATATATTCCTACGAATAATATCTACATAACGAAGCGCATCGGAGAAGCTATGGAATTAGAACCACATATGCGTCCACCAGCGAAGGTAATCAATCCTCCTCATCGACAGAATGGTGTACCATCTGGTTTTGGGAATCAGATGTCACAGACTAATCATCCAGTACATCCGCAGCAGCATGTTCGGGCTGTATCCGAGAATGACTTGTATCTCCTTGGTGCGATAGAAAAACTAGTTTATCGCGTCGATTATCTAGAAAGTCGTGTACGAAGATCGGAACAATTAATATACTACCTAATGGCAGGGAACAACCAAAAAGAAGGTATTTATATTATTGTCTTATCTATATAATATATGTACATCTGGTTAGTATTTATAAGCTTCACTTTCATTTGCTTTAAGTTCGCGATCCATGCCCTGCGAATTTCACTCGAATCAGTGACGCATGTTACTTCATTAATAGTGATCGGCAGGTCAATTGGAAGACGGCAAACAGTGCGTGTAAGTCGGTCAACTCTTACTTAGCCGAATTTGAAAAGGTCTCAGAGAATGAAGAGCTAATAGCTCATTTGTTGAATCAACAAGTCCATCGAGGGCGTGATTTTTGGTTGGGTGGTCTTAATCCAGGTTTACTTTGGATTTGGGCGAATTCAGCGAAACCAGTTAATCCAAACATGAATTTAACAACAATTGCAAATAATCTACAGCAAGAGAACGATAATGCAGCGAATGGTGGAAGCAGCAATAAGACCGAATCAAATCAGATATTGAATAATACAATGGAGATTAAGGGGCAGGGTAGATGTTTAAGATTATCATATAATCCTGCGAAGCATTCATACTTTTATTATGGACAAGAATGTACATCGAGGCATCATTTCATATGCGAGTATGAAGACAAAACTTTGGATAATAAAATTAAGAAAATATCAAGAGAATTACGATTAGATTGGTGAATAAATTTTACTATTTTTTATTGAGTCATTTAACAATTAAAATGTAAGCCATGTTTAAAGGCGTGCTTTTGCATAATTAATTTATTTATTTATTCACTTAATAGCCATTTAATAAAATTTTATTTATTCAAAAACATATGACTTTATAGTTTTGTGTAAACATAAGTGCACGAATGGAGAGCTCTTGCAGTTCAAAAATCTGTAACTTTATAAGGATGTGTTAAAAAAAAAACTATAAAAAAGTGAATTCAAATTTTGATATTTGGAATATTGTTTGTTTTATTAAGAACTGTTTGTATCCAAATTTCAGTATTAGTACGTATAATGAGATATACGGAACTTATTTAAATAAAATGCACGACTGGATCGAACGTACTTGTTCTTATGTTCGTTCACATTGTATTCAACAGATTCTTCATAGAAACGGTATTGGAAAGTATATTGAACATGCCCAATAGATTAAATGACATTATGTAAATTTGCCATATCCATAAATAAATATTTCTTCTTTTTCAATCAACAAAGTGGATCAGACCTGCTTTTACTTTATCTCTAAAAACAAATCAATTTATTTTTTGATCGGAAATCAATTCTGCAGATCTGGATTTTTCGGCAGATTTACCCTCTTCTACTAATACCATAACACCATCAGAACAATTGACAGCCGTTGTTTTGACAAGATTTTGTTTTCAGTAGCTATGTGAATAGTGAAATGAGGCTGTGAAAAAATACATACATTTTAAAAACATAATAGCAATTATGTATTAGCAATTGTGTAAATCCTCCAAATTAATTTCGGCATTCATTTTTTAAACATTGAGACCGCTTCGTGTTACAAAAGAAAAAAATCTTGAATGAAGAAACAATTTTCAAATCATTTGCCATCAGATACCTTCTGGTTCCACAGAAACGAATATACACCAATACCGTGATAAAAAAAAAATAAATCCACAGACACATATATACACCAATGCCGTGATAAAAAAAAATAAATCTGAAATCGTATACCATTCGCGACGAAAAAATCTAATTTCCGATCTAAATCTGAAATTACCAAAAGAAAACCCTATAAATCTATCAAACGGCTAAATATATTTTTAAAGTCGTTTTTACTTAATTTTGTATATAAAAAATGTCTATAATTTTTTTTTCAAAAAAAAATTGATAAATCAATTTTACATATTTAACAATATTAACTCAAAAGCAAAATTTCATTAAAAAATAGTCTAACCGTTTTCGAAATATTGAATTTTCGAAAAAAAAAAAACTATTTTTCGAAAATTTTGTAATGCAATAGTAATTAGAATTGGAAGGACCTCCTATTCGATTTCGATCTTTTTTCTAAATGCAAAAGTGGCTCTATCTATAGTAACTACACGCCAGTAAAAATACTCTGTGTATCAAATTAGTAGAAAGTCAGTACACTTGTTTAGGCTATAGTTCCGATGAACAGTGGATGAACTCACTAGTCACATGATCCAACTAGGTAAGGGTAGCTCAATAGCCATCAGACTTCTTTTTTAACTTTATAAATTGCCAAAAACGTTTAGGATCAGCCATGATATCGAATTGCATTTTATTAATGTATGCATCATACAGTAGTTTGCAAAGAGTGGAAAATTCATGGTATGCATCCAGATAGAGAATAGTCGATTTCTGAGCTCGATTTCAAATATTTTTGCCACAGACCGTTTCGGGAGTTTCGGAGTGTATGCAACTCTCTTGAATACCATGGAGGGGACGATGACATATTTGTCCGGGTCGCGTAAAAATGTTGAGGTGTTTAAACTAGTGAATAGTGACTAGTGACTTGTGACTAGTGACTAGTGACTATATTGACTACTGACTAGTGACTAAACAACATGGGTTTCTTAGGGGTAGTTCTACGCCCACTAACTTAACTGAATTTGTTACATATGCTTTAAATTCTTTAGAGAAGAAAAATGAAGTTGATGTAATTGCCACGGACCTTAGCAAAGCATTTGACAAAATTTCACATAAAATTATCATTGTCAAGCTTAAAGCTCTTGGATTTCCTCCTGGTTTTGTTCAATGGATAGATTCCTACCTTTCAGATCATTAATATCGAGACTTGATTAGGTCTTCTGTATCAGATCATTTCATTGCTAAATCTGGCATCCCACAAGGTAACCATCTGAGTCCTATTATTTTTATCCTGATAAATGACGTAGAATCAGTGCTCAAGAATTCTGAACTTTCTACGTACGCAGAAGACATGAACATTTTTAGAGTAATTTCTGCTCCTTGTGATCCTTTACGTCTGCAAAATCAATTGGATAATTTCTTTGTATGGTGTCAAAAGACATAGTAACTTACAATCTCTCTAAAAGCGCCGTGAGGTGGCTGATATTATTTTCGTACACCAAATTTTATCTGGCATTGATTCTTCTACCTTACTCGCGTTAATAAGTATTAACATTAATTCACACACTGTAAGATCAGTACACCAATTTGATCAAGCTCCTCACAGAACTGACTTTGGTAGAAATGAACCCGCCACAAGAATGTTGACGGAAGTAAATGCAAATTATGCTGTATTTAATTATAATCATAGCAAGATCACACAAAAAAAACTTTTCCATAATTCGTCATCTTTTTAATACTAATATAAATGTAGATAATATTAAAAAAATCTAATTCTCCAGAGAAACTGAAACTGCTAACTATTAAACATAACAAATGCATTAGCATGCTATCTTTTTCTAATTTTTTAACTTTCACGATTTTTAAATTTTTTGTTATTATTTTTTTTTCTCTTCTTTTTTTAATTTATATATACGGATTGTATATTTTTTTTATTTTTTGTATTTTATTTTTTAACTGATTGCATTAAGCAGGCCTATTCGACAAGCCTGGTTAAATATAATGCTAAGTCTTCTACTTTTTTGAATAATTTCAGTAGTATATACAATTTTTATTGTAAAAAAACAGCTACCTAAAGTCTACAAATTTGTTTCCAAGGAGATTTCATTAGCAAAAATTCACAGCCCGGAAAATATTTTACTGTCTCGTGAGCGGGATCTTCTGTGAAAAACTATGAAAATTTGGTTTACCGGAACAGGATTTGATAGTTTTTTCGTAGAAATTCGTAGATTAATCGCAGTTTTAGTAAGTATGTATTATTTTATCTAGCAAAACACAAAATTATTTTTTTTTCTTTTTTTTACTTCGGCTTCCCCCAAAAAGTTTTTTTTTCACAAACAAATAAATTATTAACAAAAAAATGTATAAATAAAAAGATTTTATAAATATATAATATTATTATAATGATTTTTCCTTTAAAATTATAAATAAAATATATTTGTTTTAATAAAGAGAAAGAGAGAGAGAGAGTGAGAGAATATTATGTAATGCACAATTTACGATTTGTTGCAGGTATTGGCAAAATGGTGTATTTTTAGTTCCATTTTGTTTAAATAATTCGAAAGAGATGTTTTCACCATTTTTGCAGATGTTTTGATAAATAAACAAATATAATATTATATTGATTTTATATTTAAATAAAAAACAGATATTATATCATAAACAAAGGAAACATTGTTGTGATTTGTGTGTGTATTTTAGTTTTTTGTTTGTGTAATTCACAACATTTTTTTTATATTACGTTTAATAGTTTTGGATAATTTTCTTAAAATGGATTAAAATTGTTAATAACCAGCCAATTCGGCGAATGTGGAGTCCATTTCGTCGGCAAGAGACTTGTATCTGTCTTTGTTGATGCCCAATTCGTCTGTTAAGTGAATGAAATATAAAAAAACAATAACATTATTAATATTGCGGTTGTAAATAAAAAAATATATATTTTTTAAATATGGCAATTTGTTATATACACAAACATATTGTTTGATGAAAATTAATATTAAGGTATTAGGTAGATATGTAAGAGAATGCATTCCCTGTTCTGAACTCAATTATTGAATTTTAATTCGACGAGTTTTTTGTGTAGGGATTTTTTTATCAGTTTTGACATTTTTAATATTGTACATCTTACAATAGTACCTCATCTTCTTAAAACCGAAATTTCTTTGGCACAAAGCTTTTCGAAAGAGGTCAATGAAAAAAATTTAATAATTTTCATCTTAGAGCTATGTGTTTCTTTGCAGTTGATTGGTCACGCCTAAATGATTTTTGTTATGCGTGAAACAGATTAAACCAGCATAGCAAACAGCACGTTGCTGGCCAGCAAACATTTTTCAAACACATTGCTACCTCCAGCATCCTCATTTCTAACTGCTTGACATTTTGTATTGAAACAAACAACTAAAGCTATACTTTCGATCCCCAACCCCATTAATAAGCGACATTTTTCTTTTAAGCAAAATTTCTGTTTCCAAAAAACGCATAGCTTTCCAGACTACACATTTTTTTTAAAATGAAAAATGTGTTGATACCAGTTGAAAAATTTAAATGAATTTAAAAAGTAAATTCAGGGAAATTTGCATTATTTTACATATCTATACACATGAAGGATAAAAACATCATTTGCATCTTGTTAGTAAAAATGTGCATAATAATAAACAAAAAAATATAAAAAAATGTGGATTTAAACAATTTGCAAATTCATAGATCACAGACAGTATATTGTGTGAAGGGTACAAAAAGGGTTGACACTTATGATTTTATACACACACTGTGTGTTGTTGTCTCTTAAACAATTTCGAAGGATTCATTCACGTGAAGTACATTTATAAAAGAAATGAGGAACACAAAATAAAATAAAGTTTTATAAGAAAATCACCTTTTATATTACAATGTTACGATTGTGATTTTTCAATAGTGTTCAAGTATTTAACCAAAAAAAATGTTGATTTTTCTGTCTTGAAAATACATAACTCAAAAACTTCCGAAAGGCATCAGTAAAATTGAAAAATGTCTCAAAAAACACGAGACAATCGGCATGATTAGTAGGTATAATCTTATAAAAACGCGTTTCTTTTTTTTATATTACATAAAAATGTTGGTGTTGGGAGTTTATTTTGTTTTTCAACTGTACTTTATAGTTACTAATTTGTTTAGAAAAAAAAAAACAATTGAAAAAGCATATTTTGTACAATGTTATGTGGGGTGATTGAACACGGCTTTTGTGGTTTTAGTAAATTTTTTGACAGAACAACAGCTGGGTGGATATTGTGTGTTGCAAAAAATAACGGATGCTTTGTAGCACACGAATGTCAGTTTTACATTTACAACTTTTATATGTAACTGTAAAAAAATCATCTGTCATACGATTGAATAATGGCAAAACAGCTTTAAGCTTGAAAAAAATTGTGTAGAAAAATATGTATGTATAGGTCGATGGACACAATCTGGACGCATACAATTCTTGGAAATATTGCGAAAGACGGTGCGAGGTAAAATTTTGCATCAAATTTTCTGAACTACTTATACATTTTAAATAGAAAAAATCTACTACAATATTAGCAATGATTGCTTATTTTTTTCTGATAAAACAAACAAATTACTGGTAATTTTATCTAAGAAATTCTACAAAATGTTTTTTTTTTTGCTAAGTAAGCAAACTGAATGCAGTGCATTTTGGACAGTTTTGATTTCAATTCAATTAAAAAAAAATAAAGAATTTCATTTCTTTAGATGCATAGAAAATATGGGTAAACAAAATATTTCGTGTGTAGTGTCATTGTAAATGTCTTGTAAGTTGTTTTTAGTTGATTATTATAATAATTATTATTCTTTTGTTTGTTTTAATATCCAGTAAGTTCAGCAAATGTTGAATCCAAATCGTCGCAGATCGCTTTGTACTTTTCTTTTTCATGGAAGAGACGGTCTGCAAAAAGCATCATTTATATTAAGAGCATAGCATTTTTTTATACAGTAAACTTAAAAAATAGTATTAATAGTTATGTAAGATCTTTTTTTTTCATTTATACACAATATAATATAGATCTTATTTTCAAAATTATAAGTAGATATTATTTTTTTATTTCTATTTCTAAAAGTGTTAGTTTAAGCGTATATACATAATGTATATAGATTTTTTTTTACTGAATATATTCGAAAATAATGATCAAAGTAATTTCTTAATGTAAAATAATAAATACAAAAATAAAAATAATAAACTGTGAATATTACCTTCTAGCCTGTCGACTTCCTTTTGAAGCCTCTTCACTTGCTTCTCAGCATGTTCGGCACGTTGTTCAGCTTCCTTCAATTTAACAGTCAATGTTTTCATTTCGCGCTTGAATTCTTCAACACGTTGGTTAGCCTTCTCTTCGGACACTTCCAAAGATTTCAAGGAGTTACCAACAACCTAAATTATGTTTGTATGATTTTTAGTACATGGATATATTGTTATTGTATTAAAGGTATTACCTTCAATTCTTCTTCGAGCTCCATGATCTTTGACTCACCGGAACGAACACGATCTTCAGCAACTTCAAGTTCATCTTCAACGAAGGCCAACTTGCGGGATACTTCATCGGATTTGGTATCAGCATCTTCAGCCAACATACGAGCTTCTTTCAATTGGTTGGTCAATTGATCCATACGTTCTTCATCTTGTTGGGAACGGTTTTCCAATACTTTGCACATACTGTTATGATAAAAACATAATTAAAGAATTTAAAGCATTTAAATGTTTGCTTAAAATATTTACCGGTTGTTCTCATCGGCAGCTTGGGTAGCTTCCAACAATTTCTGTTGAGCACTGGTTGAGCGTTCTTCAGATTTTTCCAAATCCTCTTCAATTTGTTGCACCTTACGGTTCAAAGTAGCAACTTCTGATTCGGTTGACGTCAAGAGTTTTTCCTTCTCTTCTAATTCGCGGTTGGCCTTTTCTAAGGCATCCTTAGACGTAACCAAATCAACTTCAACTTGGACCAATTTCTTTTCCAAGTCACGAGTTTCCTCATTGAGTTTATCGACACGGGAATTAGCATCCTTAGCTTGGTTTTCGCAGGTATCGGCCTTATCAATGGCGTTATCCTTTTCAAGCTTCATCGCTTGCATCTTCTTCTTGATGGCGTCCATGGTGAATGTGTTTTTGAATTACTTTGGAACAAAATGAATATGAAGAAAACTGAAATAAATAGAAAGCGTATTACATATTAGTATGGTTGAAATACTAATAAAATCAAAAGTGTTCCGATATATGATTTTCTTAAACTTAAGACATGCTTATATCATTCATAAATACAATTTAGAAATGTTTCTAAAAGAATAAATGCTATTCATAGAAGTGGCGAATAGTGAATTTTAAGCTAAACGTACTTAGAAGTTGAATAGTGGCTGCATAATAATTCAAACTAGAACCACAATGTTCTAATCTTATTTATGATAAACGTAGTAGATTAATCATTTTGTTAATTGATTTGACACAAGGGCATTGTAGCTAAAATCTGTCAGAAAAAATGTTTTATAAATATATATTAACGCAACGATGAGTAGAGGCTTGCTAAATGTTTTAAAATTAAGATTTAAAAAAAGTAATACACTAGTTTTTAACTTCTGAATTTTAAAATAGGAGCAGACAATAGAGCTGGGTAGAACATTCCACATTTGTGTAGTACAGTTAAAAATATAGAGGCAGAATTTTAAACGATTTAGTAATATGTTAAATCATTTTTAGTATGATATGGGGTTAAAAATAGGATTTTGCTAATTTTAAACGAGCTTAGTATCGTATTATCTTTTTAACTTTTTACTAAAGTTAAAATCACCAAATTTCTACTTTAATTTTTTAGTATTGTACTAAATCCATAGTGTTATTTGATAGTATATCAGCCTTGCACGCGGTGGGGCAAAGTTCGAATTCTGATGTGTATTTTTTTTTGTAAATAATGAAGTTAAATGATTAAAATATAAACATAGAATACTTATTAAGAGCACATGTTGGGTTTCCATCCATATAAATATGTAATAAATTTACAAATCATAAACACAATAATTGTGATAGTCAAAATTCAAATCCTACAAAATTTAAAATTTAAAATTAGCATTTTACTATAGTTAACAAAATGAGATTTAAATTCTTTCTTTCACTAGTTAACAAAAGTTTTAAAATTTATGAAAAGTTAGTAGACTACTATGTATATAGTAAATTGTTAACTAGTATCGTGTTAAGGCCTTAATAATAGGTTGTTTAAAATTTTGCGCCATAATCTCGGCATTGGTTGGATTGATTTGGTGGGAATTTGAACTAGCGATTTCGCATTGTTATATGTTGAATAATGAAAGGAATGAGATATTGCGCCGAATAACTTATTATTTTTAATACTCATTTTAGAATCCTATCCAAAAGCCTTAACTTAGTTATTGGAACACGTGCTTAGCAACCGCTTGAGATTAACCTATAACAATGAGTGAAAATAAATAAGTCCCCAAAAACTTAACCCCCTGAAGAACCAAGTTGTCACTTAATAAGAAATAAACCCACTTTTGTTAAGTCATATTATAATTATTTGATATCTGATACATTCTAACAATTAACTGACAATTTGGAATTTCTATCATCAGTTGAGAAAGCTTACCTTATTGTGAATACTAATTAAAACTCAATTGTGAATTGCTTTTGATTTGACGTTTCTAATCTTAGGCGGTAGTCATAGCTTTCATTGAAACTCATCATTGATAACTTTGACTATCAATTCTGAGGCACTTAAACAAATAACACTGATGTCGTTTTGGTATCAAAATGAAGGTATTCATAAAACCACATATGACATCGTAAAATGGAAAAGTTTACCACGCACATTTCATGAAAGCACTTATAAAAACCAACTTGCGCAAATGTGATAAATGATCATTTTTTCTTCCTGTACCTTAACTTAACTGATAACAAAGTGTTATAACTCTCATTTAAAATGTCTGCAAGAAATAAGAAGAGGAAGAGAGATAGTTATACCAAGATTATGACAAATAAAACGTCAAAAGTTTTTCACATTTACCAAAATCAGATGTTAAACTTTCCCACACAAAATTATCCGGAAAAGTTTACCATTTTTTGGTAAAGTTATTCCATAAAAATTTTAGCAGCTCATTTACCACATTTACCATTTTACCATTACCGCGGTTACGCGGTTTCATGAATACCCTTATAATATTTTTTGTCAAAAAAATATTTTTTTTGCTCTACCACTTTCTTGAAAATTCACTTTTGATTTGTCAATTATGGAAAGCGTTTTCAATGATCATTGCAAGTCAAAAGTGAATGTATGTCTGGTACGATGGCTTATTTCTTCAAAAAATATACCACATCCTTCAGTCCTACCCCAAAGATAGGTCAAGTTAAGCAAGGCATTTAAGAAACTAAATGCTGAAGTTCTCCATCGATGTCAGAAGTTATCGAATCAGAAATTTCGATGTATTTTAGCACCGATATTTGTTTTTTTTTTTTTTTTGAAAAATAAGATTCAAAAATCGATTCAAAATTCAAAATTCCTTCATTGTTTTGAAAATTGAAGCAATATTTTTAATCGTAATTTTCTTTTCCTTTTTCGTGTGTATGGACTACATAATATCGCACTAAGCGGCATTTGAACTTCATACAATTTCTCATAAATAGCGTAGTTCCGCTGAAGTACAGTTCCGTCGAGTACGGTCTATGTCGATGTTTTGAATCTTAACATCGATGCTGCGATGTTTCACATGCTTCAACATCGATGACAACACATACAATGTTTTTTCGTCTAATATCGATGTTTTACCAACATCATCACCTACATTTTCATGTCATTGGGGCGTTCGGTAGCGCACAGCTTTGCTGTGCAATACGTTCGTTATTGTTGTAATACGTGTTAAATATCTGTCAATTAACAGCCGACGACCATACAACGAACAAAACATATGATTTCCAAATCGAACCCAAGCTAGCGCTAAATTTCTGGTATACTTAGGTAGCGTAGTGCAAAGCTACGAAATCAGCTGTCTTTTCAATTGTTGTTTGTGAACTTTAATTACGTACCTAATACATCATCTTCTTCTTCTGAATCGGTTGAAACATTTGTGGTTCTTACTTCCTGATTCATTTTTAATTTATATTTTCTCCAACAAATGTATGTTTAATTCACTTTGAGCCGAACCGTAATCGTAAACAATTAGTTTTTTTTTCTGTTTGGAATTTTGACAGAAATGGTTACCTATTGGGTTTTATACGTTCACAAACGCACAATATATATTTCAGCAATGTATCAGAAAGCTGTGCGACACCGAACGCCCCCATTGTTTTGTTTTTTCCCTCCTTACACACCAACACACTCACATTCAAATTCAGAAGAATCCAGTGCTAATTTGTTTGATTGGAATCCCGAATCGGAGAGTTCTTCCGGATTACCAATTACGCTCTAATGAAAAACTGACATCAAAAAGAAACGAGAAGAACTCCAAAACAGTGATATACACAGACTTACCAATATACCGACTATTGAAGAAAAAATAGCAGTTTTCTGAAAACTCGTCTAACCGGTCTTTCTTTGTAATAATCAATTGACGAACCAAACGTGTGCGTTCCTGTACTCCCTAAAACTGCAAAAATCTACGAATTTTTCACAGAAGAACGTGCTCATGATAAAGTAAAATATTTTCCCATGCTGCAAATTTTTATCCAAGATATTTCTTTAGACAAAATAATAGGTCCGTTCCCGTACTCCCTAAAACAGCGAACATCTACGAATTTCTACGAAAAACAGTCAAATCCTATTCCCGTACTCCAATTTTTCGTAGTTTATCACAGAAGAGAGCGCTCATGAGAGAGTAAAATATTGCCCCAGGCTGCGAATTTTAGTCCAAGAAATTTCTTTGAACAAAATTATGAAGACTGTCAAATGAAGGCAAAAAAGAAAAATAATAAGCTGTTGTTTGCCAGATGTAGGGATTGTTAAACTTCGATAGCCAAATGTTTCGATGGTTAAAAAAAACTATCGATATATTATTTATACCTATTTTGAAAAATAAGCAACAAATAGGTACAGGTAAGAATGTAGTATATATAATTTTCAAATGCGTAAAATAAAGAAGAAAATCCCGCTACATCTAAACGGATCCTTAGTAATATTATCACAAAAAAATAAAGAAAATAAAAACAATTAAATATGTTTTAAATTGGTGTTGGTATTATTAATAAAACAAAAGTTCAATAAATATTTTTAATAAATATAAACAACAAAAACGAAATTACATTTTTTGCTTCATGTTTTTAAACAATAATTGTTATGTTTCCTGGGGTTTCTTGTTGTTGATTAGTAATAATTCTGTTGCTTGCTGCTATATACGTCGAATACCACTATGAGGTGCAAATCTATCTATCTATCTATTTTTACTATCGATAGACTATCTGTGTGAGTTTTCTCCGTGTACACAGAAAGTTGTGTACACATACATTTTTCCGATTCCGCAAAGGTGCGATCCATTTTTATTTGACAGATAACGTGTACTCAGATAGGCAAATTTATTCACCCATATTTCGAGGGTGAATACATTTTCTGCACGGAAAAGCATTCACGGTTGCGGAATTGAGACCCAGGGTGTAATTTCAAAAAAAAAATTGTTTTGATATTTAGAAATAGGCTAAAATTTTTGATCAATGCGTTCCCGAACTTTTGTGAAAATTTGTCGCTCTCTGAGATTTTTACCCCCAATCCAGCAAATATGACAGTCTTCTACATTTCTGTGCAGAAAGTAATATGGAACGGAATCATCTTGAGTGCTTAAACATTCATCATAATTGAGTTAAAAAGATTCTACCAAAGTCATATTCGTCCTGCTAGACACCTGGTGCTATTAACTTTAGTTTTTGTCAAGAAATAAATAGTACAACTATGTCCCACGTATGTATTTGGTTTTGTATTCCAAGTTGGTTGCTTACTATTTTTTATGATTTTATGTACCTGTACAATGTTTAGGAGCTAGTTATAGATTTCATTGAAACATATCATTGAAAACTTTGACTATCAATTTTGAGGCAAAACAAATAAAGCAGGTCGTTTTGATACCAATATGATACCTTCATTTTGTTCCACGACTTTATTGTAAATTCACTTTTGATTTGTCAATGATGGGAAGCGTTTTCAATGATCATTCAATGATCAATGAATTGATAGTCAAAGTTTTCAATGATGAGCTTAAATGAAAGCTATAACTGGCTTACAGTGTATATACATACTTTTTACATAATTACAAAAAAATGTTAAATCAAACTACCTATATTTTGTACATAAAAAAGAAAACAATTTGAGATCGTGAAACTAGTTTTATTACAAACAATTTTTTGTATGTTAAAATTCTTAGATATGTTTTTAAAAATTTCTAACAAAAAAAAAAGAAGTTCCGAAAAATTCCTCAACCAGTTTTCAAAATATTGCATTTATAAAAACAAATTAATTTTGAAAATCAAAAACTAATTATTTTGAAAAATGTTGGAAATATTATTTTAAACTTAATGATACCGTGATACCAACAATACAAAAATATTTTGCAGTTAAAACCAAATACAATACCCCCTAAGGAATCACATAATAAGTTGCCTTAAGTTTGAAGATATAACTTTTGTACTGTCAGCTTTGCTTAAAATTTTCATGTCGTTATAGTTAGAATTTCGGAACGAGAGGTGGCCTACATCCTTCTTGCCTACTATAAAAAAAATATCTTTGACCTTGAAAATTAAAATAAAACAAACGAACTCAAAAATATGTATTTGTCTATTAAAATATTAAAAAATATTGTTTTTAATTAAAATTAATAAAGTGTAGGTATTAAATCTAAAAACAATTTAAAAAAAAAACTATACTATAGAATAGTTGAACTAAATAGTTAAGCCTACACAGAATATATTTTCAAATCAAACGCAATATTTAAATTATTGTTATTAATAAAAAAATATTAACACCCATATATATATGTAGACACATACATATGTACATGTTCTGTTTGTTAAAAATAACCAAGCCTTCTTGGCAAATGAAATTGAATATGAAAGTTCAAATATGCCAATAAAATGGAAAAAAAATAAAACTTTTTTCAAAAAAATCTTCTTAAACTTGCAAATTCCTCCTTTTTTTCTATGCCGGGTTCGTGTGCATGTGTTTGGTTTCGATTATAAGATGATGTCATGGTTGTGTGAGTGTGCGCGATTAGATTGATGAAGGTGTTTTCTGTTCTATATATGTATGTAAAACTCCTATAATAAATTGCACCTACACAATTTTCTAATTTTATTTCACAAGACTTTAGAGCTTAGACCGATATACGCCCAAGCCTGAAATGGTGAGCAGTGTCTGAAATACGTTGGCACGGGCATGAAGTGTTCCGAGAATAATGAAATTTATTGGATATATTTTTGCAAACAATTTATATGTAGATACTAAAATGCATATACATATACTTAAATAATATGTGATTATTGAAATTACATTTTAAATTTGACAAAATAATTTTTTTTCTTAAAAAGATTAAATTTGAAAGATTTAAAAATAGAACTGTTGTGTATTTTTTAATTTAGATTTTAGAAAACAGAAATACCTATGCGAATACAGAAATACATTAATAACACACATTATCTTATAAAGTTACATTAAAAACTGTTGTGTGCTAATGCAGGTGAACTGTGTGAGTGGCATGTGTGTAGTGGTTTTATAGGTAAAATTTAACACACATGTACATACATATGTATGTTTGTATGTCATTGATGTGAATGTGTGGAATGTTTAGATATGAAATATTTTCAGACCTATTCGATTTCAATTGCCTTTTAAGAACGATTGAAACAAAACATAGTTTATTTTATAAAATATATATACATATGTATATGTGTATGAGTACATGTATATCCACATATATATACACACAAATACGAATATTTTAAAATTGCATAACATCAGTATTTTCGCAGAATAAATATTTGAATCTCAGCACAAAAATATTTTTGTATCCAGCACCAGAATATTTGGAAGCGAATCGATTTGACTTGTTTATTTTTAACTTTTATGCAATAGGTTAAACCTGTCAGTTTTGTACCGTTTCTTGAAAGTTTAAACGTCATATCCGGTTGTATGAATATTTTCAAACTTCTCGCTTTACCACTTGTCACAAAGACTCACAACACACTGCATTTTCACTTCATACATACATACATATACTTATATGTATATAGATATATTTTCTTAATATTTCAAGGATACCAAATAAATATCCTTTATTGGAGAGTAAAATTCACCCACTTTCACCAAAATGTTTGAATTATTAAATTAATTTAAAAAAAAAAAATTATTCAAAATATTTAAAACCAAAAGGTGTATCTAATTATGTATGTGAAAGACCAACCTTAGCGTTTTGGAACACACTATACGCTAGCAAAAACCCGAGAACACTGATGTGGACCAACTTTTTTTATCCAATCAGCCCCACATTATTTCAAAACATAGTTTTAAATGTGTGAAAAAATGTTCTACCCCATACAATCTCATTCGCAAAAGCATCTCTGTAAAAAAAGAGTTCGGTTTCGATTCTCTCGAAATTTTCAAAAATTTCCCTGTTTTTTCAAAAAAATCCCTCAAAGTTTGTCGCGCATTTTTTTTTTTAATTTATATTACCCATCCAGATGAAATCCAACTGCGAGAGAGAGGATATGATGGTATGTCTGGCTTCGGTGGTGAACATTTTTGTTTAATTGTATGTGGGGTTTTTAAAAATAGCATATTTTCCCCTTGTTATTTTTTTTTTTTTTGAATTGGAAAAGTTTCCCAATTTTCCATCGAGGGTCATAGGAGATATTTTTTCACAACTTCTTTGGATGCTTTTTGTTATGATCTTTAGTTTGAAATGAGATGACATGAATTATTTTTCATTAAGCAAATAAATAAATAAAACCGCATTATAAGTGAGTGTTAATTAGTTTTCCAATTGGAAAATCGAATTGCTAGATATATCTCTAAGTAATTTTGAATTTGAAGGCGAAATGTGGTTTTGATTTTCTATATAGAAAAAAGTACCTAACCGATTTTAAAATGCGGTCAGATACACAATATATATATATATTCCAAATTCAATTTAATTTAGCTATAAATATCCAATTAATTTTTGAAAATTTATTTTGCTCAAAAAACAACAAATTTAGTGTAAGATTAAACAGAATTCAATCGTTTAATTTTTTTCCATTGCATATAGATTGGAATTTTCTATTTTTTATGATAACACAAATTATTTAAAATAATGTAATATGATATTTCTTTTTCTAAGCTATTTTTACAAAATTGTTTGTTTGTGCAGTAGTTGTAACGCCTACACTTTTTGTTTACTCTTTGAAGTATATTTTCTGTTTGGAGATTTAAGATGCGTTTTTATTTTATTATAAACAATACGTCCTGATATCTGTATAATATTATGCATGTATAGCAATAGCTATTTTGCAACAGCGAAGAAATAATAATTTCTAATTTTAGAAATATTTAGGTATATTATTATGAACTTTTGCAAAAGTTTTGAAAAATCTGACAATGGCATTTTGTGTCTGAGAATTGTGTTGTATAGGGTAATATTTTATTATTGATCAGCCGCTCTTCGCCGCGCCGTAAAGCTGTGTTAATTATAAGTTAATTAATATTTCATGAATTCGAATAAACTATATGTATCATAATCTAGACTTATTAAGTCCATTTACAAGTGTTATTTATTACTATTAAGTTTTTTTTGTAATTAATTTTTTAAGCTTTAAAATTATTTATTCACGCCTACGATATGGGTCATATACTAGGCGTTTTTAATTTTTCGTTCAAAACAGAGCACTTAACAGAGTTCGAGCGCATAGATTAAGCACATTTTCATTTTAACCATAAAAAGCAATATAACAAAGAAATGTACCCTTTTTTGTACACTGATACACAAGCAGACACAGAAAATCAATAAGCGATCAACTTCTTTTCTTTCGACAGCTTATGTATGTAATAATTTTTACTTGCGATATAGATATTATAGGGCAAGTTTTGCATTTAGAAAAAAAAATCGAACTTGAGATTTTAATCAAAGTTGACATTACGATGATAGAGAACACAAAAAAGTGGGTCCCGCAATTCCGTCTGTCTGTACAACTCTCTACAGCCTTAACGGCTGAAGCTATTTTCTTCAAACTTGGTACTTAAGCGCTTTAGGTGATTGTCAAAAATAGATTTTCGAATCGTTGTTTTAGCCCCAAAAATAACGATACTTGCAATACAAATTTTTCTACCATCTTAATTATCTCTAAAACGGCTCTAACGATTTTGTTAAAAAAAAATTGGTGTGTGTTTTACTTTGGGTATGGTCTACATTTTGGCCCACTCTTTTTTTAAATATTTTGTTATTAACGTTACCTGCCATACAACCATTTTTTTGATATTCGACTTTCTCATAAAAGGTTCAACGGATTTCGATCAAAGTTTTTATGTAGGATGTCTATCGAATTCTAAATAATACTGCATTTCAAAATTTTCGAAAAATCCAAAAAATCTGGATTAAAAAAAAAAATGTTTCTTTTGTAAAATTCAATATTTTGAAAACGGGTGCATGATTTTTTCTGAAATTTTGTTGTTAAATTTCTATTATTAAATACTTAAAATGTTTATACCAATTTTTTTTAGAAAAAATTTAAGAATTTTTATAAATCAAAAATTAAGTGAAAAACGACTTTAAGAATACATTTAGTCGTTTCCATTTAGAATCTTTTTTTTTATAATTTTGAACGCGCTCAAGGGATTATGAATGCCCTTTTTATGTTTTTTTAACACAGCGCAGTCATCCGGTGAAAGAAGAGAAAGACGGATAGAAAATATATGTGGCGCGACGTTCTGAGACTAGAGCTGGTTGTTGTCTCAGATTTATCTCCAGGGGTGGCGGCTGAACTATTGCGGAGAAAATTACCGTGTCTTATTTATTTATGTCTCTTATTTCGTTGTCATATTTATGAGTAGTTTACTCGATCACATGTTGTTAGGTTTATGTATGAACAGCATGTAATGAGTAAACCAGCAACTCATTTTATGACAATTTTTAGAATTGGTTTTTAATGGAATATAAGAAGACATAGACAACGGCAGGAATCGAACCAGCGACCACGAGGTTAACAGGCGAGAACACAACTATCGCGCCACGGCCACGCCCAACATATAATGTGATCGAAAATAGGAGCAAGTACGTGCGATCCAGCCGTGCATTTTATTTTCTTCACATTTTCCTTCTTGACACACATGGCATTTGGTGCGTTAGCAATTTATTCACAGCTCAGTCAATTATGTTCGAGCATATCGAGTGCGATCTTCAGAACGAAAAAAGAAACACACATTTGGAGCTCTGCATGCTCTCAGTTAGGGGCCAGTTATAGCGATCAGGAAAACGAAACAGGAAAAAGTTCTAATGGATAATTTATAATGTTTTCCCGCGTTTTAAAATACAAATACTACACTAATCGATGACAAATAACTCATAGAATTTTTTTTGGCAAAAATATGTGCAATAAAACAATTATTTTTCGTTCAAAATGTATTTAATTATTTTCCTGATGAAAATTCAATTTTCGTGCCAGCTGATTGCCATTTGACACAAAGTGGAACAAATCATTCCAATGATTTGGGTTCCAATTTCTCTTATTCCACTGACAAAAACGTGGACGAAAAACTTTTTCGTGTGTGTTTCAATCAGGAAAACTTAATGGCAGACTGGTAGTGAGGCTCGCCAACTAACATACATTTCCTGTTTGCTGTAAAGGACCATCAGGAAAAAATATTCATTTTCATACTGTTTCAACTTTTCCTGATGCGTTATCCTGATCGCTATAACTGGCCCTTTAAAAAGACACACAACAAATTTTTTGATAAATCAGACTCTGCTCTGAACTAAAAAAGAAAAACGCCTTTAGTCAAACACAATTGAATCTTATCCTTCCGGAATTCCATATATGTATGTACCCAACAGATTCGTGAGAAACGTCAGAACAAGATATAACAATTTAGAACAGTCAGTCATCTGACAGAGATTAGGTCCATTCGTTGAACTTTACCCAGGGTCGACCCACGTTTTTTTTTACAATCCCAAGAGTTGTCGAAAAAACCTGGGTTTTTCGGTACTCAAAAACACCAGATGACCATTAATTTTATATTGCAGAAAAGCAAGTTCTCATTTAATAATTAAAACTTAAAATATGTTAAATTTAAGTAGTTGCACTATGGCATTTACATTGATCTATATACAATCCACAACTTCTAAGTGTTCTATATTGCATTTTGCATGGCTGTGTCGAAAATAAATTTCAGTATTCTTTTAATTTCAATTTTAAAAATAACAAATTGCATACAGAACGAGAATTCACAAAACAAATTCTTCAGGTCAAGGGTGTATTTACCCTAGGGCCAAGAGGGCCATAGACTGGGTTAGCGGTGCAAGTCGGCCCTCCTTTCAACTTTTTTTTTTTTGTTAATTATTTATTTATACAGTTTTAATATACATATTGTCGTATTTGATAAGGAAAAAAGCCTTGTCTTCTTATTGCGTTTTCGTTTCAATAAAAACAGCGATTTGCAGTCGATCCGCCGTCAATTTTATTCTGAAAATCTGATTCGTTTCAAATTAAAACCAATTTTTTCCAGAAAAACTGATCAGTATTGAATTTCTTTTTCGAGACGAATTCAAAAGTGTTATTTAGAATTTGAAGGAACTCCTGTATAAAAATGTTGACCGAAATCCGTTTTGCAGTTTATGAGAAAGTCGAAAATCAAAAAAATGGTTGTATGGCAGGTACCGTTAATAACAAAATATTAAAAAAAATATGTGGCCAAAATGTAGACCATACCCAAAGTAGAACACATACCAATTTTTTTATCAAAATCGTTAGAGCCGTTTTCGAGATAATAAGATGGAGAAACATTTGTATGGCAAGTACCGTTATTTTTGGGGCTAAAATAACGATTCTAAAATCTATTTTGGACAATCACCTAAAACGCTTAAATACCAAGTTTGAAGAAAATCGCTTCAGCCGTTAAGGCTGTAGAGAGTTGTACAGACAGACTGAATTGCGGGACCCCCATTTTGGGTTAGCTCTATCATCGTAATGTCAACCCTATATAGTACCTAGGTATATCGCAAGTACAAATTATTGGTTTTAGTACCGAATCCTATTTATTGAAACGAAATGACCATTAATGTGTTTTAATGTAAACGTAGATATGTACCTACTCGTACATGTACCTACGTGTATTGCAATGAAAATGTCAAAATATAACACTCATTTTTTTCTTTATACCAAACTTACCTAAAAAGCATAAATTAATTTATTTATTTATTTATAACATACAAATTAAGAAATTAAAACTTATAATAAGAAATATTTTACATTGAGGTTACAAACAAATTATTTCAAAAGAAAATAAATTTAATGTTTAAAACAATCCTAATTAACGACCTTTTGAAAAAATTGGCATTGAACTTGCTCTTGTAGCTAACAACTTTAATGTAGCTAACCATTGAGGCTTCTTAATAAAAATGCGTAAAATTAAATATAATTAGGTAGAAATAAATGGATGATATACATAATAAAATCTTTTTGGATTGCTTAGTTGTTATAGTTTGAGGGAAAGCAAAGATGCCATTTGAATTCCTAGATAAATAAGAATTCGAAAAAAATTCAAAAATCGTTTGCAGCGGTTTTTTTAAAAAAATTAATTTTTTTTATTAATTAATCTATGTATAAAATTTTAAAAACATTTTTAGAAGAAAAATTTGAAACGCCATTTTGGATACTATATTAATATACATATAAAAAACAAACTTCAAAAAAATTCAGTGACTGGTTTTCGAAAAATCAATTTTAAAACAAAAAAAATACTTGTTTTTTTTAAATTCGTAAACTTTTTTTGAAAATTTGAGTACGCAGTTTTATTAAAACTTTTAGGGAGCGTTTGCATAAAAAACAATTGGTTCTATTGGAAGTCCCGTAATAAGTACCCAAAATAAAATATTTGTATACACACATATTTTTATAAAAATTCTTGGAGCGTTTTTGAGAAATAAATTTTCTTCTTATCGGTTTTTTAAAATTTGTTTTAGGAAAATATTTTTTTTAACTGTTTAAGATGTTAAAAAAACTTCCAAATGCGAAATTTCGAAAAAATCTATTTAGCCGTTTTTAAAACTTTGAGTTTTCAAAAAAAAAAACAATAACTTGCAAAAAAAATTTTGTTTGAAAAATTTTGGTTTAAAACAGTGTTTAAGCATTTCAGGAGCTTCTACGTAAATAATTTCAAAAAAATCAAATTAACCGTTTCCGAAATTCGAAAACCAAAAAAATGGCTCTACTAGACTAGAGGTACCAAAAATAACAATTTTTTTCCAAAAAAAAATTATCAAAAGGTACCCTTTCCCTTTATTAATGAACTGATTTTTTTTATAAACATTGTTGGAGCCGTTTTTGAGAAAAATAAGATTAAAAAGAATTCGGCACATTGTACAACAACAGAAATATCTTTTCAATCAAATCAAAAAAAAAAAAAAATTATGAATACCCTTTATATGTTTTTGTTAACACAGCGCGGGCATCCGGTAGAAGAAGAGAAAGAAGGATAGGAAAGATATGTGACGCGATGTTCTGAGACTAGAGCTGGTTGTTTTCTCAGATTTATCTCCAGGGATGGCGGCTGAACTAATGCGGAGAGAATTACCGTGTCTTATTTATTTATGTCCCTTATAATTCGCATTATTTTATTTATTTCGTTGTCATGTTTTATGGGTATGCTAGTTTACTCAATCACATGTTGTTAGTGTTATGCCTAAACAACATGTAATGAGCAAAGCAGAAACTTATTTTATGGCAATTTTTTAGAATTGGTTTCTTAATGGAATATAAGACATAGACAACGGCAGGAATCGAACCTGCAACCACGATGTTGACAGGCCAGCACACAAATATTGCGCCACGGCCACCCCTAAAACCTACTGAAAACCGCAGCTTTTTGCGAGGATTGGTTGCCGAGATATCAGCTTCCAAAACAAATCAAACGCAGTTGGTTTGGCAATTATGGCTATAATTTTCGATTCAAATATCTTGAGAACCAGAAGCTGCAGAAGCGTTTGGTTTTCAGGAGTGGATAGGCATTCAATAGACCTTTCTTTTCATATATATGTATATCGATGGGTATGGGCAACATTGTGGAAAATGTAATTTTTTTCACAATTTTGATGTTTTTTTTTTTAATCTTTAAGAAAATGAAATCTACATAAAAAAACTACAAAAAAATATACACTCTGTATTTTAAACGTCATCCTAAGACAAGTTCGATTGGTAAATGCATATATTTACGTTTTTTTTGCGTTCTGGTTACAGGATTTTCAGAGCTGGTAGGATTTTTGGCAATTTTTTTCCTAAAAAAATAAGCATTTTTCTTAGCAGTTTTTGTAGTCAGAAAAAAAACACTACTTTAGCAGGATTTTAAATTTTTCATTGGTCACACTGGATACAACTCACGATAGCGGAATTACATCCCAGGCAGTGAATCTGACATAATATGCTCACTGAGATTTATATGCTCATCTCTTTTTACGTATTTTTCATAGGCATACAAACAAATACACCTGGCCACGGACCTTATATACTTTCTGAAAAAAAGAAATTTTGGATCCTTAAAATAGCGAATACAACAAGTTTTGTTTTCGTATGAAGCGTTGACAGTAGTGTACCTGCGCGAGAAGTATTTTTGAAAGGCAGTTTATATTAAAAAATTGGATTCTGTCGTGACAGACTTGAAAGATCGTCTTTCTTCTACTTATTAATACACGTATAAAACTTTAGTTTCAAAAAAAAAAAAAAAAATTAGTGACGTGTTTGAAAAATCGATTTGTCAAAAAAAAAATTATTTTTTTTTTATTCATAAGAATTTGGGTGCTTTCATAAATGCATGGTTGCGAAAGTCCGACGAAGCTTAGCATTCATAAATGCAAATAATGAATGTCAGAGTTTCATAAATGTAAAACGCAAATATTTGCAGCGCAAATATAAAATTTCACATGCATTCCGATTTTTTTCTTAAAGAAAGAGACAATATGATGTAAATAGTGGTACACCTTCCCTTACTGTTCACAACTGTCCAAATTTCCGCCAGGATATTCAAAGTTGTACTCAAAATTTAAAAAAAACATCAGAATTGTTTTTGTCCACAGCAAAATGAAGCAAAACATAGAAAGTACATATTCAAAAATGCATATTAAAATGCAGGCGCAAATAGTTTTTCTGACGTTAATATGATTGCAACTGATTGCATGTAAACAAGGCAATGTATTTATGAAAGCACCCTTTGTTTAAAAATTTGAATATACAATATTATTTATACGTTTAGATGGCATTTGCATAAAAATAAAAAAAATTATTCTGTTCATTCAAATGATGCGCGCACGCAAATGGGTTTTGACTACCCTTAAAAATGAACAAACACAGTGCAAGCGTTAGAAAGAAAGGTAAGGATCCAAGAGGAGATAGCGATACAAATTGGTTTTGAATTTCTAAATATCAAAATGGGAGGGAGGGAAAAATAGAGCTGGGTAAAGCCTTTCATAATCGCTTTGTGCGGCTAAAGAAAGAAGTTCTTTACTCTACTTTACTACACTTTGGAGAGTACGTCCAAAGTGCGGCTGAAGGTTAAACTGATGATCATTCCTATTGAAGCGCGAGTATTACATACTGTTGAAAAATAGTGAGAAAGTCCAAAATATATAAAATAAAATAAAATGTATTTGTTTTAAAACTGGACTACGACTAAAATAAGAACACTCATTATTTTAATCAAAATTCTCGGAGCCGTTTCTGAGAAAAAAATGTTTCTTAAAGGTATCTCGACATTTATATAAGGCACCGTTGCTTATTGTTTTAGGAAAATAATTTTTTTTTTAAATAATAAAGATATGGCGCAAAATTTGAAAAAGCCTGATGTTAAGGGCTGAGCATGATACTACTTAATAGTTTGCTAACACTAAAGCACTTTACTAATATTTTCCTAATCTTAAACGCGTCTAAAATAGTGCAAAAAAGTAAGCGAACATAACGTTTTGACGTTTGTAAATATCAAAGTGGCATATGGATTTACTACGATAGACCCCTTTCACACAAGGAAACTGAGTTGCCGGCAACTGGGAGTTTGTGGGTGAGAAGGGAAAGAAGTAAGGGAAATGACAAAAATTTCCCCGGTCAACGATTTGAAGAGATTTTGTTGACGTTATGCTTTGAAATTTTCTTAGGTTTCCATTTTGACTTCTGTCTCTGATAGATGCCAAACATATTTTTTTTAAAGAGAAATTGTATCTTACAATTATATTATTACATTAACCAAACCAAGTGAGCTACTTAAATAAATTCATTGTGAAAGAAAATTTCAAGTTTTAATTCTTGTAGGCAACACATTTAATTCAATCCATCACGAGTTGGTACACAGTTCATACATACAATTATGCGCCTAGACATGGAAAATCGACAACAAAAACGCACAGACCAACTAAGCTCTCAGCTTGTGGCTTCATCATCACATTTTGTTTATAATGACGTTCCTGTATTACCGAGCAGCAGCAGGCAGCACCACAGCTACCAGTCATATCATCCTGTCAGTGGTTTATGTGTGCAACTGTACCAATAAAGCTTCGGTGCATTCCAAAAAGCCCAATATAATCTTCCCATCATCACTATCACATGTTGGGTCCAAGATTTGGATGGCAAGAGAAACGCACAACAAATCTGCACACAAATCAATTTTCTCTCCTGGTTCATTGTTTTTCCGTGACCTTTTAATATATTAATTTAGCAAACCATTATTAACAACCACAATAAAAAAACAACATTTACCTATATAATCGCACCAGGTTTCTTTATTTTGAATTTATGTTTCTAAAAATAAGCTGCGTTTAATTTATAACTCAAAATTGTGTAGAATTTTCCAGCCGCGAAGCAAATTGTTTGTTTACAAAAAGCGAATGTCAAATCAAAAGCAATTCAAAAAACGAGCAACTCAGTTTCCTCATCAATTTCTTCGTGTGAAAGCTACAAGGCAATTAAAGGAAAACGTCAAAAAAATCTCCAGCAACTGGTTTCCCTGTGTGAAAGGGGACATACTAAAAAAATAAAGTAACCATTTTATGGTTTTAACTTTAGTAAAACGTAAGAAAATAGTACGATACTGAACTGGTTTAAAATTAGCAAAATCCTCTTATTAGCCTAGTATCATACTAAAAATGATTTAACATACATATTACTAAAATTTTGCGCCAATGTCAAAAACCTACGAAATACAAAGTTTCGAGAAAATCGATTGTTGTTTCTGAAATATTGAGTTTTTTTTTATTGTTTTACGGAGAAGCTCCTAAAAAATTTGAACAGTGTTGTACGTAAAAATTTTGCACCAAAATTTAATTAAAAAAAATCAAAAGAACCATTTTCCATAAAATTGACAACCAAAAACATGATTCTATTCGAGTTACCAAAAATACCCAATTTTTCAAACAAAAAAATACCAAAAAGTACCTTTTCCCATCAATAATAAAATGATTTTCTTTATAAAAATAGTTTGTGTCGTTTTAGAAAAAAATGTATGGCAGGTACCGTTATTTTTCGTCTTAAAACAATATGAAAAAAACGTGTGGGCAAAAAAGCAATATGTAGGTTCCAAGGTTGATGCTTTAGACTCGCGTACTTGTGAGACCAACTTTTTTGTCTTTGCTATCATCGTGATGTTAAGTTTGATAAGCGAATCTTGAGCTCGATTTTTTTATCAATCCAATCCAAGGCATATAAATCGCAAGTAAAAAGACTAGAGTACCTACAATAGCACAAGCGACAAAGTTTATTATGACGGTTATATGACCCCATTTGGACGGGACGCGGGAGTGAAAATAATCTAAAATATGCGTGTATTAAACTTTTCTACACAAATCCGTTATTTTTTGTCGCCTGAGTTATCATGATACTATTGCTGAAGAACAGGTTCCCGCAATTCCGCTTGTTGGTCTACAGCCTAAACCGCTGAAGCGATATCCGTCAAACTCGGTATTTAAGCACCTAGGACCTAGAATGTTCTTCTTTAAATTCACCCCTATCACAGAGTCCCTCGTATCAAAGTTCCGAATTTTTGTTACGCTACGAATACGAATAAATTCAGATCATAAGCCCCGAACGAAATCGTCAGCATTGTCTCACAGAAAAAAAAATTTGGAGTTTCAAAGTCATCTGACTTACGTCAAAATATGAGAAGAAAAACTGATTTATATTTGTGTTGTGAATCTTTTTATAGTTTAATTTCGTTAATCAAAAATGGATTCAATAGCCATTGCTATTTTTGAAATAAATGAGGAAAATACTCAAAACCGAAAACTAAAACTACAACGGAATGTTTTGAGATATGCGTTTAATCCATTCGAATACGATGACAAAGTGTTATTAACATTCTTAATTTATCAGTACCTAGCTATTTTATAAATGAAATTGATTTGCAGATTTAAGAAAAACTTTCGGTTGAAAAAGGCAGCATTTAAATATATGTATATTGGAGGAGCTGGACCAACAACTCGATCCGTGTTTTCTTTTTCAATGTCACCAATCAGCAGGCTGGCAGCGGTATTAAGATTCATTGCGGAGGGTGGCTACCAACACGGCGTCGGCAAGGATTTTGAAATTGGAATGGCTCAGTCTACTTTTTCAACAAATCTCAAAAATGTGCTAAACATTTTGGAAAGAAGACTTTGTCCTGTATGGATTAAGTTAGAAATTACCGAGGTTGAGAAACGTGAAGCAAAGATTGATTTCTACAACAAAGCAAGATTTCCAGGGACTATAATATGCGTGGATGAAACACATGTGAAAATCATTGCACCAGCGGAAGAGAAGTTTTTTTACTACAATAGAAAAGGGTATTTCAGTATTAATGCCATGGTGGTATGAACCAAAAATGATGTATTGTGATAAAGTGTACAATTCTTATTTTTTTTTCCAGATTTGTGACAACCAAATGCGAATAAGGTTTATAGATGCAAGATACCCGGGATCAAACCACGATTCTCATGAGTGAAATTTGAGTTCAGCAAAAGCACATTTTGAAAGAAAATTTCTTGAGGGCGAAAGAAGCAGAAGTTAATGTATCAAGATTAATGTTGTCCATATGTAAAAACAGCCTTGTTTTACTTGAGGTGATGCCGTATACCCCTTTGAACCGTGGCTCATAACTCCATTCCGCTCTCCAGAGCCCGGGAGTTCTCGAAGCACCTTCAACTTAAAACATAGTAAAACAAGGAATGTTGTGGATATAGTCATTGGCGTCATACAAAATAGATGGAGGTGTTTACTGGCAGCACGTCAACTGCAATATTCCCCACAAAAAGCTGCATTAATTTGGCGTGTGCCTTGCATAATATATGCATTCATTTCAAGGTTGAAGATGATTTTATTGGAATAGAAGCTGAACCTGCAGAAGAAGTTGAAGAAAATGACGAAGTCCCCGATACAAATTACCATAGTGTGGCATCCCAAATAAGGGCAAATATTTTGAGGAGCTTAATTTAGAAAAGAAACTTCATGCTTAATTCTTAACTTTTGTTGTAGAATTCTTGCTGTAACCTTATTTGCTCTTTTAAAAGGCTGGCAGAATCGTTTGATTGACGTGAAGTGGTTGGTTGACGCCGTGGAGCACTTTCGAAATCAATGACGTCAGAGTCCATTGAACTATCCGCGAGTTGGTCCTCTCCAGAATTCGCTTTGGAATCTAAAGGCTCGGAAGAATTTGTGCCCCCAAAAGAACTTGTGCCTCTTATCCCCCCTGTCGACGTTTCAAGGCCAGTCAATCTAATGACACCTTCTTCGAGGCTGGTAAAAGAACGTATTTTATTTGAACCGCCACCTGTAGCTTTGAATTCTTTTTTTGTTTTCAGTCAATTTCCTCTTGATAAACGCCTTCCAATCCAACCACTCCTAAGAATTTATTTGTCAGTGTAGATATATATTCATATTTAAAATAAAACTATTTAATTCACCTTTCTCCAAGTAGATGCGTCTTTAGTAGGCAGGCCGAAGCTATTTAATTCTGCCTTAACTTGTTCCCAAAACGCGTTTACTTCCTCTTTTGGAATATCCTTGAGCGATTTGAGCATTTTCTTGCAGCATTTCCAAGACATTTGTATTGAAAGCGGTTAGTTATTACTTTGTTTGTCCTTTGAAAATTAAAAATTAACAAATACATATATTTATAATTAATTTCGGAATAAAACTTACATTTCTATATTGGTTAAATATTTTGGGCGTTGTGCCTATTCGTCTGTATCTGCAAATAATTTTTTATTTGTGCTTCCACTTCCACAGACTACTATGAAAATAACTATTCGTAGAAAAAGCAGTCAAACTTCCTATTTATTCGGGCTAGGGATGCCAATTTTCCCGAACTCCAAATTTCGTAGGGAATATTTTTAGTACGACGGGGCCTATAGTACATTTTTTCGGGAATGTATTACGACGGGGCCTGTGATAAGGCTGATTACCTTCAGCCCTAAAAATAACTGTAGGTACCTCTGGCATCAGCTGTTATCAAAATGTCAATTATCTCGAAAATAGTTCTAACGATTTTGATTTTAAAAAAACTGTACTTTGGTAGATATGGCCTACATGTTGGTCCAACTAAATTTTTTAATAAAATGTTTTGTTCTCATTAACGGATCTCACTTTTTTTATGACCTCTCCTCTGGATCCAGTCGTATCTACTACTTACCTCATAAACTTTTTGAGAAATTTCTGAAAATTCAAAATTTAAATCATTTGTTTTAATAAAATTTATTGAAAATAAATTATTTTTTCATTAAATCATGAAGATAGATACATACAATATACATATTCATTTAACCTTTAAATAATATATCTTATAATAAAATTTTGCTTTGTGTACTGTTTCTCAGTACAAAAAAAAATCCAAAATAATTGTGAGGGAATCTTTAAAAGCAATTTTTAATATATTATATTGTAGCTATATGTTCGAATAGATTTATTTTTATAATTTATTTCTACAAGGCCAATTTAATTTATATTTTTTTAATGCAATTGCCAACATTCATAATAATTATTATTATTAATTTAGGTATATTTTTTTTTATTTTAACACACATTGTTATCCACACAGATTTATTGCAGTATAAAGAGCAATTTATTTTTAAATACATTTTGAAATCATAGTGTAGACAAATTTAAAAAAAAATTGTTTGGTTTTTAATAGACGGATTGGTGGGATGAATATTGTTTGTGATTAATTGGATACTTGATGTTATTATTGTAACAAAATATAGTACACGCGATACAAACAAATGTGTAATGTTAAAGGAAAACGTACAGTTATTTGCAACCAATAAAACATTCTGCATTCAACTTCATCAATTTTTGTTTGTTATACTTAGTTTATCTTAAAAAAGGTAAATCAATAATTAATCAAAATCTAGGGAAGTAAGAAATGGTCAAGTTGATCACAAAATTACATAGTAATAGGAAACCTGTTAGGAATAACAAAAAAAAAACAGCAATCACAGAATTAATCATAGTGAACTATATTTCATAAAATTGCCACTACGAATGGATTCTGTGATAACTGCGATCGGTAAAAGTTTCGATTACCATGTAATTCGGGATAGATTTGAGTGGACGTTTTTATTGCGCAATCCGGAAGCCTTCTGGACACATCTGAAAATGTTACACTTGGGAAAATGGCGGTTCCAATTCTGAAAAGTAGAGAAATTTGCTTCTGGCTTTGAAATCAAAAATAAAGGGATAAAGGGATATGAGACCGACGCTAAAGGCTGGGACCGATTTTGCTCAAATTCACAACATATAATACATAAAAGGATAGTCTGACAAAATTTGGATAGGTGGCGCTGTTGTGGAGACATTTACGATGGTCATTATTTTATGCAGAAAAACGTTTACTGGGTCAGCGAGCTTAACTAACCAAAAGGCGTATAATACTGTCCAATTTTGACTTAGGTGATCTTTTTATTTTTTTTTTAAATAAAAGAAATCGGCCCTATCACAGAACCCATCGTAATCGAAAATCTGCTGGGAATTCCGGAAAAATCTATCATTGAATCCATTCGAAATGGAAAATCTACTACGAATTTCAAAATTCGTAGAATTTCGTGTCACTGAATTCGCATGAAACGAAATATTTTAGCTTTCTCTACGACAAGTTATTCTTCACGTAGTCAGGTGGAATGTAAGTATTTTTAATGAATTTTTATTCAAATTCAAGTCTTCTCTGCAGTGCATTTTAGCGCTTTTTTTTAATTGAAAGAAAATATAGCGCCATGTCAAACTGCGTAGTCCTTACCAGCACCAAGCTAGTAGCTACCTTCTCCCAAAAATCTCAGCGCAGCAGCCATGCGAAAAACCAAGTCTATTGATCAGGAAAATCTAACTTCTTGAAACTCCTGTTGCAGCTCTTCTAAAACGTACTTAAGCACTTGTCGGAATTTGTTTTATAAAACTGAAAAAAATTTCAATTTATGTATGTATTTTTAAATTTGTTGATTCATATCTACACATACATAGGTACAAGTTTTGATCCATATCAAATGGATTGCATGCATCAGTTGTTTCTTTTGGATTTTAAGCGTTTGCCTTCGCCTTAGCCTCGTTATTTTCAGCTATAATTACAATCAATCAATGAAGGCGATTTGATGTAACAGAGCTGATTTCGAAATGACAGCGGGAGCGTTCAATGAGACAAATCTATTTTCAATTCCATTCGGAATCTGAGTACGAATTTTTCGGCATTCGTAGCATATTTCTGATGTGGCGCTGTCGATAATCATGCCTATTGCCGAAGTCGTAAACGACACACAAATTTACGACGCGGCACAACATGCATTACATAAGTCGTTCAACTTTTGTCATTCGTTTTGCTGTCGTGTGTAAACTTCAAACGACGTTGAACGCTTGCATTCTTTATTCTATAATGGCGTTTTTATTTGGCAATCCGGAATCTCTCCGATTCCAGATCCCAACTGAACTGATTCCGAATTTTAATGAGATTGTCACACATGTTTTGCATTTCGAGTGAAAATGAATTCAAACCGAATTTCAATTTCACTCAAAATGAAATACCATGTTTTGCATTTCAAATGATTTAACTCCTTCCAATTCACTTGGAATTCATTTTAGAACTATCAAAATCACCTATTACAGACAATTTGTATGAAAACGGTTCGTATTCGGAATGTAGAACACGAAATTTCAAATATAGAAGCCTAAAATTCCACATTCGGAATGAGCTATTTACAAACTTTATTTTATGTGGAATACAGAACATCTAAATTCACTTTCGTTCCTTAAATTCACAAAAAGTGAAATACAGACCATGTGCGTGTATGTGTGAAAATAATTGTGTACGTGGAAATATTCAAATTCAAAAAAATGTTTGTTGCATAATTATGATAAAAAAATGACAAGAATCGAGTTTGACGTTGAAGTATATGAATGTGTGAGTGCTTCTGGTTCCAAATCCAGAAGCAAAATTCTCGTCTCTTCAGAATTAGAACTGTCATTTTTTTCCAAGTGAACACTTTCAGAAAATAAAAACGACATAAGACGAACAAAAATTTGTTCAGGACAGAGATAAAAATGTGGCTAAACAGTAAGTATTCTTGACAAATAATTTATTGTTACTTAATTTAACATATAACTTCAAAAAGTGGTTGACTTGCCAATTCTTTATTATGAATATGAAAACAAGAGAGTTAATTGGAGATTAGGTGGCGAAGAGTCGAATACGCAAACATTCCGTTTTTTTCCAATAGAGTATCAATTAAAAATAGCATTAAAAACAACTTTGGAATAGATGCGAAAATAGAACGAAGTTACATAGTAGGGCCCCAGCACAAACACAAGCTGAAACACAGAAGCATTTCACTGCACTATTTAAGCTAAGTCCGCTGCCATTGCGAAACAAAAAATGCCATACAAAAATGACAGAACGAAATGATAAAAGAAATTTTTTAAGTTTTTTGGGGCAATTGTGAACAAAAATTTCCCTGGAAAATTTTCTCGAAATCGAATCTTGGGAACGTGAAAGGTGCTCAAAATTTCCCAGGAAATTTTTCTGTCATTTAATACATTTTCTGTTCGAGGGAAATTTATTCCGGGGGAGATTGGGATCACAGGGAATAAAATATTCCGTGGGAAAAAAAATTCACTGAGAAATAAACGAAAGGACCATTTTTGTTCGAGGAAAATTTATTCCGTGGGTGGTTAAAACGAAATTTCTTGGGATACTCCCGATAGGGCAAATGTAACGATATTGCGGTATTTTCAACGGACACTTTAATACTTTAAGGCTCGTTCTTTTTAACCATTTCTGTAAAAATTAGTTAGGTGTGAGGCTTTCAAGATGTAACGAGCAATGAATCTCCAGTCAAGACTCTCATAATTTATCAACTTCAAATCTAAATGAGTATTATCAAAAGGAAAGGTAGCTTCAAGCCGCGATAAAAAAAATGATGTATCCAGTTGTTCGCAATGACTGAAAAAAAAAACACGCGGTCCAATTTGAAAAGTGAGAATAGCTCATCCAAAATTGTTAAAAATTGGACAGAAAAATGAGATGTAATATATTGATTGAGGTTGAGGGTCCAGAGATGAACTTCAGCTACTATTATTTATTCGAACGATTTCAATAATCTAAACCTAAACAAAATTTATCGAATGTATATATGTATGTGATGGGAATTCGGAAAGCTTATTTTTGGATGGTATACACAGTGTGGAAGGTGTCTCGGCAAATAATCTATATTCTAAATGGATTTTATCCTGATGAATAATCGCGAGCCGAGTGATTAAAAATTTTGTAAATTCGTAAGCACTGTTAATTTTCATTACGGTAGCTTCCAATCTGTTGTACAAAATTATTTTATGTTTGTGTTAAAAAAGTTGTTTGTTTACAGATCAAAGCAGTTAATATTTTAAATAAAGTAATTATTATTGTTATCATATTTTTGTACACCTTTCGTTCGAAAATGATTTTTTTTAAATATAAATTAACACAAAAATCCTAAGCAAAATATTATTTTGTATTACAAATTCTATTTATAATTTTTGTTTTATATAATTATTAGTTAAATGCACTAAAAAAATTTAATTATTTAGTTTTGTTTTTCTTGTGTAATAATCGGCAGTTTTATTGTTGATTTGTTAGTTTTTTCTTTTGTAAAGATAAAATGGATTTAAATTTCAATCAAATTAGTAAGCATTCATATCGGCATATGTTGAATCCAATTCTTGTGCAATTGTCTTGTATTGTTCTTTGCCTTTACTTACTTCGTCTGTAAATTAAAAAAAAATAACAGGTTTTTATATTCCACATTTCAATTCTTCAAATAAAAAAAAATACTACACAAAGTTTTACTTTCAAATAATTGTTTATACTTTATTCAAATCTAATTAAAATCTAAAAAAAAAATCACTACTAAAATAAGAAAATTATAATTTTCAAATAAAACAAATTTCTAAGGATTACTATTTTTGTTGTTTGCGTAAATTTATTACTTTTTTGAGTTAAACATTTTGTTCAAGAATCACTGGAAATAAAAATATTGATAAATAATGCTAAACGTGTATCTCAAGGATGTTTTGTTGCCATTGCATGGGCAGGAGCTCTTTATTCCTTGAGGATAAGTTCGACGAAAGCGGTATCCAAATCGTCTCCGATATCCTTGTACCTTTCCTTCTCCAAGACAAGGTCGTCTACAATTATTTATTGATGGTTGAGGAGTTAAAACAAAAAGAACAGAAAAAAACAATAAATTGAGGAAAATAAAACTAAACAAATTAACAGTAAAATCTACTCAATAAGTCGTAAAGGAACATGATATAAATTCAAATTGCCAGATATTTATCTTAAATATGATCGAATTTCTTCGTTTGTCTGTTTTGTTTTTGGAATTACATAATTTTAAATCTGGCAAGTTGAAATTATATAAAAAAAAATAAATAAATAAAAAAAAGCAATAAATTACCTTGCAAAAAGCTGTTAGATTTTTATAAATTTGCATATTTTGGCAACGCACTTGCTGTATTTGTGGAAGGCGTTCATTTTCATCTATTTATTTTATGTAAGCTTTGTAAGTTTAAAACCAATTTTTAAATTAAAATAAAAACGCAATTTTTTAATGCTTCAACAAAAATTGAAATAAAAACTTTTTTTTTTAATATTTCCAATATTTGCACTGATTTTAAATGTTTAAATGGCATTGAAAAGCTGGTTCATGCAAGCTTATGAAAACTGCAAGTTATTTGTATTTATGCAGGGGCGGGTTCGGTGGCGGGGGCTGGTGCTGCTTCGGCCGGAGCTGGTGGAGCTTCGGCAGTAGGCGCTGGGGTAGCGGGGGCTGCAGTCTCAGCAGCCGGAGCAGGTGCTGGAGCTGCACCATCAGCTTCCGGGGCAGCTGCTGGTGGAGCTCCTTCAGCAGGTGGTGCTGCAGCAGCAGCTCCTTCTGCTGGTGGCGCAGCTGGAGCTCCTTCCGCTGGAGCGGCCGGCGGAGCTGCGCCCTCAACTGCTGGAGCGGCGCCTTCTGCTGGCGGTGGTACTTCGGAACCCGGTGGTGGAGGTACATAATTCTTAACATATGGCACTTCAGCGCCCTCTGGTGGTAAATCAATGGCATATTCGAATGGTGGCGGCGGTGGTGGTGGTGGAGTTGGTTCCTTTGGAATCGCTGCAATAGCCGCTGCTTCTTCTGCTTCGCGAGCAGCTTTTTCTGCTTCCTCAGCAGCGGCTGAAGCTTCTGCTTCCGCCTTAGCTGCTGCTTCTTGAGCGGCAGCAGCAGCTTCAGCGGCAGCTGCTTCAGCAGCAGCAATTTCTTCAGCTGTGGGTGTGGGCTCTTTTGGTGTTGGTGGTTTTGGATTTCGGGGCGTATAGAATGGTTCAAGTCCGGGTATCAAATCGAGGAATGCCAACTCTAAGCTGTCTCCTATTAATGCGAATTTCTCCACCTCGACAATTGTATCATCTTACATTTGTGTTTTCATTTGTTTATCATAGAGATGTATTTGTATTGGGTTCATCGAAATAATGAAGCGAAAGTGAAAATAAAAAGCGTTAAACAAGCAAATAAAATTAAAACAAGCTAAATAAAATAAAGAAAGAAATTTAAATGAATTAAAATGTAAAAGATAAGAAAATCAAAGAAAAGACATACATATTTTCAAAAACAACGAGGACACTCATTGAACATGGTAATCACCATTTTCAATGATGATCAAGTCACTCAGGTTTTTGAAAATACATTTTTTTTAAATTTACAAAGAGAAGATTAATAAAAAGAAGAAGGAAATGTTAGTCACTTAGATTTTAGGAAAGATTCGATGTGATTTTTTTTTTAATTTATGAAATAGTTGCTGTAGAAGTAGATGAAGTCTGATGAATCAATTTGTTTAGCAGTCTAATTAATTTTATTGGATTTTATCCTTTATTAGGAAAAAAAACTTGATAAGTGATGAGCACAGTGTCTTTTTGATGAGCGCATTGGTGAACTTATACTTAATAAGAAACTAAAGTTAAAAATATATGTATGCATATGTATAGTTGATAAATTGTTTGACTATCTTTAAGATTCTGGTGCTGGAGCTGCCTCTGGTGCTGGGGGCGCTTCAGATGGTGGAGCTGCCTCAACTGCTGCTGGAGCAACTTCAGCTGGCGCTCCTTCTGCTGGTGCTCCTTCTGCTGGTGCTGCTTCTGTTGAAGCTCCTTCAGCTGGCGCCGCAGCGCTTTCTGCTGGCAGAGCACCTTCAACTGGTGGAACGCCTTCTGTTGGTGGGGCTGCAGCAGCAGCTTCTGATGCCGCTTTAGCTGCCTCTTCTGCTGCCAATGCAGCGGCGGCTTCGGCTTCAGCTGCTGCAGCTGCGGCAGCATCAAAGTTCTTTACGTATGGCACTTCTGCACCCTCTGGAGGCAGGTCAATAGCATACTCGAATGGTGGTGGTGGCGGTGGTGGTGGTGTTGGTTCTTTCGGTACTTCAGCAGCAGCTGCTGCTGCCTCTGCTTCTTGTGCAGCTGCCTCTTCTGATGCAGCCTGTGCTTTTTCTTCAGAATCTGCTGCTGCTGCAGCTTCTGTGGCTGCGTCAGCAGCTGCCTCAGCAGCAGCAATTTGTTCAGCCGTTGGTGTGGGTTCTTTTGGAGTTGGTGGTTTAGGGTTACGCTCATTATAATTTGGTTGAACACCTGGTACAAGATCGACGAATGCAAGGTCTAAACTGTCGCCGATAATTGCATATTTCTCCTTTTCTATTATTAATTCATCTGTGATTTGGTTTGATATTGTATTTGTTAAAAGTTTTAATTTAAAGGGTTTTTGTGGAGCAGGGTGGTTGGATTGTTTGGCAAATAAAACATAAAGCAGCATATTTAAGCAGTTAAGTGGTAGAGGTAAGCCATTGTTTTTTTTTTAATATAAAACAAAAAATAAAGGAAAAATGTAAGTTAAAAGTTTTTAAATATATAAAAAGAGTGTAAATTACTATATTTTTTTTTAAATTAAATTAAACAAAGTGTATTGTAATGTATTTTTTTTTGTTCTTCTGGAAAGGAGAGGGTTAGCCAACACAAAAAAAAAACACAAAACTGTTTATTTTTGATTTATTTATAGAACTTGTCCTTTAATGTCTTCATGCTTAATGCTTTCTAAAATAAATTCTCTTTAAGAAAAATTATCTTATATAGTTTGTTTATGGTTCTTAAAGTTCCGCTGTTAGCCTTATGATTTTTTTTTTCAAGTCAAAAAAAATATTAAGGCACTTTTTTAAATGAAAAAAAAAAAAAATACTTCAAAAATATTGATCAATTTTTGTTTCTAATGCACTATTAATGTGGGCAGTGTATTTTTTTTAAATTAGACGTATAAAAAAGGGTTTTTACAGAACAAAAAAAAAAATAAGCACAGAATATTAAATAAAACATTTTTGTGTAAATTATTGCTATGCTTAGTTACTAGGAAAAATGTCTTTTATTATACTTCTTGTTTTGATTAATTAGACTTTCTAAAATACTTTCAAATATAAAAATACTTCCATTTTTTTTTTTGTTATAAGCATAGTTTAGTTTTGTTTTAAGTAAAACAAAAATTAAAATAAAGAACACATTATTTTTTCACCCCGATTTGTGTCTATAATGTAAATAGCTTTGTCTTTTAAATAAAATGATGTATATAAATAAAACATTTATCTTGTTTTTTTTAAATTCTATACAAAAAAATGCACAGCGGAATTTAAAAGTCAATTGGAATGAATTGATATGTTTACTATAATTAAATAAAAATTGGAATATTATCGTTTTTTTATGTGTTTTGTTATCATAAATGTCATAAATATTTTAAAAGAAACAACTAACAAATACACAAATAATTATTACAATCAAAAAGTATAGGATGTTACAACGAAAATGAATTTAAAAAAATGCATAACACACTAGCTAGCAAAGAATTAAATTTAAGATTAACGAATAAGTTGTAGTGTCGTCGCTTAGTTATTTAGTCGTTCGCCATCTAATATAATGTATTTGTTATATCTAAAGAATTAAATTGCTGTTGCAAATAAAATTAAAATGAAAATAGTCAGGAATCTTCGTCTTTTGTTGCGCTTCACTATATTAAAGTCGCTGGCTGCGTAGCAAATTATCTCTGGATGTCTGATTTTTTTCATATTAATTTTGTTTTGAATTGTTTATGTTTTTTTTTTGTTTGTTTCGTTTTAATAACATTTTGTTTTTTTTTGTTAAAACTAAGGCTGTTCACATGTTTTGAATATCATGCAAAGTGGCTTCCATTTCTTCTGACAGCAATTTATTTTTCTCACGCTCGTTCATTAAATCATCTGATATTGTGCAATGATGATTAAAAATTTGTTTTGTATATGCAGAATTTTGAAAAGCGCAGCATCAATTTGGTTTATAAGCACATAACAAAGTGAGTTATTTTTTTTTTTTTTTGGTTTGTTTAAATCGCAAACAACAAATGCAAATCCACACAAAATTATAACATAAAAATAAAAAAATTAAATAAAATTATTTAGTAAAGGAACATAAAACAAAAACACAAAAAGGAAAAACAAAATACAATATTTGTATTAATGGTACGGCAGTATGCTTAAATTATATCTGTTTAGAATATTTTTGTTTTTAAATTAAAAAGAAAAGAATTTAAATATTTTTTTTTTAACGTCTTTGACATGGTCAATTTTTCAAATTATTTAAAATAGTAGATATTCCAAAAAACAAATTAAAATGCTTCGTCTGCAGAAGGTCTGATCAGTTGGAACCGTTAGTTTTGCAACTCAGTCAGAATCTCAAATGAGCTTCGATGGGCTAGGAACTATTTCAGCTACCTAAGTACCCGACATATTTTCAAATAAAATCAGCTTATCTGTTCCTTAAATCCACAAACGAATGCGAAAACTTTAAAGGGAGATTAGGAATAATTTTGACAACAAATTTACACATTTATTTGTAACAAAATTTAGATTTTAAACTAATGACTTCAGCTTTTTTTTTATCTAAGGGATTACAATATTTAGCTTGGTATATGTTACCGAAATCGCCTATTGTATCTTTTAAATTTGTCAATGAAGCCATTTTGTACGATGGGTCTGTTTTAATATTAAACTAATTAATACCAATTAACACACATTAAAAGGTATTTCATATTCCAAGCAGTAATTAATTATGTAATAATATAATTTATTGGTTCATATTTTTCTGACAGCTTTTCAGGATAATTTTACCAGATTTACTGCCAAATAGTGACGAAATCAAATTAGGATTCGTTTGTTCAGACGAAATCTTTGAAATACATATACGAGTATCTATACTGGATATTGAAAAAAAGTTAAAACACCATGTCAAAAAACTAATCATATTGTTTGTTTACACTTATGTTTAAATATACAACATATTTAAAAACAAAAACATACTTCACAACAATAAACATTAAATTAAAATAAGAATTCAATACTTCAATTGTAATATAATTTAATAGAGTTAAAAAATAAATTGTTTGTATAATAAATATATAATTTTTTAAATTTACGTTATTAGTTTAAGAATATAACTTAAAGACATACCTTCGAGCCTGTCGACTTCCTTCTGCAATTTTTGAACAGAACGTTCGGCAAATTCAGCACGGGCTTCAGCCTATATTTTTTTTTTAATTTAAAATTAAAACAAATTAATTAGTTATTATTACTTTGCAATGAATAAAAGTTGATAGATATATTAAAGCATGACAATAATGGCGATGTAAAAGGTCAAGTTTTGAACATTTTAAAAAATATGTTCTTCTATGTAAATGTATGTATTATGATTAACCTTGTACAACACCAAAACAACAGTTGGATTGAGAAAAGCTGTTTTAAATAATTAAAAAAAAACTACAAAGCCCATCCGCATTAAAAAATGATTAAATTTTAAACTACATGAGTATATAATATGTAAATATGTTTATATTTTAAAGTTAGTAATGATAATACATTGAAATTTATGACAATGACACCAGCAGCTAATACAGACAGATATAGATAGAGATATTTAGAATATATTTTACCCAAATATTAGGCAACAAGAATAAAAAAGAAATACCTAGATGTGTAAATTATTTATTTTTTTGTGTGGTCAATAAGCTAACTAAAATACACATTGCCTGTTGTAAGTTTTTTTTTTTGTGGCAAAAATCCTATCACAAACTTACTGTTGATACATTTTTTTTAAATTCTATGGAATGTTGCTTAGCTTCTTTACGAAATGCACAGGCCTAAACAACAACATATAATTAAATTATTTTAATTGAAAAATAGATAATATTCATTTAAAACTATTACAATATTTTTCTACCTTAGAAAGTAGGTAGGTACATTGGTTTATTTAAATAAAATCAAAATAACATAAAAACAAAGAATAGAAAAAAGTATGTTTGTGAAGTGCAAATTAGTATTTAATTTTTTTTTGTTTCACAATAAAAGCATACAATTAATTGCAATTAATGCATAAACAGCTATATTCATAATTTTAATAATTTTTTATATATTTTTTGTTTTGAATATTTAATTCGAATTTATTTATACTTGTTGTTTAGGACTTTACCATGTTTTATTTTGTTTGGTAATAAATATGATTAAATTATAATTTTTTACAAAAAAAAACATTAGCAGTGTTTTAGTGAAAATTATTATAAACAGCGCAGCAAATAAAATATGAATAAAAAAAATATTATGCTCACTTTTATATATGCCCTGTTTTTTTTTTTATTTAAAAGTTGGCAATCCTAAATATTAAATCAATGAAAATGAAAATAAAAGTTACAACAATTGTTGTGCAGAAAAACTGCTTGGGCGCATTCACTTTGACACGTATTTCATGGGAAATTAAACATATTTTGACGTAATTAAAATATTTCTTTTCAGATATCATTCAAAGGATATAAAATCGCCCTTTTTCAGAGCGTTTTTAATCAATCCATATCGTAAGACTGTTCTTGAATGGAAGTTAAATGTTTATGAATATCTTTCGGTACACACACATGCTCCTGAGTTGCTCATGAGTTATGTATGTGTTCGATTCGAAATGCCTTAACACCCTAATACATGGATCTCTATAAAAAAAAAGTATCTTATCTGATAAAGTGGAATGCATTCCAAACACACAAACATACTACCAATCTTTCTGAAAAAAAATCTTTTTCAGCACCTGAATTAAGCGCCATCTATAAACCTCTCAACTTTTCAACAATTTGTATTCACTGTATGTTCATACTGATTGTTGACCCTAATTATATTCACTCTTATGTCGTTATCGACTGGTAACTCGGAAGAGGATTCTCGATTCTAAAGTTTAACGGGAAATTTCAATTCTGATTATTTTATTTTGAAAGCATGGCCGTCACAATATTGAATTCATGTGTGCGTACTTTCTAATTTAAATTCTGCCTTCAAAACAATAATCGAATTACTCTTTTTCTCCAAAAGATTAATTGTCATTTGATAACAATCGAACACTTTCAGGAAGTCTTCTGGATGACCAATCTAATACGGTTTTCCATTGAACATCCAGGAGTGAAACCAATAAAAAACGGGATTATACGACATTCGCGCAATATACGTTACTGCTACTTTTAAATAACAGTTATAAATACCTGTTACTGAAGTAAACAATCATGGATCAAAAATTGTCAGTAAAATAACAATTTTTGATAAACTTTTTTTCATTCCAATTTATTATTCATCACTTTATCATCTATATTTCGGTACTCGGTTCATTGACCTAATTGCTTCTATCAGTATTTAGTACTAAACAATTTTAATTTGTTCCCGATTTAATTAGTTGCCTTTGCAAAATCAGTAATCAAAGTTAAATAACTTTTTGTTAATATGAAAAGATTATTAAAATAAAACACACAGGTTCTGCATTACGAGTGAAAATGAATTCAAAACGAATTTCAATTTCACTTAAAATGAAATAATAATTCACTTCGAATTCATTTCCGAATTGTCAAAATCAAATTTTACGGACAATTTGTATAAAAACACGGTTCATATTCGGAATGTAGAACACGAATTTTCATATTCAGAACCGTAAAATTCCAGATTCGGAATGAGCTACTCGTATTTACAAACTTTATTTTATGTGGAATGCAGAACATTTTTATGTGGAATACAGAACGCCTAAATTCACTTTCTTTCCTCAAATTCACAAAAAGTGAAATACAGAACATGTGCGAAAAATTTAGAAATTTTCAATCTTATTTCAATAACAGGTTTTTTTCGATCTGCTAATACCTGTTACTGAAATATTGACCCATCCCTATTGTATGTGGATCTGCTAACAATCAGAGTACGTGTCAAATATTAGAGACATGTTGACAAATATGACAACCGATTTTTTGAATTGTCATAATTTTGTCCGAATTTTGACAACATGCGCAATATATTACCTTTAAATATGTATACTGTGGAGTAACAGTGCTTTCGAGTAAGCTTTCAGAATTAAACAAATATATACCTACAAAATTTTAAGTCTACTTAAATCTTATTTTATTATTATAAATAATAATTGGTAGCTATATATATTTATGTATTGTATGTAAATTTATTTAAATATAAAAATACATGAATAGAAACTACACACAAAAAAAATTCCAGTATTTAAAAAGCAAACAATAGATTATGAAGAATAGCGATAGAAATATTTTCGTTTTGAAAATGTAAAGTAGGAAGATATGATAACCGACAAAAATACAAAATATCTAAGAAATAGTAGACGAAGAAAAATTTGTAAATTTGTATAGATTCCCATTTCCAAAATAATGTTCCTTTTTTTAGGTTCAAATAAAAATACCTCTTTAAGTTGTTGATCCAATAATCTGATTTGACCTTCGAAAGTTTCTTCCTTTTGAGTGGCCTACCCATTCATTATTATTTTTTTATTTTGTGGGTGTATATTAAGTATGATTGTGTCGTTATTTTAAACAATAATGATAAATTATATTAAACAAAATCACACAAAAAACATCAATTAAAGCATAAGTGCGGGTATATTTTATTTGTTTGTTTAAAATAAAAAAAAAACAATGCAGCCAAAATATGAAAAAAAGAAAAAAAAATAAACATTAAAAATAAGGTATAAAATGTGGTGGGTAAAATTGATAAAAAATAACGCTAATAATAGAATATTCTATACATATGTATGCAAATCTGACGAGGCTAGCCATGTAAATTTATAACAGTTGACCGCCATAAACAATATAACATTTTTACAATAAAAAAAATATACCTGTCCGAGGTGTTTGCGTATTACGTAACGGGTGTTTTTTTTTTAGCTGCATGAGAAGTTTCGATTGTTGTTGTCGTCTATGGTTTGACAGTTGAGAATGTCCAAATCTGTTGACATTTCTGTTCAGTAAGATTTGGCAATTCATCATGAATCGTTTAACGCCGGAACAACGCTTTTAAATTGAAAAAAAAAAGATGAACATTTTTTTACCGAAGAATTGTGATCAATGTGAAGCTCATTTATTAAATCCCATAAAATTGACTGTTTGGTGCAGCTACACGCTGGTACTTATTTCTGTTAAAATGAGGAAGGAGCTGCCGTTACGGTGTGAATGGCAATCGTTATCGAGCCCTGCTGACTGATTTTTTATTTACAAAAATTAACCAGCTAAACATCCACGACATTTGGTTCCAACAAGACGGCACAACTTGCCTGCCATACAGCGCGATTAACCATAAAATGATTGCAAAATCAATTTGGTGACAGCTGAAATAGTCGAAAATTGGACTGATCGAATGGATCAGCGTCTCAATGAGACGGTTAGAGTAACACGCTGTGTAAAGCATGGTCAAAGCAGTCGGAGTTTATTTTCAAGTGATTGCTGAGACCATCCCGAAGTTTTCGAGTGGAACCGAAGGAAAAGGAAGATTGAGCTTGTGATGTCGGAAAAGCTGTGAAGTGAGTAACAGACTATTTTGATGATTAGCGAGTTTGGGGAGTAGTGGAGTGGCTGCTCGGACAGGCGATCAGGTATATGGAGGGTAAGGAGTCTGTCTGAATGGCCGCTCCACGGATGCATACGAGTAAAATCGTATGGTTGAGTGAGTGGTGAGTGTAAAAAAAGTTTAGATCCAAAAACATGTATGGTATTGAATACCATCATTACCTTGTGAAGCAAGGTAAAAAAAATCTAAATTACGGTATTGGATGCTAACTGATGTGTACGAAAGATGGTGATTAGAAGGGGGTGCAGCCAGTGATCGTTTATTCGTTCACTGGTAATGCACCCCCAGAAAAATTGAGATGTAAATAAGTGTACAAATTGACTGGTAGTGGGATACCAAGTCAATAATACATGGTTTACCATGTATAATTAGTGAAAATACGATGATCCATTACCCGATGGTGAGGAATAGTTTTCACTTAGGTCTCCTTGTTCCTAGTTGAGGCAGCACAACAAAATAAGGCAGGATTATCGTTCCTGGGTAGTCATTCGCCAAAGATACCCTGGTAGTGTATTCTCACTTAGGTGATGAAAAGACTCCAGAAATACCGTAATTCGGTACTGCGGGGGTCTGTATCCCACTAATTTTCTGCTAATTGCCCAAAATTACAGACCATGGGTAGGCCTCCTTGTGAGAGCATCGCAGTGGCTAATGGTTATACCATACGAGATACGTGTATGGCTACTGGGGCAACCCGGTAGATAGATAAAAGGCTGCAAGCGTGTCCTATGCCTTAAATATTGTGACCCGATGTGGGTAGGCCCACCGTGGAATAAAGCGCTAGTTCGCAGGCGTCCACGTAAAGCCCTTATCCATGTTCTGATCGAATGGAATATGTAACTCGTAGCCGCGCCGGACATATTGAAATCATATTTAAACAATAAATGCCATGAAATTATCTACCAGAGTATAATAAAAAATCATTCCAACAATATTTCTGTCTTCTATTATGATTTTTTAAAGTTCTCAAGCTTAAAAAAAAAAACACCCTTTACATACTACATATGTCCACCTTCTTATAAATAGAATATTTGTACTGTTATAAATTGGCATTTCTAGAGACACTGCACAAAAAATGGGTCTTATTTTGACGTAGGGACAAAATGATATTTGGAAAAAAATCAGCTGTTTTCGAAATATCATTTTATTCGATTGTCCTTTCGACTGAATGTATGGCAAAATAAGACTGCAAATCTTTTATCAAATTAATATAATATAAGGGTTAGTAATCAAAACAAAATGATTTTGTATTATTTAAATTTTTAAACAAAACTACTTTTGTGTTTATTTAAGTTTTGTTTAAAAAAAAAATAAGAGACGATTTGTTGTAATAACGTTAGTTATATAGATACATATTTGAAGGTGTGTATTTCAAGCCGTTGGGGCTTTAGAATTGGAAGAAAACACAATATATTTTTTTTAAAGGGATAGAAAGATAGTAAACACACAACAAAAACAAAGGCAAATCAAAAGCACATCATCACACTGGTTCAAAAATTTGGCTAAGATTTGAGCAATTTCAAAAATTCCCAAAAAAAAAATGTTAAAGAATTCTTTTCTTTTAAATCCAACAGTCATCATTATTGTCATCATTTTTTTAGCGGTTTTTTTTTTTTATTATATACCTCCTTTAGACGAGTGTTCAAGGTCTTAATTTGGTTCTTGTATTCCTCTTCACGTTGGTTGGCCTATTTATATATAAATCGTATAAGGGATTGAGTGCGTGTTGTTGATTTGCAATTGGAAGTTTTGGAAAATATTTATACAAAATGTTATATGTTTTGTATATATTGTTTTTGTAATTAACAAAAAAATATGTTGAATAATATTATATAAATAAATAAATAAAAAATATATATATATATTAAAAGATACTGACCTTCTCTTCTGAGACTTCGAGGGATTTCAAGTTGTTACCCACAACGCGGAGTTCTTCTTCAAGTTCCACGATTTTGCTGTTCAGAAAAGATTATTTTATTAGAAAATTTGTAATGAAATATAATGATTTAAACATTGAAATATTATTAAGAATACAAAAGTCGCACTGAAATAAATTATTTATTTATAAAAGCTGCAATATTGGCATTTACTTTACTGTACTCAGAAAATAATAAATTTTAATTTTATTCATGTTTTTTTTTTGCCGCGTTTATTTGATTAGTGGTGCACAATGATCAAACATCAAAGTTAACATCTCCTTTTATGAGTTAAGCGAACAGAACTTGTAAAGATATCCGTGGTAATTTTGCGTAGGAGCGCAATTGAAATATAAATGTTTTTATTCGAGCTTTTAAAAGGGGAAAGTAGGATACATTTTTACTAATGTCTTCTAATTTCGAATTGTCCATAGGAATTTTTTTCAGGCATTGTCGATTTTTCTTGGCAAAAAAATGCCAAAAATGTCTTTTTAATTGTATGTGTGTGTATTTTTTTTTCTTATACATGTAAAACAAAAATGTTTTACGTTTCAGCAAAGGTAACTTTACTTTCCTGGATGTGCAAGTGCGTATTTTATGTACGTGATTTGATCCAGGATCAAAACAAAAAAATGAAAATTTTGGTAGAAAAGAACGCGAAAACTGGTCCGGGATCAAAAAACTCTGAGGGATCGACTATTTTGGTTGAATGGAAAATGACATCAGGTTTTAGAAAAAAATGTTTTTTAAACGCATAGCTTTTTTTGTAAGCTAAATACAAAATCAAAAAAAAGATGATAAACTCGACGAATATAACTGTTTGAAAGTCGTTAATCACAGAACATGTTTACGTTTGAGAAATAATTCGCCATACATCATTTATAATTTTGAAAAAAGCATAAAAAATAAAATTTTATTTGGCTCCGATTCTGGATTCCAATCTAAGAAGTTAGCACTCGATTCTTGATTCTGAATTTTAATGTGAGTGAATGTGTAAGGCGGAAAAAAAACGATGACATGTTCATCGATGTTCATCGAAGTTGTCAAAATATCGATGTAAGGCGAACAAAATATCGATGTTTTAACGTGTGAAGATTCAAAACATTGACTTAAAATATGCTGAAATCCTTTGTCAATGAAATCATGCTTATAAATGTTAGAACGCACTGGACGAAACTGCAATTCAGCAGAACTACGCTTCGCAACTATTTATGTGAAATACACACACGATGAAGAGGAAAATTACGATAAAAAACATTGCTACAATTTTCAAAATAATGAAGGTATAATTTGATCGATTCGATCGATTTTTTATCGATTTTTGAACGTACTTGTATTTTTCAACAAAAAAAAATCCATTGACAAAAATATATCGATATTTCCGATTCGATAATTTCTGACATCAATGCTGTTTTTTTCGATTTTCATTGATGTTTTTCAATATCCCTCATCCCTACACGATATTGTTGTTGACATTTAATTCGAGTTTGACATTTAGTGGGTGTAAGTCTGTGCGTGCTTCTGGTTTTGACTCTGACTGCAAATCCAGAAGGAAATTCTGCAAAACTCGGGTCTGTTCTCTTAAGGGGTGATGTGCATTTTTAATGTAAGTATACATTTTACATTAAGGGACTATATTCTACAAGAACTGTTCATCAAATATTTTAAAATATAAAATTAAATTTAGGTAGTATACTGTATTAAATTTATTTCATTTTATTGGCTTGATTTAAAAAGTTTATAATGAATATAAAAATTTAAAAAACAAATATTTTGTATACTAATACATTATACTAAACAAAATTGCAGCTTTAAAAAAATAAATAAATTATCACATTTTGATTATTTTTTGTTTGTTATTCTTTTTTTTTTATTATATACACATACGACTAGTTAGTATTAAAAAATGCAAAACAAAAGCAAACAAACCTTTCGCCAAGCTCGGCTTTCTCCTCGGAACGTTCCAAATCCTGTTCCATGAGAACTAATTTTCTTGCAACCTTGTTTTTAATTTTCGCATTTGCAGTTGGGTAAATTTGTTTTGTTTTTAAGTTAGCATAAATCAAAACACAACAAACAAGCGCAAAATATTTTAGCAAACATTTTTTTTTTTAGGGGAAAGACACAAAAAAAAATAACATTAGTAATTATTTTTTTATTATGGGAAGAATAAAAATATACTGATGTAGCTACGTATTTTTATTTGTTAGCATGCGCTGAAAAAAATTTTTGAAATCTATCTAGCTAAAACTTTTTATGTGAGAATATTTTTTTTGTTTTAAAAAATATATTTTTTTGTGTTAATAGTTATTAATAAAATAGATTATATAACAGTCCAACGAAGACACACATTTTAACAGAAAACACTGGTGGTATTTGAAAACATACTTTTCTCCCAACTCGGCACGTTCCTCTGCGCGCTCAAGGTCAGCTTCAACCATGGCCAATTTACGGGCAACCTTTATTTTGTTTTTAATAATAATAAGATAATATATTTTAAAATATGATTTTTCATTGAATAATTTCCATTAGAAAAAAACAAACAAGCAAACACACACAATGGCATTAATAAATTTGGACCAACGTTTTCGATTTAAAAAAAAAAAAATTAGATATTTATATAAATTTTGAAATCGAATATATATGTATTTTTGTTTTATTTAAAGGCATGTTTACCATCATACACTGGGAGCATAATTTCTTCTTCGTCGATGATGTGGTGTAATGAGATTGATGGATTCACTTCGCCGTATTAGTTGAGTTTCAGTTGATGTGATGGTAAAACACGACGGATTCTTGACGAAATTATATTATTTAATATAACAAAACGAATATGATCTTTTAATTGATTCAAATTTCTAAAATAATTCTAGGGTGTCTTCTTTAAAAGTGTTTTTTAACCCCTATTTTTGTTGATAATAAAAATAATGGCTCAAAATTTTAAGCAGCCTAATGTCAAGGGCTTAGCATGATACTACTTAACAGTTTGTTAATACTAAAACACTTTACTAATATTTTCCTAATTTTAAACACTAGCACCATACTAAATCTATTTTCTTAATAAACTACAACTAAACACACCTAAATAGTGTAAAAAAGGAAGCGAACATAACTTTTTGAAGTTTGTAAATGTCAAAGTGACATATGGATTTAGTACGCAAGATTTGCAAGTCTCATGCTAAGCAAACGCACGAACCCGATAAAAATTAAAAAGCAAGTGAAATGCGCAACACAAGTTTAAAACTTACACAATTGCAATGAAGTTTGCGCAAGAAAAAAGAATGAACTGCGTTTTGGGACAGTGTGTTTAGCAGAGATTTTTCTGTTTGCGTTTAGGGACAGTTTGCTTAGCATATTATGCGCAAGATTTGCGTTTAGGAATTTGCCCAATGCATTGCAATACCTACATATAACTTTTTTAAGTGAGAACTAAATTACGACGCATCTGACCCTGAATTGACTCCTACCACTCTCATTGAATATTGATTTTTATCTATTGTGTGGAGGTAATTGGCAATCTGATTTCATATAATTGAAACTTATGTCGTTTTCGCTTGGTAACCCCAATCGAACAAGTAAACACTAGATTCTCGATTTTGAAGTTTAATGTTACGAGTATATATGTTTGCATTTGTATGTGTAAAAGGGTACATGTCCAACGCACATTTGTGATTATTGTAGTTGTAAGCTTGGCCGAGTTTGCCATTTGGTTGGTGTGGGTGAGTGCGTTCTTTTGGTTTTGAATCAAATCGATCGAAGCAATCGGAAGCCTTCGGGATGAACAACCGAAAACGATATTACTTGTCAAAGTAAAAAAAAATAAAATGGCCACGTTTGATAATGTATGTACGTTTGAGAAAATGATTTTTTTAATGTTCGTTTTCCCTTTAATCAAAAGTACCATTTCGAAGACCAAAATTTCACCTTTTCTTTAGGTGAAAAACGTTTCTGGAGAAATTCCATTTTCGAAATTATTATATTGAAAAAGGTGTGAACTCTTACTACATAAATTTCTGTGGGTAACTGGTGTAAAAACTGTCAAAACCAACAATCTCTAACGTTTGTTCTGCTATTTTATTGTGTTAGTGATGGGAACGAAATGAAATCAGTAGTTCTGAGCGAGAAATTCATTATTTCTGTACTAGCAGAAATTTTTATATTGAAAACTATAAATAGGAATTAAGAAAGAAACTGAGGAAAACATAAATGATCGAGAAGTGGACAATTTTATTATTTCTTAACTGGAATTCTCAAGTGTTTTCTCATTATATTTCATAGAATATTTTTTTGTTTTGTGGATTGTGCAGATTAAAGCCAAATTGAAGATGTTTATGACCTGTAGTTTGTTTTGTGCACTGTTCTTTGTGTTGCGTTTTATTTTCTTTTTTCTTTTAATTTTTTTTAGTTTAGTCTTGTTGTGTCTAGTGATCATTCAAATATTCAAAATGCCCATCACTACTTTCTGCCCTTGTGTCCGGAGGATCACCATTAACGTTTTACACAGAAATGTGGGCATCAAATGGGGTTTGTTTAATTTGTTGCAAGATTTACAAAATTTCCCCCACTCTTGAAGTTTGACAGTTGCTCAGACCTATCACGAGTTCCATCGTATTCGGAAAGTTTTAGGAAACCCGAAAGTTATCTCAATTTGTATGAGCATTTCCTCTACGATGGATTCTGTGATAGATCTTTTCAGGATTCGTAACAAGTTCCGATTACGATGGAATTTGTGATAAGGCTGATTATACTTTTTACTGCAAAAAAGATACTAATCAGTACTCTAATATGTAGTTCTGTTTAGGATTAATGACAGCCAGTTGAGTTGTGTTATAATTAACTTTACTTTTCTGAAAATCTAAACTACTCCACTGACCACAAAGGTGCATGAGTGGGGGTAAAGATCTCTCAGAGCGCAATAAAGTTTCACAAAAGTACGGGAACGCTTTGAACAACAATTTTTGTCAATTTTCAAACGTCAAAGTAAAAGTGTATTTTTGAAAATGTTTATTAAAGATTTACGTGAAATTATTTCTTTATTTATTGCACGTATAAGCATGACCAGACTATAAATTCCATTATTTTCAACTTTTGTAACGATATACTTGGCAATTGACAGCTTATGTATTGTTTTTTTCTTTTTTCATTCATTTGACAGTTTTCATAATTTTGTCCAAAGAAATTTCTTGGACCAAAATTCGCAGCCTGGGGAAATATTTTACTCTCTCATGAGTGCTCTCTTCTGTGAAAAACTATGAAAATTTGGAGTACGGGAACAGGATTTGACTCTTTTTCGTAGAAATTCGTAGATTTTCGCAGTTTTAGAAAGTACGGGAACAGATGGGGGGATTATTCGCAGTTAATTTTTCTTTTATGGGGCTAGGAAAAAAACAAAAACAATAATCCTTCAAATTCGATATGTGGCAAAATGTCGTTGAAAGTTACGAGTTCATCGAGCCCGAATTTTTTAATTTAAAAAAAAAAACTAAAATTATGTTCCGATATAATATTATTACACTAATTATTTCTTTTTACTCTTGCCGTTTTATCTAGCTTTATCACTACATCAGAACGAACTTCTGGTTCTTAACTTCCACATTATTTCTAGCTTAAAATAGTTGCAGTGAAATAAGGTAGATGGCAAAGAGGTCGATTGAGACTCAATCTACTTTATTTCCATCGAGGTGGAAATAACACCGATTTTACATTGTCTGCATTATTGCCTAAGCCGAAGGAAATAATGTCGAATGAAAAAGTAGGCAATAAAACCGACTTAAATTTTTGCAAAACGTGTTTTTACCCAAATGTTAATAATGATAAAATTGTGTGGTACAATTCTGCATGCAAGAAAATGGAAATTGGTGTTGTTATATGGTCATATATAACGGTGCACTAAAAAATTGTGAATTTAAATCCAAGAAAACTTTGTATACACCCAAACTGGACCCCACCCCAAATCCTGTAACTCGATCAAGCAGGGGGGTTATATGCCGAGCTTTTCATACATGAATTTCAAATATTAATTTCATTGGTAATAATGTAGAATTGTATTTTTTCAAATGGAAATAACATCTAACGAAATGGAAATAACATCGAAAAAAATTTCCTTGTGCACTGACTAGAAATAAGGGCGAAATGCTGATCAACATTATTTCTATTTTTGTAGGAAATAGAGTCGACTCAAAAAAAAAAAAAAAATACGCCTCAATTTTCATTTTTTGCGAAATAAAACCGATTTGACCTTATTGCTATCTACCTTATTTCACGGCACCTTAAAATATCGCTCGAGTATTGCTTTATTACTAACTGCCTTCACAAGCATCCAATACAAGTGATTGTGTTTTCCATTCCTCTTCCAGACACCATTTGAACAACTCAAATTCTTCTTCTAAAGAAGTTTATCGGCTTTCTAATTTGAACTAATACCTCTTTGGAATTAAATGTTTCTCTTAGAATTATACCTTCTTCCTCTAAGCATAATATGATCAATAACATTGGATTGCAGTTTTAAATTAATTTCTTATTGCATTTGCCTTGGCCCTATGCACAATCTACAACTTTAATTGCTCGATCGATTTTAACAAAACATCGATGTTAAAAACAAAAAAGTCAATGGTTATTCAATATTATAAGGCGCCACATTGAATTTGTTTGGCAAGTCAGTTATAGCTTTCATTGAAACTTGGTTGTCATTGAAAAGATCTTTC